>CM038796.1:138324362-138444251 GCA_021764765.1 Vicia sativa
TGTATAATTAGAAAGATAGATCAGTTTAAATTACCTTAGATATGATACTTGAGACCCGATTACTTTTCATCCTCTTCTCAAGGTCTAAAAGAATATGTACACGTCTCAGCGATCAAACATCGTTTAGGTTATCTGACATCTGAGATTTGTCGATATATAACATTTTTATCACTTATACTACATATATAACATATGATATTTTCCAATATATAAATATTTTAACACTTTCCTATATAATCTTATTGGTATATGAAGTTCTATTGTCTAAATATTCATTAAGTAATGATTTTTCTTTAGTCCTTCATATCAAATAATTTCCTTAAATAATTTATAGCTTTGAAAATTCTTGAGGTTCCATAATATTTATGTCACCTAAATAGACAAATATTATAGAAAATTATTTTCTAGAACTTTTCATAAAAATACAAGGACTTATGGACTTATTTGTATATCTCTCCCTTAGTAAATATTTATTAAGACAATTATATTACATGTGTCCATATTATTTTAGCCCATAGAGATACTTGTTCAATTTTATGTCCTTATCAAGTGAATCATAAAAATAAGATGTTACAACATCCACCATGTTAAAATCAAGCCCTGTTCTACAGGCTAATTAACTATCGAAACTTAATAGAATCCACTACAGGTGGATATGTTTCATCAAACTCGATCTTAGGTCATTGAGAAAAACATCAAGCTTTATTTTCACCTTTCTTATTTCGCTTTTCACAAAAATTCATTTATATCAAAATGGTTTCACACCTCAAGGTATTTGGACTACGGGACCAAAAATGATTATTTTTAAAGTGAGTTTAATTATTCTTCAATTGAATGCTTATTTTGGTCAATTCTCACTTTGTCATAATCTTGGATAGACTTTGATTACGATCGAGTTTATTTTGTCTAATTCTCACTTTGTCTACAATCTTTGGTAGACTTTGTTTCACGATCCTCGTTATCGTTTATCATCTTTCTGTTGTACTATATACAAATATATTGTCAATGTCGACTTTATTTGGTTATCTTAATTTTGGTTCTATTCTATTTCATCCATGACATAATTTATAAGATATCTTTATTTCATATTCCAAGTACTTGATTAGTTTTCTAGAAGAAAATAAATTACGTCAAAGTGTTCTTAGAATTTTCATATCCTCACTTGGGTCATCTTTAACTTTAGTTTCATTTCTTGACAGAGAACTTTTTAACATTGAAACCGATTTTCTACCACACGCTTGAGCGGTTATAACTTATTTGCAATATTAAGTTGTCGATAGGAGAATCCACTTTGAGAGGAGTATTAGCGCTAATAATTTCACAAACTTTGAACATGTTAGTCTTCTTAATAGTTTATGTTCGTAAATCTTTTTATCTATTATTGTTCCAAACTTTGAACTCATATTCTTCATATCTCGGTTTGTTTTGACTAGTAGGATAAGTGAATGGAAAAATTATGAGATGTAGCTAAAGTGAGTCTTTTGCTTGTGTGAAATCAAGCGTCATTCATTCAAAATGCATACTTGGTTCACACTTCTCACGTCGACTTCATTACTCCATTTCATTTTGGATGTCATTGGGATATGTACGTTTGGAAACATTTTGTTGTTATTAATTAAAGTTGCATTTTTAAGTTTGTTGATAAATATTGTTGTTAATGTTTGTATAAAGATGAGTTTATTATATCTTATGTGGTTTGAGTGTTTTTCAATACCTTACCAAATATATATATTGATTGCATTAAAAAATTATAATATGATAAATAAAGTTATATTAGAAAACAATTTACGATTTAGTTTTAGACAAGAAATCATCCAACCATTATCTATATTTCTCTATTTAATAGTTAGGACTTGGTTTGATCTATATGACTTAAGATCTTTCTCCTTCTCCTTTTTGGGAGAAGTATTCTGAGCTCTCCTCCTATATTTCTCCGGCCTAGGTTTTCCCTAGAAAGGTCACCACACCCAGGACAATGGTGGATCATTGAATCCTACTTAGGCTCAGTTTGGTCAAACTTTGTTTTAAAAGAAAGGCTTAGGTTTTTTATATAACCTATTTAGTTAAAAGATTAAGCCGCGTGCTATAAAAACCTATCGAGGTAATACTATTCAAATAAATACAAATAACTTTATTATTATTATTATTATTGTTATTATTATTATTATATTTATATGTTTAAATTAAATAAAAATAAAGCTTAGTTATCTTGAAAGTCTTATGAAAATAAGCTGAAAATTTTTATAAAAATGTTATAAGTTATTTTTATAAATTCTTTCAAACAATAGTATCATAAAACTTATATTAATTGGTAAACTTGAATAATTCAATGCAACTAAGAATTTAAACTCGTTGGTTCTGAATTTGTTAGTCAATTTAAATTTGGTTGAATTTTTATTTACAAATGTTCAAATAAAATAAAAGCTTTTATGTAAATTATCAGGTCGATCGGGCTTTTGAAAAGGTCAAACTACGATATAGAAATAAGTCTATGATAGGTTGTGGGCTAAACCCGGACTTTAAAATATTTAGCAGTTAGGTTCGGGGCTTGATAAAGTCTAACTCGATCCAACCTAATTTCACCCCTATTTCTAAGAGTGATATATGTTAGTTAATGATCGACTTTCTTTCTGGAAACACCTCTACATTTTACATAAGCTGGACGATGAAACAAACTTGAGGCGATACAATATCTCCATAAAACAACATGTTATTATTGCCTCTTTTGTCGTCCTCTTGTCATCATCCTAAATAGATTCTTTTATAAATATAATACTACAAAATGTAATTAAAATAAAAATAAATTGGCGTTATTATAATCATTTGAATATAAATACAAACTTATATCAACTTAATAAATTAAAAGTTAAATTATTACATATTTTATTAAAAAATTATTATAAGCCTCATAGTTAAATTGTTGGATTTTTTCAAATATTTAAATATTTAATATTCAAGAGATCTATATATTACATATTTATCTAATTCTTAATACAATAGGTCTATGTATTTATTCTCTTATAAATTTAATATTTCTTTTATTATTTAATTTAGTTGATGTAAAATTTAACTATTCATAAATAAATTTATTTTTTTCAATTATATAATTAATCTTAATCTAATAACATGATGTGCAACATCATAAATTATTTGTACGACTACATATTTATCTAAGGTATTGTTTAGTAAAACTAACTGGTAACTGATAACTGAAAATTTATAATTGATAGAGGATAGTTTATGATTGATAAACTAATATGAATGTTTGGTAAATTTGCTATTTCTTTAGTTTGAGATATAAAATAACGTAAAAAAATATTTAATTAATAATAATATATTTTTGTTAAAAAAATAAAGATATAAATAAAAAAAACACACAAATTAAAAACTACAAACTCCAAAAACCACTTCAAATAACTTTTAAAAATAAAACAAAAAACTAATAAAAAATTACAAATTAAAAATTAAAGAGAGTTATTAAAGAAAACTTTTAAGTTGAAAAACTAAAAACTAAAATTTTTGTAATCTTATCTAATAAATACTAAAACATATTATCAATCACATCAGACTATGGGATTCACCCCATATGGACTAAATTAAGATGTTTTCAATCAACAAATTCAGTCAAATTTAAATTGATTAGAGGATTATTTCCACAAGTCTACATTTTATTTATTTTGTTTATAAACATACACTTGTATTCAAACTTTGTTACCAAATACAAAAAAGTAATCATTTTTAGTTAAATTATTGACTTTGATATTATTTTTTAAAACCTCACAAGAAAAAACATAAAATATTAGGAAATACTATTCACTTTTGACCAACAAATACAGAATTAACTTGATAGAGGCAAGTAATGATCTCAACCATCTTATCTTATATTTTATAATTATGATGCAATACGAATCAGTTGATCTTAGATTAAAGATCCAGATTTTAGTTGTACATAGAGTTACAAAGAAAACCTATCTATATAATAAAAATTTCTCATAATTGATATTTCCATTCATGCAGAAACTTGTTATTTAATACTCCTATACATTCATTGCTCATAAACACAGAATGCAACCACTTAAGAAAATGGTGAGACCATGAGTAATGAGAGATAGCAATAAAACTATTTAAGACCTCAACCATAAATTATAGCAGTATAGGTGTAGAGAGAAAGTTAAAGGGAGAGAGTAAGTATATTTGTAACAGATTTGTGTTTTGGTGAGCTGTTTACTGTCCTTCTTCTACACTCTTTTTATATCAACCTTTCATACATACTTTATATTTTCACTAACTTCATCAATAATATTATTCCATCCACATGCACCTCTGTCCCTTCGCATTAAATCCCCCGTTTTCTCTTTCCCTCTTCTTTCTCTCTCCGTTCCTTCTTCAAACCATGTTCAAAAACTACACTCTCTATTTTCTAAAACCATGAACTTCACCAAAACAACAACAACTCTTTTTCTCTTTCTCTTAACATTAACCATTAACGGTTTTTCTCTCAACAACGACGGTGTTTTGTTGCATTCCTTCAAAGAATCCATTCTCAACGACCCTTTATTCGTGCTCTCCAATTGGAACTTCACCGACCAAACTCCATGTTCATGGAACGGTGTTTCTTGTTCCATTGTAACAACAACAACAAACACAAGAAATGATACACTGTTTCGTGTGACTGGTTTATCGTTACCGAATTCTCAGCTTCTAGGTTTAATCCCCTCCGATCTTGGTTCCATTGAACATCTTCAAATTCTTGATCTTTCTAACAATTCCTTTAACGGGTCTCTTCCTTCTTCGCTCTTTCAAGCAAACTCCGAGCTTCGTTTTCTGAATTTCTCAAACAATTTGTTAACCGGAGAAATTCCAGAGTCTATTACCGAGCTTAAGAATCTTCAGTTTCTTAACTTTTCCGACAATGCTTTAACCGGAAAACTACCAAACAATCTCTCAAACATGCAGAACCTAACCCTTGCTTCGTTTAAGAACAATTACTTAACCGGTTTTCTTCCTAAAAATTTACGAACTTTACAGATTTTGGATCTGTCTTCCAATTTGTTGAATGGTTCACTACCTCAAGATTTCGGCGGTGATTCCATTTTTTACTTGAGTGTTTCTTACAACATTTTGCGAAATTCCACCGAGTTTGAGAAAATTCGAGAGACGCAACGGTTGATCTCTCGTTTAATAATCTCACCGGCGAGATACCGGATTCCGCGGTTTTCTGAATCAGGAAATGAAGTATTTTCTGGTAACAGTGATCTGTGTGGAGAAATTATGAAGAACCCATGTTCTATTCCTTCTTCTCCTTCTTCTGAACCTAAAGCTTCCTCTCCTGCTATCGCTGCAATGCCGAAGAATTTCGATGATGATTCTCCTCCATCAGATTCATCGGAGAAAAAACAAACTGGTTTGAGAAAAGGAACTATTATAGGAATTGTGGTGGGAGATTTCGTCGGAATTGGAATTTTAGCTATGGTTTTCGTTTACGTATACAAGTTGAAAAGAAAAAAGGATGAAGAGAATGAAACAAAGAACGAAACTACTATTACGAGAAGTGATAGTTCATCGTCAAATTCCGAAACCAGAGGCTTCACGAGGTGGTCGTGTTTGAGAAAAAGAACAGAAGATGAAGAGTCCTCGGATACTCCGAGTTCGTCTGATAGTGAAGTGGAACCATCACAAAAAAATGTTGAAGGTGGTGAAAATGAGAACAAAACCGGGTCGGGTTCGAATACGGGTACTCTGGTTACAGTTGATGGTGAAAGAGAGCTTGAAGTTGAAACGTTACTGAAAGCTTCTGCGTATATTTTAGGAGCTACTGGTTCAAGTATAATGTATAAGGCTGTGCTTGAAGACGGAACGTCGTTGGCGGTGAGGAGAATTGGTGAAAGTGGTGTTGAAAGGTTCAAGGATTTCGAGAATCAGGTTCGGGTCATAGCGAAACTGGTTCACCCGAATCTGGTTCGGGTTCGTGGTTTTTACTGGGGACATGATGAGAAACTCATTATCTATGACTATGTTCCTAATGGTTGTCTCGCCAACGTTCGTTACAGTAAGTATCTCTTTTTTACCAAAGTATATAATTTTTTCACTTTCTTTGTTCATGTTAGCATCTAGAAGTGTGAAGGTGGAAGCTAAGGTTTTAAGATTACAATGTTAATCGCGGTCATTGTAGTGTAATTAATTAAGATTTTGTGTTATGATGTTAATTACAGTCGTTACAGGGTGATTAACTAGAATTAACGCGTGTGTCAATACCATTTTGTTGTGGCCGAATTTTAATACTAGTACCTTGGTGAAACAAATTATGAAACTTATGAGTCATGAAGTTGATGGTGAGGTAGGTGCAACTGAACTATTGACTTTAATAAGCAACAGTCAACAATGTCAAGACTTTGTTACTATGTTTCGTCTCATAGTTTTATGATAACGATACTCGTGACCATAATTGGAAACATTTATATGCAAATTGTTTTCTGTTTTGTCACACTTAAACAAGGACCATTTTGTTTATGTGACCACAAATTGTTTCTCATAATTTAGCACAAAATTGTTCTTTTCTTTTTCATCTATTAGAGTGTTATTTTTTTCATTCACGACTTCTTTTTTGGTGATAGTAAATTTGTATGTTTGTCAGGAAAAGTGGGGTCTTCACCTAGCCACTTACCGTGGGAACAACGGCTCAAGATAGCAAAAGGAGTTGCACGTGGGCTAACGTATCTCCACGAGAAGAAGCACGTGCATGGGAATTTGAAGCCAACTAATATTCTATTGGGCAATGACATGGAGCCCAAAATTGGAGACTTTGGGCTTGAGAGAATGGTAACAGGTGACACAAGTTATAAAGCGGGAGGTTCAGCACGTATTTTTGGGAGTAAGAGATCAACAACCTCACGTGATAGTTTTCAAGATGTTACACTTGGCCTAGCCCAAGCCGAGTCCGACTCCATAGGTGGTGTGTCTCCTTATCATGCGCCGAGTCGCTTAGGAATTTGAAGCCTCATGCAAAGTGGGATGTGTACTCTTTTGGGGTCATATTTCTTGAGCTTTTAACAGGGAAGATTGTGGTTTTGGATGATATGGGCCAGGGCCCGCAATAATGGTGGAGGATAAGAATCGGGCTTTGCGGATGGTTGATGTGGCGATTCGGGCTGATATGGAAGGGAAGGAGGAGGCTTTGTTGGGTTATTTTAAGTTAGGGTATAGTTGTGTGACTAATGTTCCTCAAAAAAGACCACAAATGAAAGAGGTGTTGCAAGTTCTTGAAAAAATACCATCTACATTGTCGTATTGGTCATGATTTGTTACTAAGTTTTGTAGAAAAGAATAAGTATGTATGTAGTTATGATAAATTAATAGGTTTTTGTTTTTGGGTTCAATGTTGTGTGTGTTGTAATTGTTGGAAGTTCATTGACTATATTCTGTCCATTCATTTACTAATTTAATTTTCACAAAATATATTGTCTCAATCTCTTTCACTCTTTTGTTTTGTTATAAAAATAAAATTTATATGAGATGAATATAAGGCTCTTCATATATTTATTTTTTGTTTTTAACAAAAGTAAAACTAACTCTTTTATTATTTTATTATGAATCAAAGATTCAATATAAGAAAGAACAAGATGAATAAAATTACGTCTAATTCATGAATTAGTTGTCTATTTTAACAAGTGGATAATCATATTTACGTATAATTATCTTATGTTATAATGTATTGTTTTAGTGATAAATTTTATTATTCTAACAACTTTTTTTTAGTTCTTAGTCATTAAATTTATTTGTTCATATTACAATAATAGTGTTTAATTAACTTATAACTAATGAGAATTTGAACCGTAAATTAACTTGACAATAAATGTAAATAGAGTGAAAGGAAGAAATACATACATTCAAAATAACTTGACAATAAATGTAAATAGAGTGAAAGGAAGAAATACATACATTATTTGAATAATCAATTAGTAAAATTTTGTATCCTTTGTATTTGTGTTAGATGTGTATGTAAGTTTTTTTGGGCAATAGGAGGGAAAAAGCTCAAAATAGAAAAGAAAATAATCAATCAATACTTCTAGTGTCATTAATTAAAACATTACACTCAAAATTTTAAACTTATTGGACACCCAAAATTTCACAATTAGAACATTACACTTTCCTACACTTTTGGAGGATCTCCTTGTTAGTTGAAGAGTTTGAGGAGAATCTCAAGTAAGTAGGATTGAATTATTTGTGATGATGAAAGTATGCATAAACTCAAGTGACATATCTTGCTTACTTCTCGATCGAGAGCCTATTTATAAGGTGCATGGACCTCATTGATCACTGCGTATGGCGATGTGACTCTTCATTATCGTATTGAGTTGCCATTAAAGACAAGTAACGTCCTCCGCGCCAATGATGACTTATTATCATAATGTGCGTGTGTCTGATGGGAGGCGACTTTGAAATTTGTTTCTTTTTTATCGCAAATGTTGCGGATAACAACGATCGCCACCGACTTTTCTTTTATCTAATTAAGGGAAGGTGAAAAGAGCGAAAAAGACCCGTTAGATTACAGGTAAGAGGAAAAGGTTATGAAAGGGAAGGTATTAGCACCCACTTTCATCCGTGATTATCTACAGACTCTTAGTTGCTTCTTCCTTTATTGCTTTGTGTGTTTGAAAAAATGTTTTGAAAAGGCATTTCGCTTTGACCCGTAATGATTCATGGAATGGAATATGAAGTGTTCGAAATGTTTCGTTTTGAAAAGTGTTTGAACTTTGACAAAAGTGTGAGGTGTGAAAAGTATTTTGATGAAGCAAGACTAAAAGTCTTATTACCTACGGAATGGTCGTTTTCGTGTTGTTCACGTTCCTTTAGAATAGTATCCATACCATTAGTTGGTAGATAACCCTATTCGTTGGATGTAAAGGACATTCGAAGGGACATCGGATGGTTGGCAGAAAGGCGACTTGTAGGAATGTCACATCACGCGTTCGTGGCGGCAATCGAGGACGATATCATGTATTCGTGGCGACATCGTGAGTCTATGATCTTTGTATCGAAGGTTATGATGATATGTTTGTGAGCAGCGGTGCTAGGATACCTCTACGTTCGAGGACTTGACTATTTATTGAAAAACGAGAGAATTACCAAGGGTGCATGTGTGAAGAAGTGTGTTGAATTCAAATATTTTATCTTGGAATTAAGTGATCTGTTTCGTTTTATCTTGCCATACCGCCTAATTAATAGCGTTTATATGGTGCGGAAAGTAAATTCGGATAGTCGCGGAAAGTAAATGTCCTCTGTTATTACATGGCTTTAGGCGATTACATAATATAGAGTCGGAAAGTAAAAGCGAGAAAATGTAAATCTCGCTATTACATGATAAAAACTTTGCAACCTATACATCCTTTCTAGAATTGTAAAATCGAAATAAAATAGATAACAAAATAATAAAAAATGTTAGCAAAATGTTGAAAGGTAGAAAAAGGTTTTTAGGTTAGTGATCCTAATTAGATGATAGAACAATTTTTTTTGGGAAATTTTCTGGATTGGTTTTAATGAGAAACAATAATTAAAATTCAATCTTATGGTTAATTAACAATTAATTAAAATATGCATGCAAAAAATATTAATTTTTATGTCAAAAATTAAATAAACATTTTTCCGACCTAAATGCAAAAAGAAAATATTTTTGGTGATTTTTTTTAATGCATGAGAAAATGATTTGAAAAGAAATAAAGTTAAATGAGAAAAAAATAAGAAAATATGAGAAAATAAGAAAAAGGGTGGAGGGGCTTCTAGATAGGATTCTCCCGGAAGTTGGAGCTCTAAGAGATCCTTGGTGGCCGTGCCAGTGCATACTGGGGGGATTCTTGCGCGTGGAAACGTCCAGAACCTTGGATTTTCTAGAGCTTGGCAGAGATGCGAAATGCGCCGCAGGGCTTTAAGGCTTACACAGATGGGCTCAGGGGCTGGGCGTGGCATGAAGGACCCGAGAAAGTGTGATTTCACGCAAGCCTGGAGAACACAAAATCAAAACATTATGTAAAAGAGAGTTCAACCCATTCCTTTCTAATCAACTCATTTGCTTTGCCATAAAGTGAGTGAGCCATCCATTAACAATATAAAACAAGAAGAATACAAAGGGTTTTGGAATCCTTGAGCAGAAAGCGTCATAAAGTCATCTTCTCCAACTCAAATGTTCGGACTTTTGGCTACAGTTTTGCTTCCGTGCTAAATCCACAAGTCATAACTCAAGCAATATACAATATAAATTAAATGTAAAACCATGGATTGATTGCAAATTGTCCCTTAACATGAATATGTCCTTAGATTGGTCAATTTTTCCTATTAAAACCCTAATTTGAGCTTAGGAACCTAACAATGGTGAAACTCGGTTTATGCATGAAACTCAAATCAAACCATCTAGATAGCTTGCAACATCATTCTAAACACAAACAAATAATCAAAACATGTTAAATATGCATGAACATCAAAATCAATTTGAGTTAGAAAGGTTCAACCAAGCATAATTTCGTGATTAGCGTTTGAATGGCTAGTGAGTATCGGATCGATTCGAGGACCTCAGGATGTGTTGGAATCCTTAGAATGCCTTGAATTGATCGAAACTAGGGCTAATACTGTGCAGTTTTTGAAGTTGGGTAGGGTTCTTGGGCAAGGATTTGCGTCCCTTGTACTTGTGAATGCATTGTGTACTTATAGTGGATGGATTTAGGTCAAGAATCATGAAGAAATTATATGCCAATCAATGAGAAAATATTTGATTTGGTATAAAACCAAATATTGCTTTTTTTGATCAAATCTCATTCAATTCCTTTTCCAATCAATGCAATTTCAAAATTGACAGCTTGTATGGCTCGCTTGGACCTCAAGAATGAGAGAAAAATCCAATTTGCATTTAATTTTGATTTTCTATCTTTTATTTTAATTAAATTGGCTTTTAAATGATTAAAATCCAAAATAAATAGAAAAATAAAAGATAAATTCGTGGCCTTGGGCTTGGAGGTTCCAAATTAGCTAAGGAACAAGTTTGAACCAAGAAAAGTTAGGCCCATTTGCAAAATTTTGGATTTTGTCAAGTATTTCTCTTTGTGCACCTCCTCAAAAATGCTCAACTTGTGCAAGGTGTATCTTGCTCAATTTTTAACATTTTTGGGTGTTCTTGGACTTTTTAGAAAGCTCAAGATGTCCTCTAAACAATATCTTTGGTTTCATCTCAATTGAAGTTTCCATGCTCAATAACACTTCTTTACAAAAGTTGACTTTTGTTGACTTTGAAAATGACACATAATATTTTGATCCATATCTTCCAAATGAAGCATTTTTGACCAAGCTTGTGAGACATGAAGTTGTAGAGAATTTAATTCTCTTTAAAATTAGCTGGTGGAAAAATTTACGATAAAGTATGTGAAAGTTATACTGGTCAAAGTTTTGTTGACTTTTGTAAGAAAGCCCAATTTAGAAACTTTGACTTTTGATCAATTCTTGACTTTTCTTGATGAATCATGATCAATCCTTGATCAAATAATGAATATTAATTCAAAATATGGATGTTGACAAAAATTATGAAGTTTGATTTATGTTGACCATAGTTGACTTTTGTCCAATCAATGATTTTAACCATCTGACAATTATCGAGGAAACTTGACGTAAGACTTGAAATTTGACATGGAGATTCTTTGAAGCATATGATGAGGCATGATTACCACTGGAAGTGTTGGGCTCACCACAGCATGAGGATGGCAAACCCTAGTTTGGGTTGATTGCTTAGGAAAGGGTTTGTCTAGTCAACCCTTGTGAAATCCTTGAGTATGAATATGTGAAATGTCTTGAGATGTAGGAGGGCAAATTTTGGGGTATGACAGTGCACCGTCATACATAAATGAACGGTTACACCCTTAATGGGTTGGTTACCATAACTACCTATCAAGGTGGACTCTACGTAACTCTTGGAACCAAGGATAATTTTCTAGTATAAGCCCATTCAGTGCCTCTTCTTCCTACATGGTCGATCATATACTTCCGGCTATACAAACCTCCTCTAGCATTAAGACACATATCATAGGTATTACCCGACTATATGTTCACAAGTCCTACTTGGTCTTTTTGTCTCTCCTAACCTGAACAATGAATCTATGAACATAAGCCCCAGGCATATAACATTTATTTGAGTCTACATGTTGCATCAACATTGATCTTTGCTTGGAAGGGCTCCTACAACCAAGTTCATTCGCAGCGTGTGTGACACTATTTGCTAACTTCTCAACAATCACCTAGGGTTTTAGGTATAATCATTGCTAATATTTTTTGAAACACACGCACCCTCTTTCCTCTTCTTCTATATCTCATAAACTTTTCTTCTCGTTCAAAAGACCCCCTTCTTTCCTTTTGACGTCCCCAATTCCTTTCTTCAAATCTTTCAAAGACAACTACTTCGGTAGCTTTCTTTTCCTTTATTTTACTTTTCCAACATATTTCCTATTTTTAAGAACATGGTAGTTTTATGTGAATCGACAAATAGGGTGTCGCTCTAAAACCCAAAAATGTTGTGAGGAGATGCCAAATGTGGAGTGCATGCATGGATGATTATAAGAAATGTTTAGGTAGAGGGGAGTTTGATTGTATTATCTTTGAGATTTATGGAGATATATATGCCTCTTTTAGTGATTCGACTCGAATCTTCTTCCTGGTTCATGGAAATCTAATGGAAACTTTAGGCTCTTTCTTTGAAGAAGTGATGAGTTATGACCAAAGCTCCATGCATGAAGTTGAGATAGTAAAGCTTTTCTCTTTACAAAGAGTATCCTCGATTGGAAGCGAGGATGATGTTATTTGGAGGCTTGCATGTCTAGAGAACGAGTTTGCATTTTTCCAAAAGAGTATGGATGAATTCTTTTATTTTATGGCGTGTTAAAGGACTTACTTTACATCCTTTCCTTTGTTTGTGTGTATGTTGAACATGTAGTAAATGTGGCCCCTTTTCAACCCCCTAATAGTTGGGGCTTTATTAAAGCTTTTGAGATGGTTTGTACAATGTTGGATATAACTACGACCATTGGTTTATTTTTTGCTTATTTTGAAGTAAAAACTTAGAGTCCGGGTTTCCATTAGTGGTGTACCCATGAGTTTCCTCCAGCCTATACCATTAGTTATAAAGGTTTCAAAGATTGGTTCTTCGAGTTAGGTGCGGACCGAGGTGCTACGGTTATCTACATTGCGATGATCATAAATTTCCCTTATATTGGACTAGAAGTCCTTTCCCATCTTGATTTTACTATGACAAACTAAGTGAAACAGAGACCCAATCCTGCATTCTAGACTCCTTCTTTTATTTAAGGTTAAATACACATTGCCTTGCACGACAAAGTTTGACCTTCGGTAAGTAAGGCTCCTTTAATTGTTGTCTCCTATGGACCTTTTATTCTTTTCTCGTATGTTCCTTTTTGATGATTTTTGCAGATGAAATTCTGACCTATCATCAAGGAACAAAAGAAATTGATGGTTGCTACTCGTGATGCCGGATAGATGAAGGGCCCTCGAGTCTAAGTCCGACCTAACTGGTTTAGAGCTTAGGCGGTGAATAAAAGAAAGCAGATGTAGCGGCAAAAATGCAGTATAAGCCATTGAATTGACTTAACTCAAAATTAACAAAAGTAGCCACCACACTTTTATTTTATCCAAGGACTAGGAAAAAGAGATAAAATCCCAAAGAGATCGAGATGCGGGACCGGGGTTAGTTATGCAAAGGAAGGTGTTAGGCACCAAAGCATCTATACTCAGGAACCTTTTGAAAAATTGTATATATGTGCTAAAAAGAGTTTGTACAAAATGGATGGTGGGGAGAAAAGAGTATTTTTTATAACTTTTGATTTGATAGAACTTCAATGAGTTCGAGCCTACATACCAACAATGTGTAATGTTGAAATCAAAACCAAGTAGTTTTGCTAAAAAGACCAAAGTTGTGTGTTGGTTGATTTTAAGAAAATATTAGTTTAGAAAAGCTACAAGAGCTCAAAAATTTGAATGAGGTTAGGTGTTTTTAGTCTTATGAAAAGAAAATTCAAAATTATTAAATGAATTGGAAAGTTTCTTAAGAAAAGGAGTTTTGAAAATTCATGGACCTAAGTCAAGTTTTTATGAAAGGTTCGAGTTTTGAAAATGAGAATCCTTTGAAAAAGAGGAAGAATTTTAAAAATTAAAGAATGAAGAGGAGATGAAGAGGTAACCTAAGTGCATAAAGTAAAGGTAAGGGTAAAGAAAGATCTAGGTGAAAAAATTAGTACTTGACATCAGAGCCAATACCACATCCCATCCTTTGGAAAATCCTCATAAGCAAAAATTAACTAGACACAAAAACCAAGCCTCGAGATAATCCTATGCCTCGGATGAGTTCTTGTCTATGAAAAAGCGGATGAAACAAGCTGTCGGGAATCCACTCTTAATCGGTATAATGGAACCACATACGTGAGATAATAACCATACAAAGTCGAATAACACCAAGAACATGGAGATCTCCCAGTGAGGTAGGGTCCTAATCCTAAGTCCAAGGTCAAGCTCCAGCACAAGGATAGTAACCAAGTCCAATTAGAAGATTTTTATGGTCAAGTTGAATTATTAGGTATCTTAAAAATAAAAATAAAGCTCAGTGAGCAAATTCAAAATGACAAAAAGTAAAATGCTCAAATGAGAAAAGAAAGAATGACATGAAATGTAAATGCTAAAAGTAAAGTGCATGAAAATAAAGAGCATAAAAGTAAATCACGGAAAATAAAGAGCGGAAAATAAAAAGGCAATTAATAAAGATTAGCAAGATTGAAACTTGTCAAGTATATCATCGAATTGTTAATTGTTAGTCGTCGAGGTGACCATCTTGAAACTTACACATGAAGACATCGGAAGCTTGATAGAATCAGCGACCACATGACAAGTTCAATTATTTGTCAAGTATATCACCGGTTTAGAATTATCATATCACGATCAAAAGATTGAAATTTCAAATGGTCAAGGTTAGTGGAAATTGCGGAAAGCTTGATTAAAAATCAACGCGACCACGACAAAGTACCACGGTGTTGAACCAAGATCAAAGCTCAAGTCATCTTTTGGGGCTTATGTTTGAATATTAAAGCTCATGCCATCAATTGATCACTTTCTCCGAATCGGGACAAAAGAAAAATAAGATGGAGAAGAAGAAAACATTTTCAAATTTATTTTTGCATCAGATGAATTTTGTTCGGTCTAAACTTCATCAAAATCAATCAACTTTCTTGGTGGATTTGGTCAAAAGACCTATCAACACCCAAATTCCATTGATGTTGAGAAAATTTGTGACTCAAATTAAATTCAAAATCAGCCAAATAAATTGAAAATAAAAATTAAATATAAGGATTAAAAGTAAATTTGAAATTAGGTTATTTAATTGGACTTTATTGACGAAATACATAAATAGTATTTTTTTTCATTAAAATAAAATTCCAAGAAAATTACCCAAGGTCAAACACATGTCAACAAGTGTTGACAAATTTTTTCAGAATTTTTCTAAGTCAAAAACTATTTATTAAAATAAAAAGAAAAGGATCTTTCCATAATTTTTTAGAATTTTTAAATGCCAAAAGTATTTTAAAACAATTAAAAACAATCAAATAGGAAAATCATAAAAATATCAAAAATATAAAATAAAATTATGAAAAATAAAATTAGAAAGATAATATTTCTAAATATTTTTTGAATTTTTCATAATTTTGGACTAGAAATGAATTTTATATGATTGTTTGAAGTTTAAAATATAAAAAATATAAAATCAGAAAATAAAATAAAAAGCCAAAAAATATGAGCCATTAGATCACAGTCAAAGCGTTCTTAATAGCTAATCCAAGGATCAAACGCCCTATGTACAGTGACCTTTTGATTTTTACGGATCGAGGTTAAAATCAAATTAAAAAAAAAAAGGAAAGATATCAAGCGTTGGATGGTCCGACTCACAAAAGTAATTAGATCAAGGGCTCACATTACAGCGCATGAATACCAATACCGGATCAGATTCAAAAATTACATGTCCAACTCTCATTGGTTAAAGGCGGACACGTGGGTCGTCTTACATGCTTACCCTTCTATTTACGCGTTTTATACAAAATAATCGAGTATTTTAATCACAACCAAGAAGCGTCACAATTTAAATCATAAAATTTAACACCAAAACGTCATGCTTCCTTTGAAGAATACTCATCCATTAAATCATACTCAAATTATGTTTAACTGAGAAATGAAACATAATTAAATCCGAATACTTTACTCAACAGTTATTCGGGATAATAAATCAACATAATTCCAAAATTATTAAAATATCCATTAAAGGATTCCAAACAATCGTTTTCCCGGTGTTACATCTACGAGCACGACAACGACACGCGGACTAAATCAAGCGACTCAATACTGAGCTATCCTCACCAATCCGCGATTTGATCACCTCGGATCGAAAATGTTGTGTAAGGGTGAGATTCCAATTCAATATAACATGCATTATCTCGTTTCTAGAATACAACGGAATAGCGGATCGTTAATTCATTAACCAAACACAAGTCATAATCACCTGAAGGCGGTTCACATAATGAACATGTATATAATCAAACAATGGATTAAACACTTGAAACCATCCTAGCATGTTACAATCCCATATGCAATGCGGACTCTATGCATGTGGTACCGCGTGAACCGCGTTCACCAGCACTTTCCGTTTACTCGTGGAAAGGCGGTGTAATCCATGATTCGCAGCGGAACTGAGTCGAAATCCATCCATGATTCGCCCGTAACCACCGATCAAGAATCTAGCCTCACTACCTACGCACCGGGTAAGTCTATTGGCTCTTGATTCACCTCCGCACAATGGGAATGAACCAATTTAACAAATGCTCATGCATGCATCATAAAAGCATGCAACATTAATTCAACGGAATATGATAACAACATAATTCCACATAATTGCCAATATCAACATATATCGCATGATAACAACATAATCATGAACTACTTATCACAAAACATAAATATGTCGAATGCTTACTCCTCAATGGTAAGACTATCACGGTATACCAATATGACCACACATGATATCAATACAATCATGAATAAACAACAAGGAAAGAAACATCACATGAGCGTCGATCTCCATTTAACTTGTCAAACAATCTAAACCAATTCATAGATTACGATCTCAACATAATTCACTTATTGCCAATCACTATGTATCACATTCAATCACAATGAATAATCAACACAACATTGTAAACATTAGTCCTCGACCAGATAACTCGAGGCCATTCACATTAATTTCCCATTATCCTTAATTAATCACTCTTTTCAAAATGGGAACTCGACTATATTTAAAATAATTTTAGCAAAAGAATATTTTCTCTTTCAAAGGTAGTATTTTAAATTTAAAATAACGCAACGGCACTTTCGAATCGAGTTACGGTTTAGAAAATATGAAGTTTTGAAGTTTTGGAAATTTTTGGAAAAATACTCGCTCGATTTTTGAATGGGGAACAGTTCCTACCTATCGAGGAACCGGTTCACGAGTGTAAAAATCCATTTTGGCCATTTTAACTTGAGACTCGGTTCCTCCCAGGGGACCGGTTCCCACGACTGTGATGACAATTTTGCTACTTTTTGTGACATTTTCCATTCTTACTCATTTCCAACTTACTAACACGATTTGGTACATTAGGAACATCATTTCATCGTCATTTCACACCAATATAACATCACACAACATAGTTTATTCATCTATCAATTATCGACATATTTATGATTCCTAATTCCAACAAACCGCAAATAGGGTTTATTCCTATAACTCATAATCATCATAATTCAAATTCTCTAACATACCCATTATCCCTATGATTCCCAAAACCATATAAGGCATATTTAGAACGAAATCACCCCTTACCTGCGATGATTCTTGATTCCTCTTGGTGTCGGCTTTTCCTCTCTTTTCCTCTTCTCTCGATTCCGCGTGAAAAGCAGTTCTCCAAAAAAACCTATTATTTCCTTTCTTTTCCTTTTTATGTTCCTTTAATTATTCCAATAAAATAAAATAATTAAAACTTAATAATTAGTAGAGTGATTTACTCTACACACACCGTTTACTCTGCACACCTCAAAACATTTCCTCGTTTAATGACCCAATTAATCCAACTAAAATTAATACTCGAGACTTCATTTAATTAAATAATTAAATCCTCATTATTTAATATTTAAATTAAATCGGGTGTCACAACTCTCCACTAAAGAGTTTTAGTCCTCGAAAACATACCCAACAAACGATTCGGGATACGAGTCCTTCATCGACTCTCCGGCTCCCAGTTACATTCCTTATTTGGTCCTTACTTACTATTACGGTGTTATCTCTTTACCTCATGATTGCTTCACTTTCCGATCCTCGATTCTACGAGCCTTTGCTTCAGCGATCAGTTATCCACTTTGAACATCATCTATTTGAATCTCATGAGGCGGATCCGCAATGTACCTCCTCGGCGAGATACGTGGAAAACATCATGCAAATTAGCAAACGGTAAGCAATCGATAGCAACTTTCCGACTCTTTGTGTCTGAAGCGGACCAATAAAGCGTGAGTCGACTTCTTTGACTTGAGGCTCGACCAATACCGTCATCGGAGTAACTCTCATGAACACATGGTCTCCTTCATTAAACTCAAGATCTTTCCTTCTCTTATCATGATAACTTTTACGGCTACGAGAAGTTCTCATCTTCTCTGAATCATCTTAATCCTTTACGAAGTTTGTTGAACAATCTCGGTCCAATCACGGCACTTTCTCGATTCAACACCACGGCGATGTCCGACATCTCCTACCATACAATGCCTCGAAGCGGGCCATCACGTGCTCGAATGAAAACTATTGTTGTGGTAAACTCTATCAACGGAAAATAGCTATCCCAGGCTCCACTTTCTCTAACGGCTCTCGGCCAAATCTTCTAACATTGAATCGCCTCTCCGTTTGACCATACATGCGGGATGATATGCGAACTCAATCGTAACTTAGTACCTAGAGCCTCTGCAATCTGTCCGAACTTAGAAGTAAACCTCGGATCTCTCCAGGCACGATGCTAGACAGAATACCATGCAAACCTACAACCTTTTCGACGCCATACGCAACCTCTCCATGGATAATCCATTCTTATCGAGAATGAAGTGAGAACTTTGTCAATCGGATCGACAATAACCCAATAGGATCACAGCTCTTAGTTGTCTTGACCAGATCACGAAATCCATAGAAATGTCATCCCATTTCCATTCGGAACAAACAACGGTTCCACCAATCAGACCTCGATGTTCAATCTTGATTTCGACACACGAACATGCGTACACAAACTCGGCAATTTCCTTTTTCATTCCAGGCCACCAAAATAATTTCTTCAAATCATTATACATCTTAGTAGCACCGGGATGAATACTCGATCCACTATGATGTCCTTCTTTAAGATACTTTTTCTAATCTGACCATGTCAAGAACACACTCTCCACCAAATCTCATAACACCATTCTCGTCAATTCGAAATTCTCCTTGACCTTGGTTAATCAATGTCGACTTGTCCACTAAACCAACATCGGACTTGTCCATTTGAATCCTTCCAAAATACCACTAGTCAACTGACATGCCCGACTTCACACTATTACAGGTAGTTTCACAAACCAAACTCAAGTCTCAATTGTTCCACCAATTCTAATTCACGAACCATTAACATCGACATGCAAGGATTTCTGCTCTTGCATTGCTGCCATGGCGTTTGCCTTACGGGATGGTAATTCAAACCAAAATCATAATCCTTGAGAAATTCTAACCATCTTCTGCCTCTGTTCAACTCTTTCGATTAAAGAGATACTTGAGGCTCTTATGATTCTTGAACACTTCAAACCGTGAACCATACGGATAATACCTTCCTTCAAAACAAATACAACAGTTAAATTTCAAATCACGGGTGATGATCCCTTTCACTTTCAATTGTCTCGAAGCATAAGCCCAACACATCCTTCATTGACACACCACCTAAACCCATCAATGACGCATCTGATACACAACAAGGACCCTTCCGGATTCGTCAAAATTAAAATCGAACTAGTCGACCTCCTCTTCCACTTATTGAATCCTTCCTCACAATCAGAATCCCAAAATAATACACTTGGTTTTAAATCTATTTCTCTGAGCACCTTCCAATAGCTTCTTCAATTTTCTATATCTAAAGTTGGCGTCTTGTGCGGTGTCATAGAAATAAGTTTTGTACCGAGCGACATTAACAACGACTCCGACTCTCCTCGATCATCATTACGATAAATAAATTACTTACAGGTGCTGGAACCATTTTTAAAACAAAGTTCATCACATTATCTTTCCAATTCAAGCGAAACTCAAATCGGACATCTAAAACTCCAATTATGGATTTTACAAGTTTCGAAAAATAATCTCATCGACGATCAATTCCTATGATAGGTAATCGATTTCTCACCTTGTGAGTGAAAAATCCCAGACATCATAGAATGCAAAATTTGAGATTCTAACTTCAACATACCCCAACACACATCATTCACCATGATTAATTGCGTTAAGTTCGATTCAATAACCAATTCACATCATTGCATACTTTATATCAACCATTGACAACGACAATTAATCTTTTCAAGAACACAAGGTCACTCACATTGACAACTTCACGATCAACGGAAGCATTGCAACATTCCAATCACACGACTTCATCTCCTAAGTCATTCTTCTCGATCACCAAATATATTCTAGGCCAAGAATATGCATCGACTCATCAAAGCGATTCATAATCACTTGGTTTACTTCAAACATTCAACGGTAGCCTCAGCTAATTCAACATCTTGCTCGAGCGATGAGTCGCTATTATTCTCGGGGAACATTAGAATTCACACCTAACTCTTCCAACCGTTTCTTGACTCGGACAACTCGGATGCGGACTTGCGATCTGACGCCATCGACAGCGGACTAGTTCGAGAATTAAATCTATAGTAATTCCTCCTCTCTCGAGGCGGCAATTCAAGCGTCTTCAGAAACACCTCGGAAATTCATCCACCAGGAATCCAACTTACGGAACAATCTCGGACAATTCTTACTAGGTAATTCATCGCTCTTATATTTTCCTTTCACTTGGTCGAAGAATACAACATAAATACCCAGCACCATCATTAATATCTCATACTCTAACCATCCATCTAAATTCATTATTCTTATTAGAGTCTCGTCCTCATATGGTTCTGAAACTACCACTTCATTCATATTCATTACTTTATGTCCCATTAGATAGCAAGACAATTATATACCATCCAATACGATTTGTCTCTATCAACAAGAGATTAAGGGTGATCAGAGTCCTCGATTTGTCAATAGACATCCGATAATCATCTGAAGTATAAACCATCATTACCACTTGTCGTTCTCGAATCGTACTCACCTTTTGCACTTCAATTATGACTCATGGTCAAGCAGATTCAACATTTCTAACCACACAGCACTTTGTCTTTTCCAGCGTTATCTCGTACCAAAGACTTCCAATCGGAACATATCAGAAGCATCTCTTCTCCCACTTAGTTTCACTACTCTACCTGATAATCAATCGGAAAAGTAACAAGTCAGAAGTGTTGTACACTTGTCATCGGCGTCAAAGGATAATGACATTAAGACCTTTGGTCATGACGAGGCTATACACGATACCCTATTGTAACACCCTTCTATTTACCCGTTTTATACAAAATAATCGGTATTTTAATCACACCAGAAGGCGTCACAATTTAAATCATAAAATTTTAACCAAAGCAATCATGTGCTTGAAGAATACTCATCCATTAAATCATACTCAAATTATGTTTAACGAAATGAAACATAATTAAATCCCGAATACTTTACTCAGCAGTTATTCAGGATAATAACAACATAATTCAAAATTATTAAAATATCCATTAAAGGATTCCAACAATCGTTTTCCCATGTTACATCTACGAGCACGACGACGCGGACTAAATCAGACTCAATACTAGAGCTATCCTCACCAATCAAGCGGTGATCACCTCGGATATGAAAATGTTGAGTAAGGGTGAGATTCCAATTCAATATAACATGCATTATCGTTTCTAGAATACAACAGAATAAACAGATACGTTAATTCATTAACCAAACACAAGTCATAATCAATGCACAAGGCAGTTCACACAATGAACATGTATATAATCAAACAATGGAAATTGCAACTTGGAAACCATCCTAGCATGTTACAATCCCATATGCAATGCGACTCTATGCATGTGGTACCAAAGCGTGAACGCGTTCACCATTGCTCCGTTTACTCGTGGAAAGCGATTGTAATCCATGATTCGCGAACAGTCGAGAATCCAATCTATGATTCGCCCATAACCACCGGGTCAAGAATCTAGCCTCACTACCTCTGCACCAGGTAAGTCTATTGGCTCTGCCAGTTCACCTCCGCACAATGGGAATGAACCAATTTAACAAATGCTCATGCATTCATCATAAAAGCATGCAACATTAATTCAACGGAATATGATAACAACATAATTCCACATAATTGCCAATATCAACATATATCGCATGATAACAACATAATCATGAACTACTTATCACAAAACATAAATATGTCGAATGCTTACTCCTCAATCAGTAAGACTATCACCAGTATACAATACAACCACATGATATCAATACAATCATGAATAAACAACAAGGAAAGAAACATCACATGAACGTCAATCTCCATTTAACGTCAAACAATCTAAACCAATTCATAGATTACGATCTCAACATAATTCACTTATTGTCAATCACTAATGTATCACATTCAATCACAATGAATAATCAACACAACATTGTAAACATTAGTCCTCGACCAGATAACTCGGGCCATTCACATTAATTTCCCATTATCCTTAATTAATCACTCTTTTCAAAATCGGAACTCGACTATATTTAAAATAATTTTAGCAAAAGAATATTTTCTCTTTTCAAAAGGTAGTATTTTAAATTTAAAAAATAACCATGACAGCCTCGAATCGGGTTACGGTTTAGAAAATATGAAGTTTGAAGTTTTGGAAATTTTTGGAAAAATACTCGCTCCTGATTTTTGAATGGGGGCGGTTCCTACCGATCAGAACCGGTTCACGAGTGTAAAATCCCAATTTGTGATTTAACACTTTGGAACTGGGTTCCTCCCAGAGCCCAGTTCCCCGACTGTGACGACAATTTTGCTACTTTTTGTGACATTTTCCATTCTTACTCATTTCCAAACTTACTAACACGATTTGGTACATTAGGAACATCATTTCATCGTTATTTCACAATATAACATCACACAACATAGTTTATTCATCCCTATCAATTATCGACATATTTATGATTCCTAATTCCAACACCGACACAAATAGGGTTTATTCCTATAACTCATAATCATCATAATTCAAATTCTCTAACATACCCAATTATCCCTATGATTCCCAAAACCCATAAGGCATATTAACGAACGAAATCACCCCACCTCGCGATGATTCTTGATTCCTCTTGGTGTCGGCTTTTCCTCTCTTTTCCTCTTCTCTCCAATTCCACGTGAAAACAGTTTCTCCAAAAAAAACCTATTATTTCCTTTCTTTTTCCTTTTTATGTTCCTTTAATTATTCCAATAAAATAAAATAATTAAAACTTAATAATTAGTAGAGTGATTTACTCTCTTACACCCACCGTTTACTCTGCACACCTCCAAAACATTTCCTCATTTAATGACCCAATTAATCCAACTAAAATTAATACTCGAGACTTCATTTAATTAAATAATTAAATCCTCACTTATTTAATATTTAAATTAAATCGGGGTGTCACATCTTCAACCTCCAGCCATCATCGACACTCGATCCTCAAACTGTGAAATAAATTCTTCTGACCGGTGTTATTCGTTTCGTCTCTTCAAGACGATTCTAATGGTACCCTCGCGAAAAATTTATTTCACTTGAATCATGAACAATTTGGAAAAATCAGAAATAATAGCGAGTACTTGTTTCCAGAAATTCTCAGTCAATACTTGATGAAAACAAAAATGCTGAAGATCACAAGGACCAGGGAGATGAGGAGAATGCAATGATGCTTTATTTTATAAGGTTTGATGGAATTTACACGAGCAGTTCACTTTTAGAAACTTTAATGGAGCTTGGGTTCAAGGAAGAAGAATGAATGGTTAATTTCAAACTAGAAGTGGTCTAAACACAAATTGAGAAGTTACATAAAATCTGGTTATGGAGGAAGTTTGGCAGAGGTTTTCTGGCTATCAAAGCTTGAGGAAACAAGTGGAATGTGTCCCTTATTTATATAAGAAGTGAATGAAATCAAAAGGGAGGGTGAATGACACAATTTAGAGAGAAATCATGTGCACCCGTGTTTGTAACACCCGTTTTATTTAAATATTATATTATATTAATATTTTGAATTACCGTTTAACGATGGTTTTGGCGACGAAAATAATTATATTAATCGGTATATCTATTAATATATTTGGCGATGTTCCGTCCGATTCGGTAAAATATTATTCGGACCGATGTTTAATTCCCCGGAATTATATTAATAGATTGAGTAAATGATATAATTAGATGATATGATTATATGATAAAATTAGATGATATGATTAAATGATATAATTAGTGTGTTAGGAATAGAGAAGGGTGGGGGAAGTAATTTCTAGAGTTGGGTTTCTCACCCCTAGTTAGTATGACAACATTCATATAAAACTATTTATTCCTTCACTTTCCAAACACAACACCAAAAACACAAATATAGAAAGTTGGAGAAAAGCAAGGGCTTTGGTAGAAGAAGAAGGAGAGAAGAAGAAGAGCAAGGCTTGGTTTGGGGAATAATCAAGAACACTCAAAGCTTGCTAGGTAAGGGTTTGAATTCTCTATCACATATGTTGGGGTTTGATAGTCATATTTAGGATTTGGGAAAAATTGATAGTTGATTATAGGGTTTTGGTTGGTTGATTGTTGAAATAGAATAGGAAGGTTGAGTTAGGAGTATAGATCATTGGGTGTTTCTTTGCTAGTAGTAGGAATGGAAGTTGTAAATGGAAATGACAAAAACTCAAAAAGTGAAGTTTTCACACAGACCAATCAACACGGGCCGTGTTGATTCATCGGCGCCGTGTTGATCCCTGACAAAGAATAGTTTGCAATCAACAGCGGGCGTGTTGCAGGTGCCGTGTTGATGCCTTGACTTTGGCATTTTGCTTGTTGGAGGCTTTTCAACACGGGCGTGTTGATCCACACGGGGCCCGTGTTGATGTGTCATAGCCTCCAAATCTTGATTTTCATACTTCTTTGAATCCCGTTTGTGTTTCGATTTTCGATTTTGGTAAATTCGACGGAGACAAGTTGCTCGAATTCAACGAGTATTGTGCGACTAAGTTTGGCGTGCGAGCGTAGTGGTGAGGTTAGTTTTAGAAGTTGCGAGTTTTCTGGGGTGACCGAAATAGGTCAATTCTGATAAATTGAACCGGATGGTGTTTTAGTCAATTTAAGACATACATGAACTATCGATTTTGATGTTGATGTTTATAATTAATCTTGTAATTAAGAATGGCTTTGCGACAACTATTGGTGTCTTTGGCTATTTTTCATTTTTAGAAATTGGTGGCTTAATTGATAATGATGTTTGTGTGGTGTATTAATTATGAATACTTGTTGTGTATGCGATGACATGTTTATTTGATGTGAATATATATGGCGATGTGGACTTTATGTAAATTGTGATGAGAGATGATGATGTGTTGTTGTGTGGTCTTTATTATTGAGTCACATACATTGCATAGGCGACAAGGGCTTTCATGCCAATGACGATGGCTTTATCTGAGCGACGATGGGCTTTATGCCAGGTTCCTAATTATGGACAAAGCGGCGGTACCACATACATAACATAGTCGTGTCTCATGGAGTCGATTATGTTTATTTTGAGTCTTTTGGTATTGAGTTTTATTTGATGGCTTATGATGAATTGTGATGTCATATGATACCTTGTTTTGTGGTGATTTTTATGTTGAACCTAAATTGATTATGATGTGGTAATTTCATGAAAGTTATGCGATGGATATAACATGATGATAAAGCGACAACATGAGTTTATAGCGATGGAGTTTATGTCTTGTTTTGACATGATTATGGTGATTATGTGATGATATTAAAGTGTTGATTTTATACACCAGATGATGATTTAAAATGTGTGAGATTTGGATATTTATTGACATACTCTTATTATCCTATATCATTCATGATTCCAAAAACTATTTAGATATTTTACCATGCTTTTAATTATATGTTTTGGAGTATCTCACCCTTTGCTTGTTTTGCCGTTGCCTATATATTGGTAACGTGCAGGTGATCCCCGAGGATGAGGAGGATTAGCTCGAGTCACTCTATTTTGTGTCGTTTTGCTCTGGTCGTAGTAACACTCTGGACTTGGGCGACATCATTATTTTGATAGGATAGTTTATGTATACTATCTTATGATGTTATAACCTTATGTATTGATGACAACATGATGTTATGTATATTTTGTGAACATATCCGCTGTGTTGTGAATATTCCTATGTGAATATGATGAATTATGTATGAATCAGTATATTCGACTTTTGATGTGCATTATAATGCGAATTTATGGAAATACGAATATGTGATGCCTCAATTTTATTAAATGAAAATTTGAAACTCTGATCTTATTGTTAATTACGAGGGGTAGAATTGGGGTGTTATATTAGTGGTATCGGGCGGTCGGTGCAATAAAGCCAAGTTGTTGAGTTTGTTGTTGTCTAACAATCGAGTATTATTTGTTGATTCTAATTCTTGTTTTGTTATGAGCGAGTTGTTATGGTGGTAGGAACCTGGTAGGAATGATGAGGCTCTTCTTCTTTGCTATCGGGCAATGGCTCGAGCTTTCGAACACCCAAATGTTGGCGAGAATCTGGGTCTCGTGGTTTGGTGACCTTAGAGAGAGAATCCCCTACTTTCCAAGGAAAGTATGATCCTGAAGGTTCTCTAACTGGTTGAAGGTGATTGAGAGAATCTTCGTGTGATGGATTGCACTCTTGTGCGAGAAGATCCGTTATGGAACTCATAAGTTAAGTGAAGAGGTGGTGGTGGGTTGACACCTCGGAGGCTTGAGGATCTTGGTGAGGAAGTGGCGTGGGAAGTTTTCCGTAGGGAGTTCTTGAGGAAGTATTACGGAATATGTTTAGGGAAAGAAGGAGATTGAGTTCCTTGAGTGAGCAAGGGAATATGTCTATCATGATTATCTTTGCGAAGTTTACCGAGTTGGATAAGTTCTATCCTCACTATAATGGTGAGGGTCTGAGTTTTCTAAGTGCATTAAATTTGAGAATGACTTCGTCACGAGATTAAGCGATCGGTTATCGGAAAATCCGTGTCTTTGCGGATTTGATTGATAATTGTAGAATCTTCGAGGAAGATAGTAATGCACACTATAAGATTATGTCGATAAGAGGGCAAGGGCCAGTGGCCGTGGGAAACCTTATGATATTCCATTGGTGAGGGGAAGCAGCGTTTCAAGGCGAAGGACTAGTGGGAGATTCTCCTGCTAGTATTGTTTGTTACAAGTGTGGAAAACACAGCCCACAAGTAATGTTTGTCGAAGTGGGAAGGCTAGGGAGAATGAGGTGAGATGTTTTCGATATGGTGAAGTGGGTCATGTGACTCGTGATTGCAAGCATAAGGATGTGGTCTATTTTAATTGTGGCGAGGAGGTCACATTAGTCCTCAATGTAAAGCCTAAGAAGACTCGGAGGCGGGGAAGGTGTTTGCTTTGTCGGGTGCTCCGGCAGCAAGCGAAGATGGTCTTGTTCGAGGTACTAGTTTCATTAATAGCATTCCTCTTATTACTATTATGAATCTTGGTGCTACTCCTTTTATTCCGTGATTGTGTTAAGAGACTGGGTCTCACTTTGTCATCTCTAGATAGAGATATGGTGGTGGAAGTTTCGGCTAAGGGCACGGTTACTACTTCTTTTGTGTGTGTGAAGTGCCCTTTATCAATATTTGATAGAGACTTCGTGATGGATCTTATTTGTTTACCGCTTGTCGGGTTGGACGTGGTTCTGGGTATGGATTGGTTGAAAGCTAACTATGTCCATATCAATTGCTATGACAACACTGTGAGGTTTTCTTCCTTAGTGGAAGAAGATCAAACTATGTTGATGTCGACGAAGCAATTGAAGGAGTTCATGATAGATGAAACATTGGTTTTCTTGTTGATGGAGACTCTTTCTGTGGAGAGTCAATCTGTTATTGCAAACTTTTCGGTGGTGTGCGACTTTCCCGAAGTGTTTCCTGATGAGATTCCTAGTGCACCTCCAGAAAGAGAAGTTGAGTTTTCTGTGGATCTTGTCCCTAGTACCAGACCTATCTCTATGGTGCCATACAGGATGTCCGCATCAGAGTTAGCTGAATTGAAGAGCCAATTAGAAGATTTGCTCGAGAAGAAGTTTGTTAGACCAAGTGTGTCGCCGTGGGGAGCTCCTGTGTTATTGGTAAAGAAGAAAGATGGTAGCATGAGACTTTGTATTGATTATCTCCAGTTGAATAAGGTAACTATCAAGAATAGGTATCCACTTCCTAGGATTGATGATTTGATGGACCGGTTGGTTGGTGCTTGCATATTTAGCAAGATTGATTTGAGATCGGGCTACCATCAAATAAGGGTGAAAGAAGAAGATGTCCAGAAAACTACTTTCAGGACGAGGTATGGACATTACGAGTATTCGGTGATGCCTTTCGGTGTCACTAATGCACCGGGAGTATTCATGGAATACATGAACCGTATTTTCCATCCTTACTTGGATAGTTTCGTGGTTGTTTTTATTGATGATATTCTGGTTTATTCTAAATCGGAAGAAGACCGCGAGCATTTGCGTATGGTGTTAGAAGTTATGAAGGAGAAAAAGCTTTATGCTAAGTTGTCAAAATGAGAGTTCTGGTTAGGTGAAGTGAGCTTTTTGGGGCATGTCATTTCTGGTGATGGTATTGCGGTTGACCCTTCTAAAGTTGATGTGGTGTTAAAATGGGAAACTCCTAAGTCTATTACTGAGATTAGAAGTTTCTTGGGTTTGGCTGGTTACTATAGGAGGTTCATTGAAGGTTTTTCTAAGTTGGCACTTCCTTTGACAAAGTTAACTTGTAAGGGAGCTGTTTTTGTGTGGGATATCAAGTGTGAAGAAAGTTTTGTTGAATTGAAGAAAAAGTTAACGACGGCGCATATCTTGATTCTACCTAATCCTAAAGAACCGTTTGTTGTTTATTGTGATGCTTCTATGATGGGTTTAGGTGGTGTGCTTATGCAAATGGCAAGGTGATTGCTTATGATTCGAGGAAATTGAATATTCATGAGAAGAACTATCCTACTCACGATTTGGAACTTGCGGCGGTTGTTTTTGTGCTTAAGATTTGAAGGCATTATCTTTATGGTTCTAGATTTGAAGTATTTAGTGACCATGCCTTAAGTCGAAAGACTTTGCATATATCACTGTTGATTGTGAGAGAGTTGGAAATGATTGAACAATTTAGAGATATGAGTCTTGTGATAGAAGTGACGCCGAAGAGTGTTATATTGGGAATGTTGAAGATCAATAATGATTTCCTTGATAGCATTAGAAGCTCGGAAGCTTGATGTGAAACTTGTTGATTTGTTGGTTGGTATTGGACAAGCGAAAGTGAAGATTTCAAGTTGGATGCTCGGGGTGTTTTGAGATTCAGATAGGATTTGTATTCCCAATGATGTTAATTTAAAGAGAATGATTTTGGAAGAAAGTCATAGAAGTAATTTGAGTATTCATCCGGGCGACCAAAATGTATCAAGATTTAAGGAAACTATTTTGGTGGTCGGGCATGAAAAGAGGTGGCTCGGTTGTTTATGCTTGTTTGACTTGTTAGAAGTCTAAAGTGGAGCATCGAAACCTCGAGGGGTTGATGCAACCGTTGGAGATCCGGAATGGAAATGAGATAGCATTTCTATGGATTTTAATTGAGGTTCTTGAATACACCAAGAGGACACGATGCAATTTGGGTGATTATTGATAGGCTTACAAAGTCGACTCACTCTATTAACGTCACTTATCCTGTATCGAGGTTGGCGGAGATTTATACGCATGTGATTGTTAGATTACATGGTATTCCTTTGTGTATTGTTTCAGATAGAGATCCGAGGTTCACTTCTGAATTTTGGAAAAGCTTGCAAGAGGCTTTGGGTTCTAAGTTGAGGTTGAGTTCGGCTTATCATCCTCAGACTGATGGTCAGATGGAAAAGACAATTCAATCGTTGGAAGACTTGTTACGAGCTTGTATTCTTGAGCATGGTGGTTCATAGGATACATATCTTCCTTTGATTGAGTTTACTTACAATAACAGTTTTCATGCTAGTATTGGAATGGCACCATTTGAGGCATTGTATGGTCAGAGGTGTAAAACTCCTTTGTGTTGGCACGAGTCGGGTGAAAGTGTGGTGCTTGGACCCGAATTGGTTAGAGAAACTACTGAGGCAGTGAAGTTGATTAGAGAGAAGATGAGAATTTCCCAAAGTCGACAAAAGAGTTATCATGATAAAAGGAGGAAAGATTTGGAATTTCAAGAGGGTGATCATGTGTTTTTGAGAGTTACACCTACAACCGGCGTTGGGCGAGCATTGAAGTCGAAGAAGCTAACTCCTTGCTTTATTGGTCCTTATCAAATTACTAGTAAAGTGGGAAAAGTGGCTTATCGGGTGGCGTTACCGCCAAATCTTTCAAATTTGCACGATGTTTTCCTTGTGTCCTGACTTGGAGTATGTTCCGGATCCTTCGCATGTGATTGAGATGGATGATATTCAGGTTCGGGAGAATCTTACGGTGGAAACGATGCCTTTGAGGATTGAGGATCGTGAGATAAAGTCTCTTCGTGGCAAGGAGATTTCATTAGTCAAAGTTGTTTGGATAGGAGCAGCTGGTGAAAGCGCGACGTGGGAGTTAGAAAGTAAGATCGAGATTCGTATCCAGAGCTTTTCAGTCGGGTAATTTCGAGGACGAAACTTTTTAAGTGGGGGAGAGTTGTAAAGCCCGTTTTATTTAAATATTATATTATATTAATATTTTGAATTACCGTTTAACGATTGTTTTGTGAAAATAATTATGTTAATCGGTATATCTATTAATATATTTAGCGTTTCGTCGGTTCGGTAAAATATTATTAGGACCGATGTTTAATTCCCCGGAATTATATTAATAGATTGAGTAAATGATATAATTAGATGATATGATTAAATGATATAATTAGATGATATGATTAAATGATATAATTAGTGCGTTAGGAATAGAGAAGGGTGGGGGAAGTAATTGCTAGAGTTGGGTTTCTCACCCCTAGTTAGTATGACAACAATCATATAAAACCATTTTCCTTCACTTTCCAACACAACACCAAAACACAAACATAGAAAGTTGGAGAAAAGCTAGGGATTTGGTAGAAGAAGAAGAGGAGAACAAGAAGAAGAGCAAGACTTGGTTTGGGGAATCATCAAGAACACTCAAAGCTTGCTAGGTGATGTGCGATTGACCTAATGTGTCTAACGGTATCTTAACTGCAAGTGCACAGCCTATCGCGGTAGTAATAAAAGATTGTCGAATCCACATGGACTTTGTAATCACTCTAGTGCGGGAAAGTAATGCTAGTTTAGCTAAGGCGGATATTGTCACGTTTGGTTTAAGGAAGGCTAAGGAAAATAAACTAATTGATTTTAAATTAATAATGAAATGAAATGGTGGTATGTATAATAAGTGGACCTAAGGATCTAATCGAACCTAAGCGTATAAGGATGGTCAACTTACTTGTTCTGTAGAAATAATCAGTTTAAAAACCCTCAACTCACACTTTCGTGGTCTTATCTCGGATTATACGTCTAAAGCCCTATGCCTGCTTTCGCTAGCCCATAAGTGTTTATAAAATAATTTTTGAAAACTTAATTAATCCTAATTCGTTTTAAAGCACTTTCACTGTATTTAAATCGAATGCCTAACTTTAGCTATCCGGTGAAAATCTCACACTTTTGTGGTCTCGATCCTAACCTATTTACTTTTCTTAATTTCGTAACAAAAAGGTTTTATTTTTAAGCATAAAAAGTTATAACCAGAGTTAAGTTGATTAAGGTTTTAGCTTAGGATCTATTAAATGCCTACTGTCTTTAACTATCACATACCGACACTAATAGTTTAGCTAGCCATGGCAATTGGAATAAATTCACAGTAAATAGAATAAAGGAAGCATAAAACAAACATTATAAATAATTAATAAAACTTAAATTAATTAATTGAGATATAATGTAATACAAATGTAATATAAAGAACCTGAAAATAAAACAAATACTTCTAATCCTTCTTCCACAGATCGGAAACTTGGACTGTCGGTATTGGAAATGTAAAAGAATTCTGAAGCTTGAAATAAAATCTAAACTAGAATAACAATTTCCTAATGTTGGAAAATGTTATTTGGACAATGAAATAAACGAAGGAAATAAAACAATTGCAGAGGAAATGTGCTGAAATGGCAAGGGTTTTGATTTAAGCGAAACTTCCACAAATAAGCGTAAAAATGCTCTGTGCCTTTCACTTTGTAATCCAAGGTATTTATAGAGGAATGATGTATTGGCAGTTGGAAAATATCTTCGTGGGCTTCACTCCAAAACTTGCAAAATAATAGGGAAGTGGGATTGAGTCGTGGGTTGAATTGAGGTTGAGTGAAATCAGGAGTTTAAAACTTCTTCTGTTAGGCTTTTCCATGTTCTGCACGTTTTTAATAACTGATATAATTCTTGTTACGGTCGTGGCCTTGGTGTTACGGGCATCTTCCATTAAACAGCGCATTATGGTCGTGGCAAGGTGCTGACGGGCGTAACACGCTCTTGAAGTGTCTTACGGTCGTGGCAAGGAGCTGACGACCATCACAGCTACAAAATCTGCATTTCTTTGACAGATTTATCTTTTCTTCTGTTCTTTGTTGCTTGCTTTGCATGTTTCATGTTTTCTTCTGTTTTGGGCTAAGTTATGTGGTACCTGCAAAAAGTCATAGTAAACTCGGAATATTCGGGAGTTAATCGGGTCAAAATAATACAAAACGGGTTAATTTCATGGTAAATATACGATACGATTTCGTGTTATCAAATTCCCCCATACTTAAACCTTTGCTTGTCCTCAAGCAAAATAATCAATTAGAAAAATCGAACAAGTTTTTATAGACGCACATATCTAGTATACCTTTTTGTTTTCAAATTATTACAAGAAATCTTAAGTTAGTTCGGCTGACAGTTAAGTAAAACAACAACGATACGCTAATGACACAAGCAACAAGCTAGTCGATGACTATCCGTTTTAAACAAAACGTTCAATCATACCGTTATAATTCAACTCAAAGTTCCTTGTACCTATTTCACCCGGTTTCGTTCTTGCGCAATCACATTAAGCCCATTATCCTTACTGCATGCGTGAGTAGAATAGCGGTTAGTGGTTACGATCAAAACACAATGGTTTTACGGCACAATTATGTGGCAACCTCTTATATCAATTGTAGATGCGGGGATCAAACCGTAGTCTGCCCTACCAAGTTTAGTACCAGATGCTTCTAAACCACCTAAACAATGGATTCTCATGTTACTAAGTAAAAGCTCTTGCATCCGTTGGATTAAACGATCGGGTGAGGATCGCCCAATTTAATTGGTGCATTGCCTATTTCCTTAAAGCATGTAACATTATTTTAAAACAGTTAACGAGATCATCCACTTATGTTCATCGACTTTCCACGTGGTTTGTGCTAAGACTGGTGCCGACTGCTAATATAAACTACTAGGGGCTAATTTAAGACTTAAAACTCGAAGTATCGGTATAACAGATGTTGAGACGGATCGCGTAAGTGGGGAGTCAAAGGTGTCATAACCGTATTGTTCTCGTTGAATCGCTCTCGGCCTTCTAACTATGATTTCGGTTAAAGTAGGTAACTAACGATTGTCGAAAATAAAAGGCGAAAAATTTTGGTATGGCTGAATAAAACGGGGAGAAAATGAAATGACAAAAAATTACTAAAATAGAATTTGAAATTACTCGTTCTGAATTAAGAATGCAGTACTCCTCCCACACTATATCAAACATTGTCTCAATGTTATGATATAACGGCGGGGTTAAATTAAAAATACATCAGGAAAACAAAGAAACCAACAAGGAAAAAGGAAAAGGAAAACTCATGTGACCACGACGACTTCTGGTTCGTGATCTTCTGGAGGGAGTGGCTTGAGTCGGTGCTGCGGGGTCGAGGCGTGACATCCATCCTCAAGCATTAAGCTCGCTTAGAGCTTCATCAAATCTTTCATTCATCGGCGTTGACCACTCGAGTTTGGGCATTTTGCGCGAGTAAGACATCAGCGCTCTGATGAAGCTTCTCGGACTTGGCATTCATAAGGTTCCGATGATGAATGGCACAGAGAATTTCTTCATAAGTGGGAGGTGGCGGAGCAGAGGAAGATTCAGGGATGTCAGGTACAGGAACAACTCTATCCAATTCTTCCTGCATCTCATCGTAGGGCCGGTGTGGTTCATCTTGTGCGGCATGGCCTTGAGGCTTCAGGTCAAATAGCCAATTGGCTTGGTTTTGAGGATCAATTCGGTCCTACAAGGTGAACAATGTTAGAATAAACTATGTTCATATCCTTTGGATGGAACTTTCCTTACGTCCTCGTGGATAAGGTGGGTTGATTTGCAATGATCCAAGGTAAGCGAGAATCGATTGCTCGGATGGTAGATGAGCAAGGGTGTCACCATGATTCAATGCAAAAGCAAGAGAAGTGACAAGCCCTCCGAAGTAGAAAGGTTTGCCGCCTCTGGTGCAGATGGAATGAATGTGGGCCAGGAGAAAGGGTGCGGCGTTGATTTTCTGACTGGAGAATGCACAGTGCATGAAGAATAGCTCCTTGGAGTTGAGCTTATGGTTGCTATCTCTTGCGAAGATCGTGTTACACAAGATTCGATGGAAGTAGCGAATGGCAGGATTATGGATTTGTGTGGCATTGAGGTGATCGTAAGAGTTTGCACGGTTGTTGGTGAGGCAGTGCCAAAGGTTGAAAGATTCTTCGCCAAAATTGTCAGGCACACGGAGGTGGGAACCTTCATCGGTGCAGAAGTCAAGCAATCATCAAGCGCGTTACGAGAACTCGTATTGATACAGAATGCGGAACCTCATGCACGAGAAGTTGGTTTGTTGGACCGTTGGGAGTTATGTAGCAAAAAGAGATGAGGAACTCAAGGGTGAGGTTCTCGTACGTGGGCTGGGGCTGGCTACAGAGGTTCCATAAGTTGACATTCTGGAGAAGACGTTGAACACCTTCAAGCAAACCAAGGTCTCTTAGGCAGTCAGTGTCGACGTACCTAGTAGGATGGAGTCCACGACGTTGGAACTTCAAGAACTTGATTCGTTGAGTTTCACCTTGGTCACCATCACGTAGGGTTATGCTTGGAATTGGCTGGATATGGTTCGCCATTTGCATGCAAGAGTGTTTGAGAGAGAATGGGGTGTGGGTTTGAATGAGTGAATGAGAGAATGATACGGGTGAATGAGAGTATATATGGTGAAGGGGAACAATGGGAAGTTTGAAAATTTGGAAGGAATTAGTGGTGAGTTAAGTGGGGTTAATGGGGAATGAATGGAGGAAGTGGGACGGTTGGGAAGTTATGGAAGAAGAAGAAAGAAAGGTTGAAGAGGAGGCGTTACGCTGCGAGGTTCTGATGTAACCCGTGTTACGTAATAACAGTGTCTAAGCGTAACTGGCTGAAGGCGTGTGATGCGTGAGGTGATAACGATCGTGGCAGCTACAAAATGAAATGTAATAATCGAATAAAGAATGAAACTACCTAGAAACGAAACAAAATGGGAAAATTCTAAAAACTAAAATTGAAAAAGCGAAAAGCGAAAACTAAGAAACTAAGACTGCTTCATCAATATTTGCTTTTAATTCCTCTAAAGCCTTGGTGATGTTATAGAATGGTTCCTTGTGATGTCGGTTAAACCAATGAGATCCAAACGCATATTCTTCAATTCATTCTTTATTCCATCAATGTCAGTTTTATAAGAATCCAAAGTGGTTAGAATGGTATTCAAGTGTGTAGTGTATTCTCCTTGGGTTATGTCAGGGGCTTCAGGTGCTTCAGCCATATTAGTAAAATCATGGTAACCAGGAGGAGTTTCAGGATCCGTTTCGTTTTCAAACATGAAATTATCAGCAACAAAATAGGATTGTGGTGTTTCTGGTGTTGAAGGGTAGTCAGGAGGATTCAATTCATATAACCAATTATCACGGTTGTGGACACTTACTTGGGCATGGTTTGGAAGGGTAAAAAGAGTAACAACTTCGTTTCTTATCAGGTATTCATAAGGTGCAGGGCCTAAATTTCCTATTATCCGGTTGTTGAAACAGAAATCAATGTTTATAGGCCTAATTGATCCAAATGGTGCACAATTATTTAATTGGTAACGAAGTCCAAGAGCATTTGCAATCATTGTAACTAATCCTCCCACACTGATAGGAACATTAGGGTCCTCACTAATGCAGGTAAAGGTTTTCATCAGGAATGGGACAGCATTGACAGGGCATCCTTGGTTCATACAATAAAGCAAAGATAATTCATCCTTTGAGACAACATTTTGGTTTTGTTCTTTTCCAAACAAAGTGTGGGCAAGAATCCTATGGAAATAGCAGATAGCGGGGTTATGTATCTCATTGTTATCCATACTCTGCAGGTGGGATGATAGTTTCGGTTAAAGTACCCGAGTAATCACTCAAAATCCAATAAATCCGCCTCAGTGGTAGTAAAAGCGAAGGGTCCACTAGGGAATCCTAATAAAGCAGCTAAGTCCCTATGGTTATAGGTGAACTCAATACCAAAAAGTCTGAAGGCGATGATTCCTTTTAAGCTCCGACACACGTGTTCGGTATATAAACTAAAGAACTCAGGAACTCAAGGGTAAGCTCTCGGTAGGTGATAAACCTAGACTTAAGGTGTGCTCTCTCCCATCCCAATTGGTTAAACATGTAATAAACACTGTCAGTTATGCCTAAAGCGTCCATAGTTGGTTCATCATGATACAGGGCCAAAATGATGTCTCGTTGAGACAAAGCCTCAAATCGTCTTCTTTGGTTTCTACCTCTAAAGGTGGTTTCCATAAAATTATGTGGAGGATCCATAGCAAAAGTAAAGCGGGGAAACAGAGTAGAGGAGAAAGTAAGAGAGAAAAAGACTTTTCAGAAATCCTGTGGCCAGTAAAATTGTTTTGAAATCAGCAGCAGTTTTACAAAAGTTTAAATAGCAAATTGTAAAAGAAAAACACAAACATAATAACAAGCAAAAACAAATAAATGGGTTGCCTCCCATGAAGCGCTGTTTTTAACGTCATAAGCCTGACGAAATACCTAGTGAAAGATCAGTCGGGAGAAATAGTTGGCAGTTCTACGAGTTTTAGACTATTCGTATAATCTCTATTTTCGATATGATGATACTGTTTTAACCGCTGTCCGTTTACAATAAACGGAGTACTATTTCTATCCTTAATTTCTACGCTCCGCTAGAAATACTTTTGTAATTTGAAAGGACGGACCATCTAGATTTAAGTTTTCTAGGGAAGAGTCTAAGTCTAGAATTAAATAAAATGCTGACGTCTCCCACTAAATTCTTTCGAGATAAGCGCTTATCGTGCCATTTTTAGTTCGTTCTTTGTATATTTTAGCGTTTTCGTGGCGTCTAATCGTAATTCTTCTAGTTCATGTAAATCGGGATTCGTTTCTTGACAATGTAGTTAATATTGAGTGTTTTTATGTGATAAGCTTTATGCTCTAATTCTACAGGAGATGACATGATTTTCCATAAACAAGTTTGAAAATTGTAGTTCGATAGGAGTCTTGTACATCCTATAAGCCCATAAAGCTTCGTTAAGCTTGGATGACCAATGTTTTAGAGATATAGCGACAGTTTTTCTAATATTTGTTTAATCTCTCTTTGAAACTTGACTTGTCCGCTAGTTTGCGGATGATAAGGTGTTCTCTGTGATTGCTTGACTCCATATTTAGATAGTAATTTGTCAAATATCTTGAAATAAAATGAGCCACCGTCACTAATGACAAGTCGAGGAACACCAAAGCGGGAAGATTATATTTTGAAGAGCTTTATCACCACTCGTGTGTCATTTGTAGGAGAAGCTATTGCTTGATCCATTTCAAAACATAATCGGCATTCTGTATAAACTTGTTTCAAAAGAAGATGGGAAAGGTCCCATAAAATCTATTCCCCGAACATCAAAGACTTCAACTTCTAGTATTCCTTTAAGAGGCATTTCATCGGCGTCTTGAGATATTGGTGCGTTGGCGGCGATCACGATTTTGCGGTGATGTGGACATCCTTCCACAGGTTAGGCCAGAAAAGGCCGGCTTGGAGAATTTTGGCACATGTTTTAGAGGTGCTAGCATGTCCGCCATAAGGAGATGAATGACAATGGGAAATGACGTCTCCTATTTCTTCGTCGGGTATACAACGGCGGAAAATTCCATCAGGTCCTCGTTTGAATAAAAGTGGTTCGTCCCAATAGTAACATTTGAGATCATGGAAGAATTTCTTTTTTTGTTGGTAAGTTATATCTGGTGGAAGCGCACCGGCAGCTAAATAATTAACTATGTCAGCATACCATGGCAGTCCTACAGTCATATTGATGGCCTCCACGACTTCCTTAGCTTCTGGTTTGTTTAAATCCAATTGAGCTAGGTCGCTTATCATATGTGCTATCATATGTTCATACGAAAAATCATCGTTAATTGGCACTTGTTCGGGTTTTACACCTTCTAGTCGGGATAAATGATGCCTCTGACGTTTTACATTCCTTTCTTATCTTTAATTTCCAAGTCAATTCTTGTAAAAGTAAGATCCATCGGAGATGCGGGTTTTGCATCTTTCTTGGTAAGTAGATGTCGATAGCGGTGGTCCGTATAAATGATGATTTTGCTCCTCACAGGTAAAGCGGAATTTGTCAGCGAAGACCACGGCTAGAGTTCTTTTCGGTTGTGGCATAGTTCATCGGTGAGTCTAGCGTTACTGGCGTAGTAGATTGCGTGAAGTATCTTTTCTTTTCTTTGTCCAAGCTGCGCCTAGCGTAATCACTTGCATCGCACATGATTTGGTAACCTCGATCGGTGGTTGCATGATTGGTGCAGAAATAAGTGCGGTTTTAAGGGTTTCAAAAGCTTTGAGACAATCGTCATCGAATATGAACTCAACATCCTTCATTAATAGACCGGTAAGGGGTTTGGTAATTCTCGAGAAATCTTTAATAAATCGTCGGTAAAAACCGGCGTGTCCTAGAAAACTTCGTATTTCTCAAACGGTCTTAGGTGGTTGGAGTTCTTTAATTACTTCTATCTTAGCTTTATCAACTTCAATTCCTTTATTGGAGATAACATGTCAATCTGATTCCTTCTCGACCATGAAATGGCATTTTCCCAGTTGAGCACAAGGTTTACTTTCACACATCGTTCTAAAACACTCTCTAAATTAGATAAACATCCTTCAAAGCTTTGTCCGCACACAGAGAAGTCGTCCATAAACACTTCCATGATGTTATCAATGAAATATGCGAAGATAGACATCATACATCATTGAAAAGTTCTTTGGGGCATTACATAATCCAAAAGGCATTAAATGCATGCTGAGCGTTCCATAGGGACATGTAAATGTAGTCTTCTCTTGATCATCGAATTGGAATTTGGAAAATCCGGATAAGCTGTCTAAATAAGCGAAAATAGGGTGTTTGGCTAATCGTTCTAACATTTGATCAATGAAGGGTAAAGGAAAGTGGTCTTTCAGAGTAGCTTTGTTCGATTTTCTATAATACACTCATGTCCACTAACTACTCTTTGTGTTATTGATTCACCTTACGTTTTTCACGGTGACACCTCCTTTCTTAGGTACGACATGTCTTGGGCTAACCCATTCTTGTCGGAGATTGGGTATATAATTCCAGCTTCCATTAGCTTTTTGATTTCATCTCTAACTACAATGCTGAGGATCGGATTGATTCTTCTTTGAGGTTCTCTAGAGGTTTTGCAATCCTCTTCTAGCGAATCTGATTGCATACAAATTGAAGGACAAATTCCTTTTAAGTCCAGGTATGTTATAACCTAATGCGGTAGGGTATTTCCTTAGAGCGTCTAAAAGTTTACGAGTTTGGCGTTCCTATGGAATTCACTATAACAGGTCGAGTTTGTTCAGTATCAAGGAATTCGTATCGTAGATTGTTAGGTAAAACTTTCAATTCTAGCTTTGGTTTCTTTGGACATGGCATATGATTAGGTGTAAGTGCTAGACTTTCGCTTAGACTATCATCTTTATATGGTTCTCGCCAATTATTGTCTTCGAATATCAGAGGGGTTTGAATCTTCATTATTTCAGAATATGTGGTTTGTTCGGCCTCCATCTCTCTTACGCACTCGTCTATAATATCGAGTAAATAACATGTGTCATTCATGGCGGATGCTTGGAGAAATTGAGTGAGGATGAATTCCACTTTTTCCTCTTCGACTTGAGCGTTAGTACGCCTTCTTCTTCGTCAATTATAGCTCGGTGTAGCTAGGAATGGTCTTCCTAATATGATAGGGATGGCCAGATCTTGGTAATGTCCATGATTATGAAATCGGTCGGGATATAGAATTGACCTATCCTAACTGGAACATTTTCCAATATGCCTACAGGGTACTTAACTGATCGGTCAGCTAATTGAACAAACGTCTTTGTGGGTCTAAGTTCTCCCATCTCCAGCTTTTTGCAAATAGATAAGGGCATGACGATACTTGCTCCTAAGTCGCATAGAGCTTTATCTATGAATTTTCAATATTACGGTATAGAGAACTACGGGTCTTTTAACTTAGGAGGCATGTTATTACGAATGATAGCACTACACTCGGCATGAGTGTAAGATTATCTTATATCTTTTCTTGTTAGATAGGATTTCCTTAAGAAATTAGCGTCACGAGGGCATCTGGGTTATGGTTTACGTGAGCGGTATTGTGATATTCAATTGTTTGAAGTTCCACAATTTCTTGAATTGGCCCATCGATTTAGAATTGGTTAATCTCGAGGATCTGAAATTTGTGGTTTATCACGGTGGAGGTACATAAGATTTCTCTTTTTCCACAGCCTCTTGGTTTTCGTTTTCCTTTTCTTTTGGTTCGCTCTCGTTTTCACTTGGCTTGTCTTGCTTTTGGTACATTGCTGGGTTTTCTAGTCTCGGATCAACAGGTCCGTCAAGTTCTTTTCCACTCCTTAATATCATGGCATTAACGTGTCCTTTTGGGTTAGGTTGTGGTTGACCAGGAAATATTCCAGGGCGTGATGGGTGCTTGTTGTTGAGCTACATGAAATCGAGTTTCAAGCATCTTGTTATGGGTAGCTAAAACATCGACCTTGCTAGATAATTGCTTAATTTGCTCATTGATGTGTAAATTCTGATTTAGAACATCCTTATTGGTCTGGGATTGAGAAGCAATGAAATGTTCTATCATGATTTCCAAATTAGATTTTCTAGGAATGTTGGAAGTATTGGGTCCGTTATTAGGATGATTTGGGATGGCTTTCCGATAACCAGGTGGTACAGCAGGAGCTTGTCCAGGAGCATACAACGCATTGTTGCTCTTGTACGAGAAATTTGGATGATTCTTCTAACCTGGGTTGTAAGTATTCTTGTGAGGGATTTCCTTGTCGTGGTTTGCTTGTTAATTGGTACTCGGTCGAGAAGGGACATTACAGGCGGGATGTGATTGAATACCACATAAATCGCAAGTTTGGGCTACTGCAGCTACGGTAGCTGCGGGAGTGATGGAAAGATTCTCTAGTTTTTGGGTAAGAGCTTCCACTTTAGCGTTAACTTGATCCAGGCTATTCACTTCGACCATGTTACCTTTCGTTTGAGATTTCTCTACATTAACTCTCTCGCTTCCCCATTGGTAATGGTTCTAAGCCATGCTTTCGATAAGTTGGTTCGCATCGACGTATGGTTTATCCATCAGTGCGCCACCAGCAGCAGCGTCTATAGTTAATCTTGTATTATACAAGAGACTGTTATAGAATGTGTGAATAATCAACCATTCTTCTAAACCATGATGAGGACAGAGTCTTAGCATATCCTTGTATCGTTCCCATGCTTCGAATAAAGATTCATTGTCTTTTTGTCTGAAACCATTGATGTTGGCTCTGAGCATAGCAGTTTTGCTTGGAGGAAAATATCTAGCTAAGAAAACTTTCTTCAACTCATCCCAAGTGGTGATTGAGTTTGAAGGAAGAGATTGGAACAGCGTGAGCTGTCTCTTAAAGAAAAGGAAATAAGGCGCAATCGTATCGCCTCGGGATTTACTCCATTCGCTTTCACGATTATCTGCGTCTTGCCTGAAACAGCAGATGTAAGTTCGGGTCGTGGAGCTCGAGCGGTTACTGTGAGGCGCGAATATATAGTCTAGCATAGTTGGAACTTAACGAGATTGTTTCGCATAGCTTTTACCTTTCTTGTGTACAAACTACTTGGCCATCACATACCTTTCAAATAAACACAAGTTTCTTTCTCTTTACAATTTTTGTTGTCGTCGTTTGCATAAGTCCACGTTTGTTTTGAATGACTATCGCATTTGACAATAAGAATCTAATCACAAACATCTGAAAATGGGCATACAAAGTAGTTACTACAGGCTCTAGGAATTGAGATGGCGAAGGTCACCAAAAACATTCCCATGAGACATAATCCCGAGAGGTTTCACTCACTAAACCTCCCCAGTATATCCTGACGGTGATTCCACTCAAGTGAGCAATGTTACATCGGTCTCAGCGGTAACACTTCATCGGCGAAGTATTTATCATCGTAGAATATCTCCCAACAATTCCCCTTTTCTCCAGTACGGACTTGAAACTTGGTCGAGATAGTGCAGGAGAAAATTTACATCTTATTCCCGATCGGAGAGATTCCAGCAGGCTGACTCGGTCTCAACCATCAAATGCTCTCGGTGAGATCCGCTCAGCATCCCATGGCGCCTCTAATTCTTCCCAGGATCTACATACAGATCTGACAAATTGCCTCCCGACTCTCCCGGCGGGGGTCTATGTACGGGATCTCCAACAACGGGTTTTCTCAATCTCTACTTTCCTCAACAATATCTAGGCCCAAGACTTGGTCAGATAGTGCATCGGAGGAATCAAAGTTTCTTTCTTCTCAGGGTCTCCATCCGTTCCGTCCCGAGCAGTCGAGAAATCTCCGCATCTTCTTCAAGATGGATATGTTTTGAAATATCACAACATCTATCATTCATACATTACTCATAAAATCATAATTCATGCATATGTCATTCATACACATTGTCATGCATCATACTTTGCATAAGACTAACAAATATTCTATCAAAGTTTCTCTTGTTTTCCAAAGCAATTGAAAGTCGCTTCAGCATAAACGGTCGGGATTAACCCCGAATCTCAGCGGAAAACTATCGAAGACCGCTAGTTGTCCTCCGACAATTGGTCCGAGATTAAGCCCGAATCTCGGCGGAAAACTATCCGAGCGACCGCCCTCGTTGTGACAACGGATCCGAGATAATACAAGCTGGGCGGAAACCCTATCCGAACGATCGCAAGTTATCTCCGATAACAGGCAGTGGATTAATACCCGATGCACAACAGGGAAGATATCCACGTTTTGCCAACTATTACCTCCCTCAGAGTAATCGACACAAAGATTTATTCTGATCCCTTCTTATTATCAGCAGCTGACTACAGTCTAGCGTGCGACTCGATTACCACGGATGGCATCTTAAGCCCATCTCCGACTACTTATCAGTGTTCCTCAACTTTTGGAATGCTGCATATACGGTTAAAAATCAATACAAACCAATAACTTCATTCAAAGATGAGCACAAAGTCTAACATACGAAACCCTCCGGATGGCATCTTAAGCCCATCTCCGTGCTCCTTCTAGAAACATCTGAGCTGGCGTCGGCTCACTCCCGGCATTGACCTTTCCAGATGGCATCTCAAGCCCATCCCCGTCAATTCTCCTATCAACAACCTCGAGTCTAGTGTATGACTCATCCCCCAGCGAAGTCTCTACCTTCTCCAAATGGCATCTGTAAGCCCATTCCCGCATCGTCATCCAACAGCGAGTGCAAATTTTCAGGTGTACTCGAGTGTTCAATCATCTTTTACTTCCAGGTCACGAAAGGCAAGCATGCCAATCTAACCCTTCCAGTACAAGAAGATTGAGCAGGGCAGCTGTCATACCCCAAAATTTGCCCTCCATCTTCTCAAGATATTTCATACATCCATACTCAAGGATTCCTCAAGAGTTGATCAGACAAACTCTCTCCTAGTTAATTAACCCAAACTAGGGTTTTGCAATTCTCAGATCAAATTGGATTTCCAACATCTCCAATGTTCATCATGCCTCCTCATATGCTTCAAAGATTCTCCATGTCAAGTTTCAAGCCTTACAAGTCAAGTTTCCTCAGACAATTGCTCGGATGGTTGAAAATCGATTGTATTGGACAAAAGTCAGCTGTGGTCAACATACGGTCAAACTTCATAATTTTGGTCAACATCCTCATTTTGAAGTTACATTCATTATTTGATCAATGGTTGATCATGATTCATCAAGAAAACTCAAAATTTGCTCAAAGTCAAACTTTCTAAATTAGGGTTTAGATGAAAAGTCAATGAACTTTGTTGATCATAACTTCTTCATACTTTCTCGAAATTTTTCCCACCTCTTGTTTTGAAGGAAATTCACTCTCTACAACTTCATGTCTCACAAGAATGTCCAAAAATGCTTCATCGAGAGGTATGGCTCAAAATATTCTGGTCATTTTCAAAGTCAACAAAAGTCAACATTTTGTTTTGAAGATATATTGAGCATGGAAACTCCAATTGAGATGAGACCAAAAGGTTGGTTAGAGGACTCTTAGAGCTTTCAAAAGTCCAAGAACACTCAAAAATGTGGAAAATTGAGAAAGATACACCATTCACAAGTTGGGCGATTTTGACAAATGCACAAAGGACATTTTGGTCAAAATGCAAAATTTTCCAAATGGGCCTAAAATCTTGATCAAACTTGTTCATGACATTATTCTTGACCCATAAATGCTTGGCCATGGCAATTTTCTATTTTATTAATTTATTTTTGAATTTTAGAACATTTAATTCAAAATTAAATTATATAAAATATGAAAATAATATATTTTCAAAAGTGATTTTATACAAAACTTGAGGTCCAAGAAGCCCAAAACACTTGCCAAATTCGTGCATGATCATGCATTGAAGAAAATCAAATTTCTTTCAAAAATTGATTTTATTTGAAAAAATATTGAATGCTCCAAATCAAATCTTTTTCACTCTTTTCCTCTCAAATTCCTCTATCAATGCTCGGCAGTACACAAGCCAAAGGACGAAAACCCTAGCTCAAAGCATAACCCTTATTCTTGCAAATTTTTCTAAAAACTTGAAATTGAATTTCAATTTACGGCAAGATTCGAGGTGTGACCATCAAACATCTCGAGGTTCCCGAGTTGAAATCATCCCTCACAAAACAAAGCGCCCGAGCGAAGAACACCAAACTCCGATTTGGTATTTTAATGAATTTCGATTTTATGATTCGCGTTATAACAGTTTTGCTTGCATATTTGAATTGGGACATCCATTAGAGCGTATGAATCATTACATGTGAGCTTGCACGTCCAAAATTCGTGTTGCCATTGTTAGGGTTAAAAATCTGGAAAGCTTCGAACCGGCCTGTACAGGCCAATTCAGTCAAAACCAATGCCACCAATGGACTCGGAAGGTCCGATTTAGGTGGACAAGGTCTTCTTTTCCTTTTATTATTTGTTTTGCGGTTTGAACATCCTCCTCGCCGGAGAAGACGACCGGAGCTAGGGCTCCGGCGTCGCTGACCGGTTGACTCCGGTGGAGGCACGCGTGGCATCTACATGCATTCTGATTCGTTCCCTCACGCTGACTGGGGTCCACACGGATGACTGGGTTTGAAACATAATCACTGACGCGTCATCATTCATATTCAAATATTTTGTTTTTCCAACACCGGATGTCACATGGCCTAGTGGTTAGCGCTTCTATTCACGGATACTCCTCCGGTCTCGATTCGAATCGGCGGGACCATTCTCTTTTCCTTTTTTCCAACTTCAGCTATTTTCATATTATTTTTCTATTTTCTTATTATTTAATATTTTGCATCATTTTAATTTCTTTTCATATTTTTATTTATGCATTAAAAAATTACCAAAAATTATTTTTCTTTTTACATTATTTCCAGAAAACCTTTATTTAATTTATAAAAATTAAAAAATATAATTTTGCATGCATATTTATTTTTATACATAATTTAGCATTTAAATCAATTTTAATTAGTTTTAAATTATTAAATTGCATCAAAAAAATCCCAAAAAATTATTTTAGCATATTTATGTTATTTCCAGCATGTCATATTTTTCTCATTCAAAAACTTGCATTTTTCTAACATTTTTTCTCTTATTCGATTCATCTCGTATTTTCCGATTTCTCATTCTTTTACAGGTTATTCCGTTTCAGACGGTTTCTTTTACTGTTTTCATTTTTTTTCAATAATGTAACTGCTCATGGGATGTAATAGTTTAAATTAGGTTTTAATTTTCCGCAAAGTTTAAATTATGTATCGCCCCAAAGCCATGTAATAGCGTGGGACATTTACCTTTCCATCTTTACATTCCGCATTTTAATTTCGCACCCTATAAATTGCTAGTAACTAGGCGTGTATGGCAAGATAATAATCAACATAGCTCACTAATTTTCAAGATAAAATATACGAATCAACACACTCTTTTCACACATACACCTTAGGGTAATTCTCTCGTTGCCTTACAATTCAAATGGTCATGTCCTCGAGCGTAGAGGTATTCTAGCAGGTGCCTTCAAACAAATCATCATAGTCCCTTGATACAAAGATCATAAGACCCACGATGTCGCCTCGAATACATGATCTTGACCCTCGATTGTCGCCTACAAAAATGATGATAGTCCCTTGAATGTGCTAGGATACTTCTTACAAGTTGCTTTCTATGACCATCCGATGTCCCTTCGAATGTCCTTACATCCAGAATGGAGTTACCTATCAACTAATGGTATGGATAGCACTATTCTAAAGGAGCGTAACAATACAAAAGCGACCAATTACGAGTAGGTAATAAGACTTTTAGTTGCTTGAACAAAATGCTTTTCACACCACACACTTTTTCAAAGTTCAAACTCTTTTCAAAGCGAAACATTTAGAACACTTTGTATACATTCCTACATGAATCATTACAAAGTCAAAGCGAAATGCCTTTTCAAAACATTTTTGTCAAACACATAAAAAGCAATTTTTAAAGTGATCTAAGAGCAACTAAGAGCCCATAGATAACTACGGATGGAAAGGGGTGCTAATACCTTCCCTTTTCATAACCTTTTCCCTTACTCAGAATCTAACGAAGGTCTTTTTCTGTACTTTTACCTTCCCTTAATTGGATAAAAATAAAAGTCGGTGGCGACTCTTGCTATCCGCACATTTGCGATACAAAAACTAAAAAGTCAGTTCACCGTATCACAACAGTGCTACTTTAAGAGTGCACTAGTGACTAGATCAAAGTCCCGGCAACGGCGCCAAAAACTTCATGTGCGATCGACCTAATGTGTCTAACGGTATCTTAGCTTGTACGACCTATCGCGTAGTAATAAAAGATTATCGAATCCACGGGGACTTTGTAATCACTCTAGTGCGGAAAGTAATGCTAGTTTAGCTAAGGCGGATATTGTCACGTTTGGTTTAAGGAAGGCTAAGGAAAATAAACTAATTGATTTTAAATTAATAATGAAATGAAATGGTCGGTATGTAATAGAGTGGACCTAAGGATCTAATCGAACCTAAGCGTATAAGGATGGTCAACTTACTTACGTAGAAATAATCAGTTTAAAAACCCTCAACTCAAACTTTCGTGGTCTTATCTCGGATTATACATCTAAAGCCCTATGCCTGCTTTCGCTAGCCCATAAGTGTTTAGAAAATACTTTTTGAAAACTTAATTAATCCTAATTCGTTTTAAAGCGCTTTCACTGTATTTAAATTGAATGCCTAACTTTAGCTATCCGGTGAAAATCTCACACTTTCGTGGTCTCGATCCTAACCTATTTACTTTTCTTATTTTCGTAACAAAAGGTTTTATTTTAAGCATAAAAGTTATAACGGAGTTAAGTTGATTAAAGTTTTAGCTTAGGATCTATTAAATGCCTACTGTCTTTAACTATCACATACCGACACTAATAGTTTAGCTAGCCATGGCAATTGGAATAAATTCACAGTAAATAGAATAAAGGAAGCATAAAACAAACATTATAAATAATTAATAAAACTTAAATTAATTAATTGAGATATCTTGTAATACAAATGTAATATAAAGAACACGAAAATAAAACAAATACTTCTAATCCTTCTTCCACGGATCGGAAACTTGGGTATCGGTATTGGAAATGTAAAAATTACGAAGCTTGAAATAAAATCTAAACTAGAATAACAATTTCTAATGTTGGAAATTTTTATTTGGACAATGAAATAAGCGAAGGAAATAAAACAATTGCGGAGGAAATATGGCGAAATGGCAAGGGTTTTGATTTGTGAAACTTCCGCACAAGTAAAGCGTAAAAATTCTATGCCTTTCACTTTGTATTCCAAAGGTATTTATAGAGGAATGATGTACTGGCAGTTGGAAAATATCTTCGTGGGATTCACTCCAAAACTTGCAAAATAATAGGGAAGTGGGATTGAGTCGTGGGTTGAATTGAGGTTGAGTGAAATCAGGAGTTTAAAACTTCTTCTGTTAGGCTTTTCCATGTTCTGCACGTTTTTAACAACTGATATAATGCTTGTTACGGTCGTGGCCTTGGTGTTACGGGCATCTTCCATTAAACAGTGCGTTACGGTCGTGGCAAGGTGCTGACGGGCGTAACACGCTCTTGAAGTGTCTTACGGTCGTGGCAAGGAGCTAACGACCGTCACAACTACAAAATCTGCATTTCTTTGACAGATTTATCTTTTCTTCTGTTCTTTGTTCCTAGCTTTGCATGTTTCATGTTTTCTTCTGTTTTGGGCTAAGTTATGTGGTACCTGCAAAAAGTCATAGTAAACTTGGAATATTCGGGAGTTAATCGGGTCAAAATAATACAAAACGGGTTAATTTCATGGTAAATATACGATACGATTTCGTGTTATCACTAGGTAAGGGTTTGAATTCTCTATCACATATGTTGGGGTTTGATAGTCATATTTAGGATTTGGGAAAAATTGATAGTTGATTATAGAGTTTTGGTTGGTTGATTGTTGAAATAGCATAGGAAGGTTGAGTTCAGAGTATAGATCATTGGGTGTTTCTTTGCTAGTAGTAGGAATGGAAGTTGTAAATGGAAATGACAAAGAAAGGTCCAAAAACTCAAAAAGTGAAGTTTTCACACAGACCAATCAACACGGGCGTGTTGATTCACCGCCCGTGTTGATCCCTGAGCGAAGAATAGTTTGCGGGCCAATCAACACGGGCGTGTTGATCCACGCGGTGCCGTGTTGATGCCTGACTTTGGCATTTTGCTTGTTGGAGGCTTTTCAACACGGGCCGTGTTGATCCACGAGGGCCGTGTTGATGTGTCTGTAGCCTCAAAATCTTGATTTTCACACTTCCTTTGAATCCGTTTGTGTTCGATTTTACGATTTGGTAAATTCGGAGACAAGTTGCTCAATTCAACGAAATTATCGTGCTAGCTAAGTTTGGCGTGCAAAGCGTAGTGGTGAGGTTAGTTTTAGAAGTTGCGAGTTTTGGGGTGACCGAAATAGGTCAATTCACGGTAAATTGAACCGGATGGTGTTTTAGTCAATTTATGACATACATGAACTATCCGATTTTGATGTTGATGTTTATAATTAATGCCGGTAATTAAGAATGGCTTTCGCGACAACTATTGGTGTCTTTGGCTATTTTTCCGTTTTTAGAAATTGGTGGCTTAATTGATAATGATGTTTGTGACAGTGTATTTAATTATGAATACTTGTTGTGTATGCGATGCGATGACATGTTTATTTGATGTGAATAAATATGACGATGTGGACTTTATGTCAATTGTGATGAGCGATGATGATGTGTTGTTGTGTGGTCTTGATTATTGAGTCACATACATTGCATAGGCGGCGAGGGCTTTCATGCCAAGCGACGATGGCTTTTATGCCAAGGGTTCCTAATTATGGACAAAGCGACGGGTACCACATGCATAACATAGTTGTGTCTCATGGAGTCAGTTATGTTTATTTTGAGTCTTTTGGTATTGAGTTTTATTTGATGGCTTATGATGAATTGCGATGTCATATGATACCTTGTTTTGTGGTGATTTTTGTGTTGAACCTAAATTGATTATGTTGTGGTAATTTCATGAAAGTTATGCGATGGATATAACATGATGATAAAGCGACGATATGAGTTTATAGCGATGGAGTTTATGTCTTGTTTTGACATGATTATGGTGATGGTATTAAAGTGTTGATTTTATACACCAGATGATGATTTAAAATGTGTGAGATTTGGATATTTATTGACATACTCTTATTGTCCTATATCATTCATGATTCCAAAAACTATTTATATATTTTACCATGCTTTTAATTATATGTTTTGGAGTATCTCACCCTTTGCTTGTTTCGCCGTTGCCTATATATTGGTAACGTGCAGGTGATCCCCGAGGATGAGGAGGATTAGCTCGAGTCACTCTATTTTGTGTCGTTCTGCTCTGGTCGTAGTAACACTCGGGACTTGGGCGACGTCATTATTTTGATAGGATAGTTTATGTATACTATCTTATGATGTTATAACCTTATGTATTGATGACAACATGATGTTATGTATATTTTGTGAACATATCCGCTGTGTTGTGAATATTCCTATGTGAATATGATGAATTATGTATGAATCAGTATATTCGACTTTTGATGTGCATTATAATGCGAATTTATGGAAATACGAATATGTGATGCCTCAATTTTATTAAATGAAATTTTGAAACTCTGATCTTATTGTTAATTACGAGGGGTAGAATTGGGGTGTTATAGTGTTCATGAAGAAAGTGCGACTTCATGTGCATCAAAACTCAATCATTCTTTGCATTTTGATGTGCTAATTAATCCTGGGAAGTTCCTAATTACAATTAGTCACGAAAGCAAGGCTTAATTTGGCTTAAAATCAAGTCACGCATGAATGCACAAGCGGATGGTGAGTGTAAAATAGGTTTTAGCTCAAACTTTGAACTAAGGCCAAATCCAATTCCCTCGAGAATGTAAGGTTCCCACAATCATGTGAAAACGTTCTTTGGAAAGTGTATGGGGAACTCGGTTCCTCCTAGAAGGTAACCGTTCCCACGTTCATAGGAAAATATATTACGGAAAATGTCTTTGGAACCGGTTCCTCAACGAGTAACGGTTCCCAAGACCCATGGAAACCACTTTGCTAGAATTTATATGAGGAACCTGGTTCCTCCCGGAAAATGTAGGTTCTGCGGCGTCATGTGAGAAAAACTTAATTTAATAACATTCTTTATTTTACCAACTCAACCCATTCAATCAACAAACCACAATTTAACACAAAAACAACATCAATAGGAAATTATAATGCAAATTTGACACACTTTAACAACCCATAACATCACTATATCATCAAGTTGCATCAAAATACCAAAATTCACGAAATTGGGGTTTAAACTCATAAACCTAAAAATCCTAAATTGGGATTCCTAATCTCTTACTCTATTCTATCATTCCCAAAATCCATAAGGCATAATAATTAGAAAAGATCACCCCTTACCTTAGTCAAAATCTGGAATTCCTCAAACTTTAGGTTTCTTCCTCCTTGCCTATTCTCTTCTCACGTATGATCCTCTTCTCACTTTTCCCCAATTCCTCTTCTCTTTTTATTATTCTATTCCTCTATAATAATAATAATATAATTAGAGACTTTTACTCCATACACCCCTCTCCTCTACTAATCGCAACACAAGCCCAAACCTTTACTCCTTTTATTTCCAATTATTCCAAAAATATCAAAAAATTTAATTTTAATTAAATAAATAATTATAATTCAAATTATTTAATAATTGAAAATATCGGGGTGTCACAACTCTCTCCCACTAAAAGAGTTTCGTCCTCGAAAACATACCTTAAACGAATAATTAGGATAAGAGTCCTTCATCTACGAATCTCATGAGGCGAATCAACATTGTACTTCCTCAACTGAGTTACATGGAATACATCATGCAAATTTGCAAGTGACGATGGTAAATCAATTTGATAAGCAACCTTTCCAACCTTCTTCATAATTTGGAACAGATCAACAAAACGCGAAGTTAACTTCTTTGACTTCAAAGCTTTGTGAGCAACCATTTACAATGTGCTAGATTGTTTTGAATGATAGTAAATACTAGATTGTGTTGAATGTTAGCAAAGATATATGCTTGATTGTCAAATTGTGTCAATATACATGTGCGATTGTATGTCCAAATGGTAACATGCATAAAAGTGGTCAAAATATCATGTTTGTCATGCACCAACCTTCTTGAATCGACTCATACATACTTGCATCGATGCATAGCCTTTGTGAATTCATAAAAACTATTTTTACACAGTATGATCCGACTCATACGTGTTATGTTTCGATACAAGCAAGTTTTGAAGATTCAAGAAAATAAGCTTGCATCGACACATATGCCCATGGATCGATACATACGCATCTTGCATCGATACATACCATTTTGCATCGACTCATATATACATCATAGATTGGATTTCAGTTCTGTTTCAGTTCTGCTTTGTATGCCTTGGAGCTTGTATCGATACAAAAGCTCTTGTGTCAATACATAACTAACTTGTATCGACACATACGATACTTGCATCGGGTCATACTGAACTAAATTCCTATGAAATCCATTCTAACACAGTATGCATTGATGCAAAACCTCTTGCATCAATACATAAGTCATTTGCATCGACTCATACGACATTTGTATCGACTCATACATATGTTTACTCTCTGGAATCACTTCCTAATACTGTATGCATTGATTCAAACTCTCTCAGGCTGACTCATATGTCTCTTGTATCGACTCACACGAGTTATGTGTCTACTCATAAGTTTGGTTTTCAACTAACATTTTTTGTTTCCATATATAAGACAGTTTGGCAGTTTTAGTTAAAAAAATAGGTGTTACAAAAGCAGTTTGGGAGCATCCAATTTCTGAGCAATAGAAACCTGAAAATATACTTCATCTTCATCATCTTCTCAATCACCTTGGTTCAAGAACCTTGACACAAAATCATCATTGGTAATTAGATCAAGGGATCAAAGAGATAACGTTCAGTGGTACGATCAGTGATCTAAATGAGTTGAAGTTTGGAAGGGGGCTTCGTGGAAAAACCAAGAGGTTTGTCCAGCAAGAACGAAGGTGTCTTGTGGGTTTGTTAGTCACAATTACACAGAGCAGATTCAACCGTAATGTAGGGTTTGCTGATCGGGGTGATCATGCAAATAGGTCATGGAACCGGTGAATTGTTTGTGTATCTTGCAGGTGTTAGTCTTGATTGTACATAGCAGATTCATCCATAGCGCAAGGTTTGGAGATCAAGGTGATTTCCCAAACAGGTCGTGGAAGTGGTGAATTGTCTGTGAATCTTGCAGGTTGTTCTTGATTAGCTCAGGTCAAGGGAAGGTTGATACAAGAAGAAGAAGATCTGCAGGATTAGCTCAGGTCAAGGGAAGGTTGTTCTTGATTTGCCTTTGTATTGCAACCTTGTAAACATTTTTCAACATATTGATATAGAAGTTCTCAATTCCAATTTGGAAATTGAGAGGGAGACGTACCCACACGCGAGGACGAACATGGGGAACTTCCTTACCAAATCGCTCCGCGTATCGTATTCTTTCTCCTGTCTCTTTACTTTTACAATACGTTTATGATTCAATTGGTGTGGAATCTTTCTGTTCATTGATACAAGGTTGGAAGAAAATATTTGTCAAAACTCCACTGCCATTGATCATTGAACAATCATCCTCCAATTGTTTGACAAAAGTGCTAGCTTAATTTCATTTCATTGAAAAGAGTGTTGTAGTGATAAGTTCATTAATTCAACATAGGTTCTGCGTTAATTCATCTTTATCATCTCAATTAAATTCCAGCAATCTATCGCATGTCCGGTTTTCTTGTAGCCAGTTCAGAATAGACGAAAGTCAATTCAAAGCCGGTGTCGCTTTCATAATTTTATCATTAACTCGATAAATATTTTAAATCAGTGATAATAACGGTGATATATTCACCCCTCTCAATCACTTGCCACCTTTGTCAACAAGTGGTATCGAACACCGATTATTTGGTGCTTTGTGGTATTCTAATGATATGGCTTCTGAACCTAAGGGGGCGTACACTAGAGCTCCTGTTTTTGATGGTGAAAACTATGGCTATTGGAAAGGCTGCATGCGAGTTCACATAAACTCCAATGATAGGACTGTATGGAATTCCATTCAGAATGTACCTTTTGAAATTACCATGACGAATGCTGCAAGTGCCATTATGCCTAAACCTGAGGACAATTGGGCTGAAAAAGATGAGAAAAAGTGGTCAAGCAATTGGAGAGGCCGAAATATAATAATTTCAGCACTTGGTGTTGATGAATATTATTGGGTATCTCATTGCACGACAGCTAAAGAAATGTGGGATGCTTTAGAAGTTGCCCATGAGGGCACTACTGAAGTTAAGCAATCTCGAATTAACACACTTAACCAAGAGTTTGAGCTCTTTCGCATGAAACATGGAGAAACTATCTCTAACATGCAAAAGAGATTTACTTATCTCACTGGTCGGTTAAACGCACTTGGAAAACCTGTTTCCAATGAAACTGCTACTAATAAAATTCCGAGATGTCTTAGCAGGGAATGGCTACCTAAAGTTACAACAATCAAGGAAGCCAATGACCTCACTACGCTTACTATTTCATCTCTGTTTGGTAAGCTGGAAGAACATCAGCAGCAAATGCAAAGCCTTGAAAATTATGAAAACAAGAGTGAGAAGGAGAAGAATAAAGACAAGGCGAGTGAGAAGAAGTCGATAGCTCTTAAGGCTTCTATCTCTATGTCCTCAAAAATAGAGCAAAGTGATAATGACTCAAGTAGTGACGAAGATTCAGATGATGAAGAGATGAGATTGTTTGTTCGAAAATATAATAGATTCATTCGAAGAAACAGAATCAAACACTCAAACAAAAATCTCATAAAGTTTAGAAGACAATCCATGGAATCCAAGCAAGAATAAAATAAGAAATAAAAGGGAAAAGGATCCTACTACAATTATGGTAAAGCTGGGCACTATAAGACAGAATGTCCTAAGAACAAAAGGGACAAAGAAAAGGCTCCACCAAAGAAGTTCAACAAACAAAGAAGAGCCTATATTGCTTGGGAAAGTGATAGTGAGTCATCACGCAAGGACAACTCAAGTGATAGTGATGAGAATGCAAATATATGTCTCACAGCTCTCATCAATAAATAGTCCAGCCACAAGAAGAGAAACAAGGAGAATAAAGTATGACAAGCCTACTACAGTAATTTTGATTCTTTGTCTTTCTTTGAACTGAAAATAGCTTTTGAAAAACTGCATAACGACGCTGTAGACGCTTTTAAATGATTATCCTTCAACAAACAAATCTTTTCTCATTTGGAGGGTAAAGTGTATAAAGCTGAGCAAGATCTAAAAAGTCTAAAAGCTAGTATTATAGAAAGTTCAAAAGATAATGATGTAAATAGATGTATTGAGACTGTAAATTGTGGAGTTTGTCATATTTGGCAAAAAGAAGTTAAAACTCTTAATGTCAAATTGGAAAAAGCTCTACAACCTAAGATTACTTTTGCTGTTGATCCTAGGATTTTTAAGAAATCATTAAATCCACCATATGCTAAATACTCTTTTATGGAAAAGATTCCAATAGCAAAAGTAAGCAAGTTCATCATCATGGTTTATGTCATTATTGTTGTCATAAAGGTCACACCATCGAAAAATGCAAGTTTAGGAGATTTCTTGTTTCTAAAGGCATTTATCAATGGAAGCCTAAAGGAAACCATGTTAGTACTTACCCTCAAGGACCCAATGAAAGTTGGGGACCTACTTTTCTCTTTTGATATTGCAGATTATGTGTCTTGTATTCGTAAATAGAAGATGGTTTCTAGACAGCGGGTGCTCAAGGCACATGACGGATGACATATCATTCTTCACTGACTTCAAAGCAAAGAAGAAGTGATATGTTACTTACGGAGTCAATAACAAAGGAGGTATACTCGGCAAAGGTAGTGTAGGTGATCCCTCTACCACTACTATTTCTAATGTCCCTCTCGTAGAGGGTCTTAGACATAATGTGTTAAGTATTATCCAATTATGCTACAAGGTTCCTAAATTGTCTTTCACAAAAACTTGCTTCACTATTGTACATTCTGAACAAAACATTATGTCTAAGAAAATTAGAGTAAAAAACACTGATGTGTTTGATACTATTGTAGAATATGTCCATGTTTATTTTAATGAGTCCCATCTGAAAAATGTCAGAAAAGGTATTTCTTTTGATGACGCAGGTGTATCTTCAGAAGACATACTCAAGGAAGCTGCTCTGGAAATTGATCAGTCCAAATCAGTTGACTATGAGAAGGAGGAAGATACTAGTCATGACAAAGATGAGGAAGAAAGGCCAGCAGACGTGAAATCTATTCCACCAGCTTGGATATCCTCAAAAGACCGTCCTATTGACAACATATTGGGAGACATATCAAAAAGAGTGATGACTCGTTCTAAGATAAGTAATTTCTGCTATCATGTCACATTTGTTTCATAAGTAGAACCTAAAAATGCCAAAGAGGCCTTGATTGATGAATTTTGGCCAATGGCCATGAAAGATGAGCTTAATCAATTTAAAAGAAATGACGTTTGGGAATTTGTCCCTCGTTTGCGAGACCATCATATTATAGGTACTAAGTGGATTGTTTTGGATCAAACTTAATGAAAACAGAGTGATATTGGTTTTTATCTTATCATATCATTGTCAAATGTTTATACATGTTTACTTGTCATTTGCCTTATTTTCATCACTCTTTGTGAGTGGCAACTCTCTAATTACCCCAAATCTTGTCACTCTATGTGATTGACATTTTCTAAATTAATATTGTTGTGTTTGTCTTACTGCTGTTTATATATTACCACTATCAACTTTTACTTTGCTACTGTTCTTTTTATCTTTTTTGATGTTGACAAAGGGGGAGAAAAGGCAGATGTCATGTTAGAATGCACAAACTCAGGGGGAGTAATTATTAATCAACACACATATTGCAATAATTTTCCATCATCAAAAAGGGGGAGTTTGTGAGCAACCCTTTACAATGTGCTAGATTGTTTTGAATGATAGCAAATACTAGATTGTGTTGAATGTTAGCAAAGATATATGCTTGATTGTCAAATTTTGTCAATATACATGTGTGATTGTATGTCCAAATAGTAACATGCATAAAAGTGGTCAAAATGTCATGTTTGTCATGCACCAACCTTCTTGTATTGACTCATACATACTTGCATCGATGCATAGCCTTTGTGAATTCATAAAAATTGTTTTTACATAGTATGAGCCGACTAATCGTGTTGTAGTCGATACAAGCAAGTTTTAAAGATTCAAGAAAACAAGCTTGCATCGACACATATATCCATGGATCGCAATACATACGCATCTTGCATCGATACATACCATTTTGCATCGACTCATATATACATCATAGATTGGATTTCATTTCAGTTTCAATTTTGCTTTGTATGCCTTGGAGCTTGTATCGATACAAAAGTTCTTGTGTCAATACATAACTAACTTGTATCGACACATACGATACTTGCATCGACTCATAATGAACTAAATTCCTATGAAATCCATTCTAACACAATATGCATTGATACAAAACCTCTTGCATCAATACATAAGTCATTTGCATCGACTCATACAACATTTGTATCGACTCATACATATGTTTACTCTCTAGAATCACTTCATAATACTGTATGCATCGATTCAAACTCTCTCAGGCTGACTCATATGTCTCTTGTATCGACTCATACGAGTTACGTGTCGACTTATAAGTTTGTTTTTCAACTAACATTTTCTGTTTCCATATATAAGACAGTTTGGCAGTTTTAGTTAAAAAACAGGTGTTACAAAATATTGTATCCCAAAATTTACCCTCTTATTTTCTGCATTTTTGGCTTATAATCTGATTGCATAAATATACATGTAGTCACATGCATAAGCATTGGTCATGAGGATTACCATGTTCAAGGTATCCCGAGTGGCAAAACAAAAAGAGTTTACTCGCTTATTTCTCAATAAAGCGGATTTTGGGTTTTCGGCGTATTTTGGGCACTTCAGAAGGTGTATCTCTCCTCTCGTTGGGTATTTTCTGTCGATTTTTGACTGACATTTCCCTCTCATTATTATCTACAATTTTAGTTTGAAAGTCCGGAACAGATTTCTTGAGGAAGTTTCTCGAAGAAATTGTTTTCTCCATTGGATCAAGCTGAATTTTAGTGCTGAACCGCGCATTCTGCCTGCTAAATAGTCTCTATTTCCCATCTGAAAACTCGGAATTGAGCGAGACCAATTTCTAAAATTCCGTATCGAAACCCTCTACAACTTTCATTTGCAACTCGGGAGCTGGTTTCTCACCGATCAATACCAGAATTTTGTTATTTGAAGTTGATTTTGAGCTGAACCGAACAATTTTCATCTGATACGCGAAGTTTGAAAAATCATATCTCGCTCGATGTACATCGAAACGAGGTGGGACCAGTGCCAAAATTTTACAAATTTTGTTAGCTTCGATTGTTTCAAAAATACTCATTTGCAAATTTTGATCAGAAGACCCTCGTTTGAGGCATTATCTCGGAAGAGCGCAAATAATATTCTGCATGTTTCAGTTGTCTAAAAATTGTGCTGAAACTTCAAAAATTCGTATTTTCTTGACAGTTCACTCGATCAAGTCGAAATTTTGATTCACGCAAGCAAAATCGCATTTTGGACACTTTTGTTTACATTTCGACCTCAAATTCCGCACGGATTTGGCTGTTTTGGATTAATTACAAAATTATTCGGATAATCATGATTTAGGCTTGATTATGGTTCTTAGGCCAATTCCTAAAACTATAAATAGATTTTTCTCTTCACAAATCACAAGAACAAAACAATCATTGCTTAATTTTCACTACCAATATCACTCTAATTCTCTCAAATCCAAAGCAAAAACTCAAGAACAAAGTTCAAAATGCAACTTTCCCTCCAAGCAACCACCACAGGCCGCCACCGGACCTCCGTTTAACACCTGTCTCAGCCACAGACCATGCTAAGCGCGCCTCTCCGCGCTAAGCGCGTCCTGCGATTTCTGGTTTGTCTCATTGTAACTTCTCTTATTGAATCTCAATCTTCTTCTCATTCTTCTGTTCGAATTTGACATGGAAGGAACAGTTTCATCTTGATTTCTCCTTCATCATCTTCAATCCTCCATTGAAGATTTCAAGTTTTCCTCAAGAATTCAAGGTTAATTCCCAAAGATTATCATCAATTCGCTGCTGATTTGATATTTTCTTTGAAGAACAACAGGAATTCCTCTTCAATTTGAGTCAAACTTCAAGTTCAACTTTTCTTATTTTAAGCACTTATTTTAAGTTGTTATTGACTTTCAACTTTTCTTGAAATTGAATATTGAAATTGCATGCAAATTCGACGTAGATTCTGATTCTGGAACTTTTACTCTCGAATTCTTTTATTTGAATTAGTTTTTGCAACCTTATTCGTGTCGGAGTGAGGTCTTTTGTACATAACATGCATATACTCTTGTGCATTTGTATCTTCCTTGCATATAAGTCACAAACTCATGCATGTTGCATAATCTATAACATGCTCATCCATTAGAGAGCATTTAGTTTGGTCAAATTGCATTGATTCATGGTGACTTGAAGCATAATTTGTATTCGAAGTGCGTCGACATGTAGATATCTGAGCATCTTGATCACTAGGCACACAATGCATTGTACATGGATCCATTGCATATGCATTTTAAGTGTTTGTGTTAATGCATAACCTAGATTCGAATGAAAGCTTCTAATACCTCTTGGTAGTATGACTTGCTTGCATTATTCCTTTACTCATGAGCATTAGGATTGTTATCGTAACTCGCATCCTTGGCATGTTCATGCATCATTTATCTTCGCATGAGCATTAGGATTGTTATCGTAACTCGCATACTTAATATGTTCATACATTTTTTTACCCTCACATGAACATTAGAATTGTGAATTTCCGCTTGCATTCTTGGCATGTTCGTGCATTGATCATCACACTTAAACATTAGAATTGTGAATTTCACTTGCATTCTTGGCATGTTCATGCATTGATCATCACACTTGAACATTAGAATTGTGAATTTCGCTTGCATTCTTGGTATGTTCATGCATTGATCATCACACTTGAACTAATTGTGAATTTCACTTGCATTCTTGGTATGTTCATGCATTGTAACCTTGTGCATGAATGTTTGAATTATAAATTCTGCTTGCACTTTAAACGTGTCCATTCGTTATAACCTTGCATATGAACATTGGATTTACCATTTCGGTTTGCATTCCTCGCATGTGCATGCATGGACTCTTAGCATATGAACATTGGATTTATCTTTACGATTTGCATTCCTCGCATATTCATGCATGTAATTTCACAAATGAACATTGGATTTACCGTTTCGATTCACATTCCTCGCATGTTCATGCTTGTGTCCTTCATCCATGAACATTGGATTTATCGTTACGATTTGCATTCCTCGCATGTTCATTTGACTTTTATCTGCTACGGGACTGTGGCCTAACTGTATGGATTGACTTTTGGCATGAGAACATCATGAACAGGTGATCTGGACCAGAAACAACATTTTTGCAGGTTGCAGACCGCGCTTAACGCCACCAGGAGCGCACTAAGCGCCAAACTTACTGACTTCTGTTTTGCAGGTCGCGCTTAGCCCGGTGGCTTCTGTTTGGGTCGTGCTTAGCGCGGTATAGCAGGCTTAGCGTGATCTGTACTGGTGTATTTTTCTGTTCTTTCTCGATTCTAACTGCAAACAGCAGGCGCACTAGTCATTCCTAACTACTGTTCGAGCTCTGTTCGATGTAGGGGCTTGTGTTGCATATACATACAACACATTTCCCCGATGTTTGTATACCCACGTATACATTCTTTTGCTTGCTCTTCGGGTCTAACTCCCTTCTTGCAGGCATTCTTGTGCTTGTACACCTACTACTTGAAGCTTTCTGGAGTATTTCATTAGCTTGTAGTGCTCTTCGGATTCTATATCCATTCGGTAGTTTCTACACTATTTATCGCATTCTCTTACAGTTTTCCTAGATATCATGAGAAGTAGGGCTTTACAGCTTTCTTTTGCCATGAGAAGTAGGAATAGAGATGCATAATGGGGCTTCCGTAGTTGGAGCATGTTCAGGAACCCCTCTGGTTTATTTAAAGACCCGTTTAGGGCAATTCTACTTGTGGATTGTGCTTGTTTATTTTGGTTTTCCCCAGGTTTGCTCGGTTAGGATAGGTTCTCGAGCCTAGACATTAGGATTCACATCCTTTGCATGTCAACATAGGTAGAGATTCCCTTACATCCTTAACCATAGGTCCAACCTTGCATGTCAACATTAGGGTTAATACTTAGCTAGTCTCCCTTTTATTTTGCTAGTTTCTTTTGCATCCATTCATGTAATAAAACTAAGACTTGCTTTTCTTTTCCCTTTGAAAACAAAACACTTAATAATAGTTTAAACTCCTTTCTCAAGGTAAAAGCAACCAACCAACACAAAAATTTTCGCCTTTGTGTGCACCTTTTCATTTGTGTTTAAAACCTTTTTCACAAGTAAAAAACACAAAACCCACCAAAACAAATGAGCCGAACTACGACGCTCTGAGTTTCCCATTGCACGCGGGAATACGTAGGCATCTTGTCACGGGGATCGATCGAGCAAACTTCGTAAATACCTCCTTCTTTTCCCCGTGGTTTCTTTATTTTCTCTTTTCTTTTGCATGCATTGTAGCGACTAAGCATAGATAGATATAACACACCCTTTAGCTAGAAATAAAAAGTGGATACCGTAGAGTACTATGGGCGTGTGGGGTGCTAATCAATTCCCCTCGCGTAACTAACTCCCTTACCTAGATTCTCTCGATCTCTCGGTCATAGGACAGCGATTTCTCCCCTTCAGGTTTACTCGATGTTTTCCTTTCTCCGTCGTGAGATGAAAGACGTTCGATGGCGACTCCATTGATACACCCCTATCAGTCGGAAGTTCATCTGGGTGGTTTCACAAAAGCAGTTTGTGAGCATCCAATTTTTGAGCAATAGAAACCTAAAAATATACTTCATCTTCATCATCTTCTCAATCACCTTGGTTCAAGAACCGTACACAAAATCATCATTGGTAATTGGATCAAGGGATCAAAGAGATAATGTTCAGTGGTACGATCGGTGATCTAGCTGAGTTGAAGTTTGGAAGGGGGCTTCATGGAAAAACCAGGAGGTTTGTCTAGCAAGAACGGAGGTGTCTTATGGGTTTGTTAGTCACGATTAGACAGAGCATATTCAGCCGTAGCGTAGGGTTTGGTGGTCACACAAATAGGTCATGGAGCCGGTGAGTTATTTGTGTATCTTGCAGGTTTTAGTCACGATTGCACAGAGAAGATTCATCCATAAAGCAAAGTTTGGATATCGAGGTGATTTCGCAAACATGTCGTGGAAGTGGTGAATTGTCTGTGAATCTTTCAAGTGGTTCTTGATTAGCTCGGTCAAGGAAGGTTGATACAAGAAGAAGGCGATCTGCGAGTTTGTTTTTACGTCTTTGTATTGCAACCTTGTAAACATTTTCAACATATTGATATAGAAGTTCTCAATTCCAATTTGGGCGGGGAGGCGTACCTGCGTGAGGACGAGCGTGGGAACTTCCTTACCAAATCGCTCGGTATGTCGTATTCTTTTCTCTATCTCTTTACTTTTACAATCGTTTGTGATTCAATTGGTGTGCAATCTTTCATTCATTGATACAATTTGGAAGAAATCTTTGTCAAAACTCCACGCCATTGATCATTGAACAAGCATCCTCAATTGTTTGAAAAAGTGCTAGCTTAATTTCATTTCATTGGAAAAAGTGTTGTAGTGATAAGTGCATTAATTCAACATAGATTTTGCGTTAATTCATCTTTATCATCTCAATTAAAATCTAGCAATTTATCGCATGTCCGGTTTTCTTGTAGCCGGTTCAGAATAGACGGAAGTCAATTCAGGATCGTGTGTCGCTTTCCGCAATTTTAGCATTAACTTTGATAAATATTTTAAATCTATGATAATAACGAGGTGATCTATTCACCCCCCTCTCGATCACTTGCCACACCGTCTAACAAGCTCGACCAATACCAGTCATCGGAGTAACTCGCATAAGCACATGATCTCCTTCACTAAAATCGAGATCCTTCCTTCTCTTATCATGATAACTCTTTTGACGACTTTGAGAAACTCTCATCTTCTCCTGAATCATCTTAATCTTCTCTGAAGCCTGTGTGACGATCTCTGGCCCAATCACAACACTTTCTCCAGACTCATACGAACACAACGGTGTTCTACACCTCCTACCATACAATGCCTCAAAAGAAGCCATACCAATACTCGAATGAAAACTATTGTTGTAGGTAAACTCAATCAAAGGTAAGTAACTATCCCAAGCTCCACCTTTCTACAACACACAAGCACGTAACAAGTCCTCTAACGACTGAATCGTCTTTTCCGTCTAACCATTTGTTTGTGGATGATAAGCAGAACTCAACCTCAACTTAATACCTAAGGCTTCTTGCAACCTCGTCCAGAATTTAGACATAAACCTCAAATCTCTATTTGACACAATACTAGCAGGATTACCGTGCAAACTCACGATCCTCTCGACATACAACTGAGCCAATTTCTCCATCGGATAATCCATTCTCATTGGTATAAAATGAGCAGACTTCGTCAACCGGTCCACAATAACCCAAATAGCATCATAATTCTTCGCTATCCTCGGTAGACTAGACACAAATCAAACAAGCATAAACAGACTCAACAATTTCCTTCTTCATTCTAGGTCATCAAAACAACCTCTTCAAATCATGATACATCTTTGTAGCACCAAGATGAATACTCAATCCACTATGATGTCCTTCCTCCAGAATACCTTTCTTAATTTCAACAATATCGGGAACACAAACTCTATTACCAAACCTCATAACACCATTCTCATCAATTCAGAATTCACCCCATTAACCTTGGTTGATTAACGTTAATATATCAACTAAACCAACATCAAATTTTTGTCCGATTCAAATCTTATCAAGAATACCACTAGTCAACTTCAGCATACCCAACTTAACACTATTAGGAGTGTTCTCACATACTATACTCAAGTCTCTAAACTGCTCAACTAAATCGAATTCACACATCATCAACATCGACATATGCAATGACTTCCTACTCAATGCATCTGCAACAACGTTTGCCTTACCAAGATGGTAATTCAAACCGAAATCATAGCCATTCAGAAATTCTAACCATCTTCTTTGTCTCATATTGAGTTCTCTTTGATCGAAGAGATATTTCAGACTCTTATGATCACTAAATACCTCAAATCAAGAACCATACAAATAATACCTCCACAATTTCAAAACAAAAACTACAGCCGCCAACTCCAAATCATGAGTCGGATAATTCCTTTCATGAATCTTCAATTGCCTTGAAGCATAAGCTACTACCTGCTTATCCTACATCAAAACACCACCTAAACCCAACAGTGAAGCATCACAGTATACAATAAAAGATTCCGCCGGATTCGGTAATATCAGAATCGGAGCACTAGTCAATCTCCTCTTCAACCCTTGGTAACCTTTTTCACATTCCGAATCCCATACAAACACTTGTACTTTTTTCGTTAACTTAGTCAACATAAAAGCTAACTTCGAAAATCCTTCAATAAACTTTCTATAGTAACCTACAAGACCAAGAAAACTACGGATTTCAGAAGCACTCTTCGGCACTTCCCACTGAGATATCGCTTCTACCTTTGTAGGATCAACTCTTTGAAATCACATGACCAAGAAAGCTTACTTCACTCAACCAGAAGTCACACTTAGACAACTTCGCATAAAGCTTCTTGTCTTTCAACAATTCCAACACAATTCTGAGATGTTCTGCATACTCTTCATCACTCATTGAGTAGATCAAAATGTCATCAATAAAAACCACCACGAACTTATCAAAATACAAATGAAATATCCTGTTCATAAACTCCATAAAAACATCAGCTGCATTAGTAACTCCAACGGCATAACAAAATACTCATAATGTCCATACCTCGTTCTAAATGCAGTCTTCTAAATATCTTCTGCTTTTACACGAATCTAATGATATCCATATCTCAGATTAATCTTACTGAATGCACAACTCTAATTTGCTTCTTCAATTCTGCTTCTTCAATTCTGCCAACTCGGATGTCGACATTCGATAAGGCGCCATCGACATCGGACTAGTTCCAGGAATCAAATGTATAGAAAATTCCACTTCTCTGTCAGGTGATAACTCGCTAACGTCTTCCAGAAAAACTTCTGGAAATTCATTCACAACGGGTAACTCATTACTCTTAGCCTTTCCCTTCACTTCCATCGAAGAACACAACATAAACACTACCGCACCGTCATTAACAACTACATTCATCTTGTCATACCCCAAAATTTGCCCTCCATCTACTCAAGAGATTTCATACATCTATACTCAAGGATTCCTCAAGAGTTGATCAGACAAACTCTCTCCTAGACAATCAACCCAAACTAGGGTTTGGTATCTCTCAGGGCAAGATGGACTTCCAATGTCTCCAATGGTCTTCATGCCTCCTCATATGCTTCAAAGATTCTCCATGTCAAGTTTCAAGCCTCACAAGTCAAGTTTCCTCAGACAATTGCTCAGATGTTTGAAAATCAGTTGTATTGGACAAACAGTCAGTGGTCAACATCTGATCAAACTTCATAATTTTGGTCAACATCCTCATTTTGAAGTTACATTCATCATTTGATCAAGGGTTGATCATGATTCATCAAGAAAACTCAAGATTTGCTCAAAGTCAAACTTTCTAAATTAGGGTTTAGGTGAAAAGTCAAGCGAACTTTGGTGATCATAACTTTCTCATACTTTCTCGAAATTTTCCACCACCTCTTGTTTTGAAGGAAATTAAATTCTCTACAACTTATGTCTCACAAGAATGTCCAAAAATGCTTCATTTGAGAGGTATAGCTCAAAACATTCTGGTCATTTTCAAAGTCAACAAAAGTCAACTTTTGTTTTGAAGATATATTGAGTATAGAAACTCCAATTGAGATGAGACCAAAAGGTTGGTTAGAGGACTCTTAGAGCTTTCCAAAAGTCCAAGAACCCTCAAAAATGTGGAAAATTGAGCAAGATACACCATTCACAAGTTGGGCAATTTTGAAAGAATGCACAAAGAGATATACGAAAATCAAATTTTTGCAAATGGGCTTGCTTTTCTCCATCAAACTTATTCCTCATACAATTAGGAATATCCAAGCCCAATGCCACGAATTTTGATTTATTTTCTATTTAATTTGTAATTTATTCATTTAAATGCAAATTAAATTTAAAAATAAAGTACAAAATTAAAATTAATTGCAAAGATTGATTTTATTCTTTCCTTGAGACTCAAGTAACTTACAAATGCCGCAATTTTGAAAATTGATCAATTTGGCAAGATTGGATTGAAATTAATCAAATTTTGAAAATTTGATTTTGTACAAAATCAAAATTGATTTTCATTGAATGGTGATTGATTCTTACCAAAACAATGCCAAATCCTTCCGGTACTTATACGATGCATACCAATCGAAGAGAAGGAAAAATTGCCTTAGAAACCCTATTCCAAGTTCAAGAAAATCGTGACAAACAAGTAAGCAGGACCTAGTTCGACCCTCCTCAACGATTTGGAGGTGTCCATTGCATTCCTTGAGGTCTTTAGAGTCGATCCGGACTCTTATATCAAAAAGCATCAAGAATCGAGCAAATCAGAATTCGGTTTGTCATCCATTTTTCAAAATCGATTTCTTATTTCCATGCATTATTAACTTGTTTCATTGTTGTTTTTATGATCAGTGATAAGTTTGCAAGCGTTATGGGTTGTTTGATTGTATTTCCATAGCACGGGCTCGATATGCCATAGCTAGGGTTTGTAACCACGATTTAGGGTTTTGCTTAAATGGAAAAATTGGACAATAGGACCTATACCATTGTGTTCGGGACGATCTCAGGAATCGAACCATGCCTTTAAAATTTATTTATTTTACGTGTCTTTGGATTTTGATTGTAGGGGACTTAGCGTCGAGCCATGGCCGAAAGTCAAATATTTAAAGCGAAGAAGCGAAGTCTCCGGTGATGAGGCAAGTCGAGGCGGCGTGTGTGCCCACTCGCTTCATTCTCAAACACGGTGCACACATGGCGCGTGATTAAGGCTCTCCTTTGTTTCGGATGCCCTCAAGGGTCACGGGTTCGAATCCGTCCAGGGCCAGTTTTGTTTTTTTTCTCAACTTTGCATGTTTTCATATTTTTTTCATATTTTTAATATTTGCATGTTTATTTTAATTTATTTTCATATTTTATTTCTGCATTAAAAAATCACCAAAAATTAATTTTCTTTTTACATTATTCTCATAAAATCTTTATTTAATTTATAAAATAAAAAAATATAATTTTGCATGCATATTTATTTTTATTTGTAATTTTGCATTTAAATCACTTGTAAATTCATTTTAAATTATTAAATTGCATCCAAAAAATCCCAAAAATTTATTTTAGCATGTTTACATTATTTCCAGCATGTCATATTTTTTCCAATTAAAAATTTTCATTTTTTCTAACATTTTCTCTTATCTCAATTTCATCATATTTTCCGATTTCTCGTTCGTTTCACAGGTTCTTCCAATTCGGACGTTTCTTTACCGTTTCCATTTTATTTTTCAATAATGTAACTATCTATGGGATGTAATAGTTTAAATTAGGTTTTTTTATTTTCCGCAAGTTTAAATTATGTATACGCCCCAAAGCCATGTAATAGCGTGGACATTTACCTTTCACTTTACATTCCATTTAATTTCGCACCCTATCAATCGCTAGTAATTAGGCGTGTATGGCAAGATAATAATGAACATAGCCCACTAATTTTCAAGATAACATATTCGAAATCAACACACTTCTTTCACACCTTAGGGTAATTCTCTCGTTGCCTTACGATTACAAATGGTCATGTCCCTCGAGCGTGAGGTATTCTAGCACCGCCTTCCAAACAAATCATCATAGTCCCTTCGATACAAAGATCATAGACCCACGATGTCGCCTCCGATACATGATCTTGACCCTCGATTGTCGCCTCGAAAATGATGATAGTCCCGAATGTGCTATGATACTTCCTACAAGTTGCCTTGATGACCATCCGATGTCCCTTGAATGTCCTGTTTACATCCAACGAATGGAGCTACCTACTAACTAATGGTACGGCTAGCGCTATTCTAAAGGAACGTAAAAGTATGAAAACGACCAATTCTGAGTAGGTAATCAGACTTTTAGTTGCTTGCTCTATCAAAATACTTTTCACACCTCACACTTTTGTCAAAATTCAATTCCTTTTCAAAACAAAACATTTCAGAACACTTTGTATACACTCCTACATGAGTCATTACAAAGTCAAAGCGAAATGCCTTTTCAAAATATTTTTGTCAAACACACCGAAAGCAACTTTAAAAGGTAATCTAGAGCAACTAAGAGCCCGTAGATAACTACGGATGAAAAGGGGTGCTAATACCTTCCCTTTTCATAAACATTCTCCCGAACTCAGAATCTAACGAAGGTCTTTTTCTGTTACTTTTACCTTCCCTTAATTGGATAAAAATAAAAGTCGGTGGCGACTCTTGCTATCCGCACATTTGCGATACAAATTCCTACAAAGTCAGTTCACCGTGTTACAGAACTGGCGACTCTGCTGGGGACTCAATCCTAAAAGAGAGAATACCTTAGGGATTTCTAGATAACTTTTACCGCTTTTTGTTTGACTTGTATGCTTTATCTTCAAGGGTTGCTTGGGCATTGTATTGTTGGGGGATCCTACACCCGGATCCGGGTTTCCTTTTAGGTAAGTAGCATTAGATCATCGCGACCGCTAGACGTATAACTAAATGGTCAACATGATGGCTACGTTAGCGTGACACTTTGGTTGTCCCGATACTCTTCATTCCAAAGTTGAAGATAGTATTTGGCTTCTGCGTGGTGTCATCAAGCGCTAATTAAACTTTTAGAACCTTAATTGACCCATCTTGGCCATTAGAAGGTAGTGAGATGGCCGACTTTGGTGTAGATCGAGGTTGGTTGATACTCGATGCTACGCTCATTGAGATCAGACTTTTGGGATATTTTCGATCGACCACTTGGTCGTCGTATTGAAATAAACGCCTACGAGAAAGATCAATGATGTGAGATTCCTAGAACCCGGTTACTATTATAGGACAGGATGAACCAACTCAAACTTTTGGTGGGGTAATCACCTATACCTCATGCAAGCCTTAACCCTAGGCTCATTGTGTGGATTGTTTGTGCGTGCTAAACATGACATCATGACATCATTTGCATTGCATATCATTTCTAACTATTTCAAGGACCTAGGGATTTATCTTTGCTCTGTTTTGTAGGAATTATGGCTTCTAGGAAGACTATCCGAATCAACTTCATGGGTATCCCTTCTCAGCTCAAAGATTTGGTTTCAGAAATTCCTGACCATGCTCAGTTCACCAAAAGACATGGTTATCTACTTGATTTGGTTATCTCCGGTTTTGAAGAAGATATGATGCATGTCTATTCCGGTTCTTGACCGAAACACCATTGCTTTACATTCCCAGATTATCAGTTGGTTCCTACCTTAGAAGAGTTCTCTAAGCTACTCGGGATACCTATTCTTGACCAAATGCCATTCACCGGTCTAGAAAAGGTTCCTAAGTATGAAGACATTGCATCCGTTTTGCACCTTAAGCGCTCAGACATTGAAGCCAATTGGGAAACCAGGAGTGGAGTTAAGGGTTTGCTTTCCAAGTTCCTAATTAAGAAAGCGAGGAATTCCTCAAAGTTATGAGTTTCCATGCATTCGAAGATATTGTGGCCTTGCTAATCTATGGTTTGGTTCTATTCCCTAACTCGGATCAATTCATAGATGTCAATGCCATCAAGTTGTTTCTTACCCACAATTCAGTGCCTACTTTACTTGGAGATATCCTACATTCTCTCCACACTCGTACTACTAAGAGACAAGGAACTCTCATGTGTTGTATACCGTTACTTTCAAGGTGGTTTATTTCGCACCTTCCTCCATCAGTTTTGAAGAATGAACAAAGGTTGAGATGGTCTCAAAGATTGATGTCACTCTCTCATTCAGATATCCGTTGGAATCTTTTCTCTCAAAAGGACTTCACATTCATTGAGCGTTGTGGAGAATTCCCTAATGTACCACTCCTTGGTATAAGGGGAGTGATCAGTGCATTTTCATGCACATTATTCCATGCTTGTATCTAATAATTTCCTTGTTTTCCTTTGATTATTTTTATATTTTATATTGTTTTTCTATTTTATTCTATTTTTGCACTTATTTCATTTTCGTATTTAATTTTCAGCATTTGCAGCTTTCGCGGAAACATTTATAACTTGAGCTACAGGAATCGGATTGAGGCGTTTGACCATGCGTTGGAAAGATAAGAGAAAGATCTACAACTCTCTAGTTGTGGCCAGAAGCTGATTCGAACTGTAGCAAGGTTGAAAAAGTCGTTGAAGTTGCAGCATTTTTTATATTTAAGTTTTGGGTCATTTGTTTTGGAGTGCAGGTTGTGTTTTGACCCATTGGGTTATGACCGAATCCTTGTTCTTGGTATACCTAGCAGCCGCTAAAGTAATTTGGTTTTGACCTTTCATTATTCAGAAAAAATACTTTTTGTTTTGGCGATTATGATGAGGAACTAAACATCCAGTCGATCTAGTGTATTGGTTCCAACACTTGAGATTATTATAATGTTAATTTCGGTTTAATTCCTTTCAATAATATTTTGTGTTATTGTATGCTTAATTCAATTGCATAAAATATATTGATTCAATTTAGTTGATTGTATGATCCTAACTTAGACTCACGCGTTTGCTTAATTCGTTGTTGTGTCGATCAATCATGTTTGCTTAATCCATGAAAATTTATCCGTTTGCTTAATTCGGACAATAGGATCGTACATCTCACAAACTTCGCGCTTGTCCTTTGGGTTTGTATCCAAATAGGAATAGACAATCCGCTTGGTATTAAAATTATAATAATCGATGATAGTAAGGCGAATCGGTAGATTGACTTATTTATAATCACTTATTTTAAGCGCTTATTTTACGCTTTTCTTAATCGAACACCAAACCAACCCCTAATTTAATTTACCTTGATTAGTAATAATCAAGAATCCTTGTGAGGCGATTAGTCATTGTCGCTATACTACGTTTTCAAAAATTACTCGTTTTGATTCGCGTGCGACAGCGGATCAAATTGGCGCCGTTGCCGGGGATTCTTGTTGTTATTAACTAATTTTAGAGTCTTAGGAGTAGTGTTCTCACATTTAGGCCCTAGTTTCCTCACGGTTTTGGCCAATTCGCGTTTAGAGTCGGAAAAAAAAACAGGTTTTTAAAAAATTTGTGTCCGATTGTATAATATTTTTGCCTACTGGAAGCAGAAAAATCGTGCGATCAATTCTCCCTTACTCTAAAAGAGTAAGAGACTCCGACGTCAAATCGTCAAATTCATCTTTTTTCTATTTTTAATTAATTTATTACTGTTTTCATAGAGTCGAAAAAAATCAAAAAAAATCTCAAAATTATTATTTCACGTCATTAGATTAAATTTGGTGTTTTGTATTTTATGAATTTATTTTAATCGTTTTCTTCTTTCTATTTGATTACGCATGTTTGTGACATAGTTTGTATTTATGTGTTTGTTGATAAGATGGTGAACAAAGAAATTTGAGGCAATTAGTTTCCCCTTATATGAACTATAATGGTTTATGTATTGACTATCCTACAGGTGATGCACCTTTTGAATTGAAATCTAGTTTAATACATTTCTTTGCCTAGATTTAATGGTTTTGCGGTGAGGATGCACATACGCATCTAAAAGAATTCAGGTTGTGAGCTATGCACCTCCCAAGCCTTCACTAGAGGACATTGTTAAACAAATGGCTGCAAATAATCTCAATATCAACAACAAATAGATTATACTTTCGGACTACTGCAAACACGGATGGGACAACTTGCCACTTTGGTAAATGTCATGCAACAAGCTCGGATCAAACCAACAACCCTTGGAAGAGTTACATTTTTCAAATAGAGTCTAATTAGAAATTGTTGATGATACTTGTAGTGATTTATTTGCAATGATTTTCCATCATTATGCGGTTTTGTGATGTTTATTCTTGTGATGTTTGTCTTGACACTAAAATTTGCTCTGTTTTCTTTGAAATTGAAGCTGCCTTGCAAGTTGATACTCTTCTGCGGATGAGGTTGCAAATGAAGTTGTTCATGTAGATGAAACTCTGGACACCCGGCTGCCGGAACAAACCATCCATCGAACAACCACCTTCCCGAGTTGAAACAAATTCACGAAAATCTTAAATATGCTTATTTAGAGATGAATGAAAAGCTACGGTTATAATTTCTTCTAACCTTAATTTTATCAAGAAAATAAGCTTTTGCGGTTTTGAAGAAGCATAAGAAGGAGATTGGGTGGACTTTGGCCGACATTCCCAATATTAGCCCATCCATGATTTTGCACACGTTCTCAATTGAAGGGGAAGATGAAACAAAAGTAGTGAGGAAGCCCTTCAATCTTTTGATCTCCGATGTTGTTGAAAAGAAGATCACGTGCCCATTCGACACTTTTACTTATCGAAGATTCTTCTTTGATCACGGAATAAAAGCGAAGCGTGATAAAATTCTCAAGTTCAATGGACATTACCCAAAACTACTCCATGAGAGCCCCACTTTGGAAGAAGAGAATGTAGAAGATCTCTCTTTGAGAAAGGATGCTTATGTGATTATTTATCCTCCTTGACTACTCGGGTGTGTTCTTTCCTTTCTCTCTCTCACTCCTATTTAGTAGTTATGTCTTTTCATTGAGGACAATGCTTGTTTTAAGTGTGGGGAGAATCCTTTGTTTTATTTGCTTTTGTTTCTGTTTTCTTGTTTTGTTTTGTTTTAGTTATAAAATAAATTGCATCTGGTTTGAAAGTTACGGGTTAGAGATTAATCGAGGTTAGTTGTGGAGACTTGGGAAAAGTTCATAAGATCGGTATCGTCTTAACCTGTAAGTCTCTGCATATGGAAATTGATTTGAATTCTTATTATGTTTTAGCCTTGAATTCTCATTCTCGTGACTCTTGAGTAGTTTATTTATTGATCGGCACCATCTCACACACTCTATAAGGAAGCGGATGAATATAAGTGAGTGGTTCGAAAAGAAAAAAAGAGAAAAAGGAATCGCCTTCTAAGTTTGGTGACCCTCACCGGTCACTTAACCAGTCGTAGAACCTACAAAAAATTGATAATAAGACTCGTTGTTAGTTGGTTCGGTTTACAGTCTTGAACTTGGTAGGGAGGATTACGGTCCGATCCCCGAACTCTGTTGAGTAATCAAGGGTTATACCACGTAAGTACCGGGACCCCATGCAAAAGGATCGAGTCACTAACCGGTCGCTTTGCTATGAGTGTGTGGAGATAGCGGGCTTAATGTGATTGCGCTGAGCGAAAAAGAGTAAAAGGAGGATGAGTAAGTTAGGCTTTAGCATAATAATTTGATTTGAATTGGGTTCTATATTCAGGAGATAATATTAGTGTTTCTATGATATCCTTAGTGTGTAAGATTAGTACCTATTGATGCAATCTTAACCGAAGAGGTTTGTAGCCTAGAGCGAGTGGCGATGATGCTTTTGTGTTTCTTTTTACTTTATTTTGCTCGGTGCAAAAGTTCAAGTGTGGGGAATTTGATCGGTGCATTTTCATGCACATTATTCCATCTTGTATCTAATAATTTCCTTGTTTTCCTTTGATTATTTTATATTTTATATTGTTTTTTTTTATTCTATTTTTGCACTTATTTCATTTCGTATTTAATTTTCAGCATTTGCAGCTTTCATGAAACATTTATAACGAGCTACAGGAATCGGATTGAGGCGTTTGACCATGCGTTGGAAAGATAAGAGAAAGATCTACAACTCTCTAGTTGTGGCAAGAAGCTGATTCGAACTGTAACAAGGTTGAAAAAGTCGTTGAAGTTGCAGCATTTTTTATATTTAAGTTTTGGGTCATTTGTTTTGGAGTGCAGGTTGTGTTTTGACCAGTGGGTTATGACCGAATCCTTGTTCTTGGTATACCTAGCAGCCGCTAAAGTAATTTGGTTTTGACCTTTCATTATTCAGAAAAAAATACTTTTTGTTTTTGACGATTATGATGAGGAACTAAACATCCAGAGTCGATCTAGTGTATTCAGGTTCCAACACTTGAGATTATTATAATGTTAATTTCAGTTTAATTCCTTTCAATAATATTTTGTGTTATTGTATGTTTAATTCAATTGCATAAAATATATTGATTCAATTAGTTGATTGTATGATCCTAACTTAGACTCATCGCGTTTGCTTAATTCGTTGTTGTGTCGATCAATCATGTTTGCTTAATCCATGAAAATTTATCCGTTTGTTAATTAGGACAATAGGATCGTACATCTCACAAACTTCACCGCGCTTGTCCTTTGGGTTTGTATCCAAATAGGAATAGACAATCCGCTTGGTATTAAAATTATAATAATCGATGATAGTAGGCGAATCGGTAGATGACTTATTTATAATCACTTATTTTAAGCGCTTATTTTACGCTTTTCTTAATCGAACACCAAACCAACCCTAATTTAATTTACCTTGATTAGTAATAATCAAGAATCCTTGTGAGGCGATTCGAGTCATTGTCGCTATACTACGTTTTCAAAAATTACTCGTTTTGATTCGCGTGCGGACAATGGATCGGTATTACTGACCCTTCTCTAGCTTTCGTCGGTTTGGTTTTGCAGAAGAGATGGTCCACATGACATGCTTCTCCAAGATATTGTGTTCGACTACAATCACGATCTCGAGTTACAAGCGAAGGTTTATACGCTTGGGGAATGGTAAAGAAGGCGATACCAAGACTTTGGGGCACGAACTCCATTCCTTGGGAACCTTACCTCGAATGGAGTGCGAGCTCAAGCTCAAAACCTCATGATGCCATTCACGCTGTTCTACCGATAATTATGGAACTGTTGCTATAGGTGGCGTACCTATCTTTTCTCCATCACGACATGCCTCACGATTTTGAAGACTTGAAGAGATCACGGATTCATTCAAGGAAGAGGATACCTTTGAGGCTCGATGTTACATAAGTGAGAAGAAAGTGCTAGAGTTGACTAAGCTACTTCACGAGGCGAAACATCAACGCTTACATCGGCACCAAGAGAGCGACCATGGGAGACTTAGAGCTTTAGGATTTATTTGTTTTCTTTTATTGTTTTGAACTATCTCTTGTACTTAAAAGAAAAGAATAATGAAAAAAGTACTAATAAATGTTTGTTCATTGCTTGTTTAACAAATTTAAATCTCTAAGGTCCTTGAAAATATTGCATTGCATTCGCATAAACATTGCATAGCATAGCATAACATTGCATCACGGTACATTGGAGATTGGTTTTCTCATTTGCTCGCTATTTATTTTAGCGAAATGGCTCTTGAGCAGTATCAAAGATCTCAAGCTCGAAATGCTCGATTTAATGAGATGTTCACCAGTTTGGTCCAAGGCCAAGAAGATTTGAAGAAGCTCATCAACAAGAAGAAGAAGGTTGTTGGTCTCCTCGACATGGGCGGCCTAAAGGTGGTCCTAAGGTGGTCGGCCGTATTGAGCTCTCTGAAGGAAGTGTCCATCTTGAGGAAAGTAACAAGGGTGATGGTGAAGGCGGTCGGCTGAGCTTGAGAAGAACTATGATGATGGCCAATACTCTAATGAAGATGACAAGTACAAGCAACTTGAAGACCGTCTGAATCTTTGTGGAAAACTTGAAGATGTCCGGCTGAATTTTGATGATCGAGTCTCGTTCATGGTGTTGTGATTCCTCCCAGTTCAAAGTTCCAACTTTTGCCAAGTATGATGGCATGTCTTGCCCAAAATGCATTTGAAGTCCTATGTCGGAAGATCAATCCCACGATGTGAAAGTTGTGGATGCACTATTTTCAAGAGAGTTTGTCCGGAACTCGGTTGGAATGGTACTATCGATTAGAGAATGACCGTATCCATACTTGGGTGACTTGGTGATGCTTTCTGAACAGTATAGTATAATCTGAATTGACACCACTCGCATGCAACTACAAAGCATGTCTATGAGTCGTGATGAGAAGTTCAAGGAGTATGCTCGAAGTGGAAGATCTAGCGAGTGACCACCCTTATCCAATAGGGAGTTGGTTGATATGTTTATGGGAACAACAGGCCCATTCTTCAATCAAGATTGGAAATTCTTGAGGATTCACGGCGATCTTGACGGCGTATTGAAATGGTATCAAGAGTGGAAGATTCGGTAGAGACATCTTCAAAGCTGCGAAGAGATCTTTTGGTGGTAAGAAAAAGCCAATCGTGTATGGTCGAAAAGTCGAGCCAAGATCGGCCGTGCTCAATCTGTGGGGGCGGTTGTGATCTCCAATCCTGCATCGGCACAACCTCGGCGAGACAATGCGTAACGAGCAGCGCCACGAAGGCAGTTCTGAAGATCAACATGCCTTTGTCATAAGCCTTGCAACACATGTTGAAAGCGAGATTGCTTTGAGGATCCTCCTCGAATGTCAACACTTCCTCTCAGTACAATCCTAATGCTAAGTGTGCTTACCATTCCAATAGCCAGGACATAATCTGATGATTGTTGGGCTCACGAAGAACAAGATTCAAGATATGATTGAGGCTAAGCAGTTGAATTTGATCCTCTGTTGAGACTCGAGATGTGATCAGCGCCTATGCCTAACCATGACAAGGGTTCCAATCTTGTTGGTGATGATACTTATGTTTTCAACATAGATGACTTGACCATTCCTCTAATATTTAAGAAGAATTTGTTGCAAGCGGTGTCAACCAGGATGCCCGAGGCATCGTTGGTGCCCATCCGCGGATGGTTGTGTAGTTGAGAAGGCGTGTTCGATGCATGATGGATAACCGTGAGATACTATTTCTGAAACCACCTGTGCAGAAGTTGTGTGAAGAAATGTCTAAGTTGAAGATTGACAATGCAACAATACCATCTGTATGGGATACCTTGGGGCAGCCAAGTGGAAAGTATGATTACATGGTGAAGTACATTCACGAAGCTACAAAATTCCTATTGAAGATGTTAAGGCGACCGGATGGGGTGACGATTTCCCAGAAGATTATGCTGATGTTAATACAATAAGGATTTCCTCTGCTGATCCTGTGCCTAGAGTGGCACCTCTCATCATCACTTCTCCAAGGCCAATTCCGTATTCCTCTAATAAAGCTATCCCTTGGAATTATGGATCTGAGGTTTACTATCATGGTGTCAAGCAAGACCCTCTGACCATTGAAGATCTTACAGTTGAAGCTACCATTCTTGACATTGACAACATCACCGGATCAAGTAAGGTGACCCGAACCGGAAGAGTATTCTCTCGGATATCTCTCCAAAGACAACTGCGACTCCATCGCATTCCAACCATTCAATCCATTCCCAAGATAGAGGAAAGAACGGTAACTCATCACCTTTCGGCCAAGTACCAAAGAAATTCTGAAGACACCTCAAACAAGAAATGGAGGAAATTCTGAAGATTATCAAGAAGAGTGACTACAATGTTGTGGAACAATTGGGACAGACTCAGTCCAAGATTTCCATGCTCGCTTTGCTCTTATGCTCGAGGCTCATGCTAATGCCTTGGTGAAGTTTAAAGAATGCTCATGTGCCGCAAGACACTACCACCGACCAATTCGAAGTTTGTATTGCTAGCACTGCCAACAACGGCTAAACTTCTCACATGATTTTGACTCCTTAGGAAAGAAACACAACAAAGCCTTGCACATCTACATTGAATGCAAGGCGTTACCACATCTCATGTTTTGGTTGATACAGGTTACGCTCTGAATATCTTACAAGCGCTTTTGATCGACTTGATGTCGAAGGGTGGTTCGAGACCCGGTGACATAATTGTGAGAGCTTTTGATGGTTCTACGAGTACTTGGAAACTCACTCCTTGTCAAAGTCGGTTCCAGACTTTTGACTCCACCTTCTTTGTCATGGACATCCGTCCCTTACTCTTGTCTACTCGGGCCCTTGGATACATGGGGCGCATTACCTCTACCTTGCATCAGGCCGGTGAAAGGGAAGGTTGTCACAGTATGTGGTGAAGAAGTATATGGTCGGTCATCTACAATCATTCCGATACCTCGAGATGGAAGGAGAATTCTTGAGACTCCTGTCAAGCTTTTGAGACAATACCAGTCATGCAGTTGACTCTCCATCCTCTGAGTTACATAGCTCCGCCTAGAATGGCCTCATTGAAAGATGCTCAGTGCTTTGTTGAAAGGTAGTACTATTTGGGGCCAGCTCCCGATCTTCCTTTCAAATTTGACAAGGCTGGTTTAGGCTTCACCATCAAGGTCGAGAAGATGATCGCAACGTCCAACTTCCTTTCCGCATCGAAAGTGGAATCCATGCTATAGAAGGCGGCGACAACGGCTTGACATCACAGTGGATCTTCCACTCAACTAAAGGGCTCAACAATTGGAAGACCGAAGACGTCATACCAATCTCCTTTAGTCAGGAGTAATTTCTCTTGTTTTGTTTTGCTTTTCGTATTTCTTTATGTTTTGAACAATAAACTTTGAAAGCCTAGTGCCTTGCCCGGGGCATCATGGCTCGTTTGCGAGGGTTATTATCTGTTGATTGCGTATTTTCATTTATAATCGTTGGAATTTTGCATTCAATTGTTTGTTTTCTTTCTTTTACTTTATCACCCTTTCAAAAGGCTATGTGTTCTTACACACACCCGTGATCACTCGAATCTAATTAATAACAGCTATGCTATTGCTAAATATGACTTGATAATCCGATCTACCAAGCCGAAGACGAAGGTGAGGAAGATTGTGAAGTGCGGAGAACTTGCCGGGCTACACAAGAAGATCGAGTTATCTGACCATGAAGAAACAAGTTGAGGTTGTGAATTTGGGTACTAGCGAAGAGAAAAGAGATCAAGATAGGAGGCGGGTCTTGAGAGCAGTGTTAAAGAAAAGTTGGTTCGGATACTACGAGACTATATTGAGGTTTTGCTTGGTCATACGAACACATGCGGTTTAGACATTGATATTGTGGTACACGATTAAAACAAAGAGGTTTTCTCGGTAAAAGCAGAAGGTTAAATCGTATCGTCACGAGATGTCGGAAAAATCAAAGCGAGTTATAAGCGATTCAATGCGAGTTTCTTAGCTATTACTTCTTATCCACGTGGGTTGCAAATGTGGTACCCGTACCTAAGAAGGATGGTAAAATACGAATGTGTGTGGATTACGAGATTTGAACAAAGCAAGTCCGAAGATGACTTTCCACTTCCCATATTGATGTTACGGTTGACAACACCGCTCGGCAAGGTTTTCTCCTTCATGGATGGTTTCTCGGTTACAATCGGATCAAAATGGCTCCGAAGACATGGAAAACTACTTTTGTTACAGTGGGGCACTACGCTACAAGGTTATGCCGTTCGGATGAAAAGCAGGCCACTTATCGTGCTATGGTGACATTATTTCATGACATGATTCATCACGAGATAGAGGTCTCGTCGGCGACATGATAGCTCGCTCACAAAGAACATCTTGATCATTTCGACTGTTTGAGGTTGAAGAAATCTGACGAACTTAATCCCAACAAGTGCACTTTTGGAGTCGGATCAGGAAAACTCCTAGGGTTTGTCGTCGATGGTAAAGGTATTGAGGTTGACCCGCCAAGGTTAGAGCCATTCAAGAGATGCGCCCTTGAGAAGGAAGTCGGAGGTTTCTTGGGCCGATTAAATTACATTGCATTCATTGCACACCGCTACTTGTGAGCCAATCTTCAAGTTAAGAAAGATCAAGTAGTGGAATGGAGCAGCGATTGCGGATCACTTTTGACAAAATCAAGGGTACCTACAATCCTCCTATCGATGCCGCTGCCGAAGGAAGACCTCTCATCATGTACACAGCGGTGCTAGAGAACTCAATGGGGTGTGTATTGGGGCAACATGGAGTGCAGTCGAAAAGAACATGCAATATACTACCTTAGCAAAAGTTTACCGTGAAACAAGATACTCACACTCGAGAAAACTTACGCTTTAACTTGGGCTGCTCGCCGACTAAGACAATATATGTTGACTCACCCTACCTTGTTGATTTCTAAGATGGATCAATAAAATACATATTTGAGAAACCACTCTCTCGGAAGAATAGCAAGATGGCAAATGATCTTGACCGAATATGACATCGTACACTTCTCGAAGCGATCAAAGGAAGTGTAGTAGCCGATCATTTGGCTCATCAAGCCGTAGATGACTATCGATCTATGCGATTCAATTTCAGACGAAGATGTTTTACTAGTTCGATTGTGAAGAACCGGCCCGACGAAGGACTGAACAAGGATCGATGGACCATGGTTTTGATGGAGCCTCAACGCACTTGCAATGGCATTGGCGCCATCATTACATCCCTGACGGACATACACCTTTCACCGCGATTATGTTTGATTGCACTAACAACATGGCGAATCTGGCGTGCATCATGGGTCTTAAAATGCTATTGACTTAAGAATCAAGTTCTTACAAGTGTATGGAGACTCGGCTTTAGTGATCGATCGATTAAGGCGGTGGGATCGAAGCATCCGAATCTCATTCCATATCGAGCATGTTACGGTTTGATCCCTACTTTGAAGAGATTACTTTCAATCACATTCCACGAGAAGAGAATCGGTTGGGCGCGTTAGCTACTATGTCATCTATGTTCAAGGTCGGATGGGACAACGAGGCTCCCGGATCATCATTGAGAAGTTTGCGAACCAGCATATTGTTATGAGCTTGATCGAGAAGAAACCTTGGTACTATGATGTGAAGAGGTATCTTGAGGCTCGGGAATATCCCGAGGGCATACATTAATGATAAGTTCGTGAGGAGATTGCTTCCAAATTCTTCCTCGACAGCGACATCTATACAAGCGCCACCACGACTTGTGTTTACTCATTGTGTAGACGAGAAAAGCAATGCGTATCATGGAAGAGTTACGAAGGCGCATTTGGTACCCACTCCGATTGGACATCGATGGCTAAAAGATTTTGAGAGCGGTTACTATTGGTCCACCATGGAAGTGATTGTCACCTATATGCGATCTTGTCACAAGTGCCGGACTTATGCCGACAAAGTACCGTACCTCAGTACCTACGAATGTTCTAACACTCCTTGGCGTTTTGCAATGTGGGGCATTGACATGATCGGAGAAATCAAGCCCGACTTCAATGGACATCGTTTCATCCTTGTGGTAATTGACTATTTCACCAAGTGGGTAGAAGCAGCCTCGTTCGCATCTGTTACCAAGAATGTTGTGGCTCGATTCATCAAACATAACCTTATCTATCGGTATGGCACTCCCGAAAGGATTATCACAGATAACGGCTCTAATCTCAACAACAAGATGATCCTTTGAACTCTTGCATTCAAGATCAAGCATCACAATTCTTCTCCATATCGGCCTAAGATGAATGGCGCAGTGGAAGCCGCCAACAAGAACATTAAGAAGATTATACAGAAGATGATTGTGACTTACAAAGATTGGCATGAGATGTTACCATTTGCTCTTCATGGTTATCGCACTACGAACATCCACGAGGCAACCCTTCTCTCTTATCGGTATGGAAGCCGTCTTACCCATCGAGGTTGGATACCCTCAACTAGAGTCCTCCGGAGGCGAGTTAGGCGAAGCGATTGGGTCGAGACTCCTTGACGGTTAATTTGATTGATGAAAAGCGACTCGCGTCCATCGCCATGGACAGTTATCGAGCGAATGATTAGAGCATTTAACAAGAAGGTCAAGCACCGAGTCTACCAAGTTGGTGATTTAGTAGTCAGCGCATCATTCTTCCACAGGTGATCGAGGGCAAATGGACTCCCACCTATGAGGACCATTTGTAGTCAAAACAGTGTTTTCGTGAGCTATGATACTTAGCACCATGGATGGTGAAGATTTCCCACACACATGAATGGAGACATAGTCAAAAATACTACGCATAAAGAGACCCGCTAGGTCGATGAACCTAGGCAAAAATAAGGGCATCTGGCGAACCAAAGGTTCGGGCAAAAGTTAAGGATATATACAAGCGTGTACACCAAGTCGAAAACACGAAAAGCGGCTTGGGCAAAAGGGTATCGATGGCGAAAACACGAAAGGCGGTCTAGGCAAAAGTTAGGGATTTAAGCGTCACTATGTCTCTCGGATCACACCTTCGGACTACTATCGGCATTCAAGGTTCAAATGGCGAAGATCGGTCTACTCACATTCTCTGTGACAAAGAGATGAGATAGTCGAAATATATGAGTACTAGCATAGTTGGAACTTAACGAGATTGTTCCATGGCTTTTTACTTTTCTTGTGTATAAACAACTTGGCCATCGCCACCTTTCAAATAAGCATAAGCTTCTTTCTCTTTACAATTTACGTTGTTATTTGCAATAAGTCCAACGTTTGCTTTGAATGACTATCGCATTTGACAATAAGAATCTAATCACAAACATACGAAAAGTGAACATACAAAGTACTTACTACAGGCTCCGGGTGGGATGACGAAAGTCACCAGCGTTCCCCCGCATGATCCACCAAAGTGTCACTCACAACAACTTCCCAGTGAGCAAAGGGAATCCACGAGCTGCAATTCCACTCGACTAAGTAAAGTTACATGGTCTCAGCGGTAACACCTCACCCCGATCAAGTATTTATCCCGGTAGTATCTCGATCCTTTCCTTTTCCCCGGTAGCGGTATCGGACCAAACTTGGTCAAATAGTGCATCGGAGGAAACTACACCTTCATTCCCGGCACAGGATTACAGCAGTTCCGACTCTTCTAACAGTTTCCGGCAACTATCAAATGCTCTCGGTGAGATCTACACTCGGGTCCCCAACGGATTGCCTCTAAATTTCCTCGGCGGGATCTACATACAAGGTCCCCAGCGGATCGCCTCCAGTTCTCGTCGGAGGGGTATGTGAGATCTCCAACAACGAGCTTCTCAAATCTCTACCTTCCTCAACAATATCTAGGCCCAAGACTTGGTCGGATAGTGCATCGGAGGAATCCGGATATCTTTCTTCTCTTTCAAGCGGGGATCTCACCTATTCAATCCCAAGCGAGTCGAGAGATCCTCGAACAAAGCATCCGCATCTTCTTCAAGATGGATATGTTTTGAAATATCCGACATTTAACATGCATACATTACTCATAAAGTCATAATTCATGCATATGTCATTCATATACTGTCATGCATCATACTTGCATAAAACTAACCAATATTCTATCAAAGTTCCTCTTGTTTTCTCCAAAGCAGTATGATCAGCGTGAAACAGGTCGAGATTAAGCCCGAATCGGCGGAAAACTATCCGAAAGACCGCCCTTGGTTGTCCTCCGACGGTAGGTCCGGCATTAAGCCCGAAGCGGAAAACTATCAGAAAGACCGCCTCTGGTTATCCTCGATAACGAGGCAATGGATCAACACCGATGCCAGGAAGCTATCCACATTTTGCCAACTCTGACCTCCCTCGGTAATCGGCCGAAGATTTATTCGATCCCTTATCATCAGCGACTACAGTCTAGCGTCGACTCGGTTGCCTTGGATGGCATCTTAAGCCCATCTCCGACTACTTATCAACGATTGCTTCACTTTGAATCTGCATATATGGTTAAAATCAATGAAAACCAATAACTTCATTCAAAAATGGACACGAAGTCTAACGTCGACTCCCTCGGATGGCATCTTAAGCCCGTATCCGCTCCTTCCCTTATCAAGAACATCTCTGAGCCTAGCGTACGGTTCACTCCCGCATCGATCTTTCGGATGACATCTTAAGCCCATCCCGTCAATTCTCCTATCGACATTCTCGAGTCTAGCGTCGACTCATCTCCCGGTAACCAAATGGCATCGTAAGCCCGTTCCGCATCATCCACCACGAGTGCAAATTTTCGGTGTACTCGGTGTTCAATCATCTTCTACCTCCAGTCACGAAAGCGTGTCAATCTAACCCACCAGTACAAGAAGATTGAGCAGGGGCAGCTGTCATACCCCAAATTTGCCCTCCATCTACTCGAGATTTCATACATCTATACTCAGGATTCCTCGAGAGTTGATCGGACAAACTCTCTCTATCAATCAACCCAAACTAGGGTTTGGTATCTCTCGAGAGCAAGATGGACTTCCAATGTCTCAATGGTCTTCATGCCTCCTCATATGCTTCAAAGATTCTCCATGTCAAGTTTCAAGCCTCCAAGTCAAGTTTCCTCGGACAATTGCTCGGATGGTTGAAAATCGGTTGTATTGGACAAAAGTCAGCGTGGTCAACATACAGTCAAACTTCATAATTTTTGGTCAACATCCTCATTTTGAAGTTACATTCATCATTTGATCAAGGGTTGATCATGATTCATCAAGAAAACTCAAGATTTGCTCAAAAGTCGAACTTTCTAAATTAGGGTTTAGGTGAAAAGTCAATGAACTTTGGTGAACATAACTTTCTCATACTTTCTCGAAATTTTTCCACCACCTCTTGTTTTGAAGTAAATTCAATTCTCTACAACTTCATGTCTCACAAGAATGTCAAAAATGCTTCATTTGAGAGGTATAGCTCAAAACATTCTGGTCATTTTCAAAGTCAACAAAAGTCAACTTTTGTTTTGAAGATATATTGAGCATGGAAACTCAATTGATATGAGACCAAAAGGTTGGTTAGAGGACTCTTAGAGCTTTCAAAAGTCCAGAACCCTCAAAATGTGGAAAATTGAGCAAGATACACCATTCACAAGTTGGGCGATTTTGAAAGAATGCACAAAGAGATATTCGAAAATCAAATTTTTGCAAATGGGCTTGCTTTTCTCCATCAAACTTATTCCTCATACAATTAGGAATATCCAAGCCCAATGCCACGAATTTTTGATTTATTTTTCTATTTAATTTGTAATTTATTCATTTAAATGCAAATTAAATTTAAAAATAAAGTACAAAATTAAAATTAATTACAAAGATTGATTTTATTCTTTCCTTGAGACTCAAGTAACTTACAAATGCCGACAATTTTCGAAAATTGATCAATTTGGCAAGATTGGATTGAAATTAATCAAATTTTGAAAATTTGATTTTGTACAAAAATCAAAATTGATTTTCATTGAATGGTGATTGATTCTTACCAAAAACAATGCCAAATCCTTCGGTACTTATACGATGCATACCAATCGAAGAGAAGGAAAAAATTGCCTTAGAAACCCTATTCAAGTTCAAGAAAATCGTGACAAGTAAGCAAGGACCTAGTTCCGACCCTCCTCAACCGATTTGGGTGTCCATTGCATTCCTTGAGGTCTTTAGAGTCGATCGGACTCTTATATCCTGAAAAGCATCAAGAATCGAGCAAATCGAATTCGGTTTGTCATCCTTTTTCAAAATCGATTTCTTATTTCCATGCATTATTAACTTGTTTCATTGTTGTTTTATGATCGGTGATAAGTTTGCAAGCGTTAAGGTTGTTTGATTGTATTTCCATAGCACGGGCTCGATATGCCATAGCTAGGGGTTGTAACCACGATTTAGGGTTTTGCTTAAATGGAAAAATTGGACAATAGGACCTATACCATTGTGTTGGGACGATCTCGGGAATCGAACCATGCCTTTAGAATTTATTTATTTCGTGTCTGGATTTTTATTGTAGCGGGGGACTTAGCGTCGAGCCATGGAAATGAAAATTCAAATATTTAAAGCGAAGAAGGCGAAGTCTCCGCGGTGATAAGGCAAGTCGAAGCGGCAGCGTGTGAAAGCCCACTCGCTTCATTCTCAAACACGGTGCACATGGCGCGTGATTAAGGCTCTCCTTGTTTCGGATGCCCTCGAGGGTCACGGGTTCGAATCCGTCCAGGGCCAGTTTTGTTTTTTTTCTCAACTTTGCATGTTTTCATATTTTTTTCATATTTTTAATATTTGCATGTTTATTTTAATTTATTTTCATATTTTATTTCTGCATTAAAAAATCATCAAAAATTAATTTTCTTTTTACATTATTCTCATAAAATCTTTATTTAATTTATAAAATTAAAAAATATAATTTTGCATGCATATTTATTTTTATTTGTAATTTTGCATTTAAATCACTTGTAAATTCATTTTAAATTATTAAATTGCATCCAAAAAATCCCAAAAATTTATTTTAGCATGTTTACATTATTTCCAGCATGTCATATTTTTTCCAATTAAAAATTTTCATTTTTTCTAACATTTTCTCTTATCTCAATTTCATCATATTTTCCGATTTCTCGTTCGTTTCACAGGTTCTTCCAATTCGGACGTTTCTTTACCGTTTCCATTTTATTTTTCAATAATGTAACTGTCTACGGGATGTAATAGTTTAAATTAGGTTTTTTTATTTTCCGCAAGTTTAAATTATGTATCTGCCCCAAAGCCATGTAATAGCGTAGGACATTTACCTTTCCGCACTTTACATTCCGCATTTTAATTTCCGCACCCTATCAATCGCTAGTAATTAGGCGTGTATGGCAAGATAATAATGAACATAGCCCACTAATTTTCAAGATAACATATTCTGAAATCAACACACTTCTTTCACACACGCACCCCTTAGGGTAATTCTCTCTCGTTGCCTTACGATTACAAATGGTCATGTCCCTCGAACGTAGAGGTATTCTAGCACCGTTGGCTTCCAAACAAATCATCATAGTCCCTTCGATACAAAGATCATAGACCCACGATGTCGCCTCTGAATACATGATCTTGACCCTCGATTGTCGCCTCGAAAATGATGATAGTCCTTGAATGTGCTAGGATACTTCCTACAAGTTGCCTTCGATGACCATCCGATGTCCCCGATGTCCGTTTACATCCAGCGAATGGAGCTACCTACTAACTAATGGTGCGGCTAGCGCTATTCTAAAGGCGTAAAGTATGAAAGCGACCAATTACGGTAGGTAATCGGACTTTTAGTTGCTTGCTCTATCAAAATACTTTTCACACCTCACACTTTTGTCAAAATTCAATTCCTTTTCAAAACAAAACATTTCCGAACACTTTGTATACACTCCTACATGAGTCATTACAAAGTCAAAGCGAAATGCCTTTTCAAAATATTTTGTCAAACACACGAAAGCAACTTTAAAGGTAATCTAGAGCAACTAAGAGCCGTAGATAACTACGGATGAAAAGGGTGCTAATACCTTCCCTTTTCATAACCATTCTCCCGAACTCGAGAATCTAACGAAGGTCTTTTACTTTACCTTCCTTAATTGGATAAAAATAAAAGTCGGTGGCGACTCTTGCTATCCGCACATTTGCGATACAAATTCCTACAAAGTCGATTCACGTGTTACACATACATATGGACATGGTAAAATCTTCGACACTAACAACTTCAGGAAAGCTAACTGTCTTTGCAAAATAGTTGATATGAACCTGGTTGAATTCCAACCAGTTCATTCCAAGGATAATGTCAAGTTGTTATAACGGTAGGCATACTAAATCCATACTAAAGCCTCTATAAAAAATTATAAGAGGACAATTCCTACATACAAACTAAGTAGTCACTGAACCCGACACAAGTGTATTAATAACCATACTTCCCTTCATATCAGATATTTCCAAATTTAATCGTTTAGAACAATCCAAAGCAATGAACGAATGAGTCGCTCCAGTATCAATAATCGCAATCAAAGGTGTGCCATTAATAAAATACGTACCTTTAATCCGTTGATCATCAGGCTTAGTCTCTTTCCCAGTCAACGCAAACACTTTTCCACAGTTGCTCCTTCTTGACTTAGTGCCTCGAGTATGACCTTCCTCTCCACAGTTGTAACAAGTCACTTTCCTTGCTCTACATTCATTAGCCACATGCCCAGGCTTCTCACAATTATAACACTTTTTCTCAATACTCTTGCATTCCTAAACTCGATGCCCAAACTCACCACATTTATAGCACCTAATAGGAGCATTATAATCTCCCCCACTAGGCCTTTTCCACCCACATGACTTCTGGTTATTCTTGTCGTATGGTTTGCCACGATCTATTTGTTGCTTTCCCTTTTTGTCAGCAAACCCACGAGAGTTCGACCTAGTATTAGCAAGATCCTCTTCCAGAATCCTAATACAATCCACCAAATCAGAAAACCTGCGAATACACTGATACTTGATACCTTGCTTAATCTCATCAAGAAGACCGTTTTCAAACTTGATACACTTAGAGAATTACCCCTCTTCATCATTGTTATAGTGGGCACAATACTTAGCCAAGTCAGTGAACTTAGAAGCATACTCACTTACAGTCATGTTACCCTGCTTGAGCTCCAAAAATTCGATCTCCTTCTTTCCCCGAATGTCTTCAGGAAAATACCTTCTCAGAAAAGCCCTTCTGAACACAACCTAAGTCAGTACAGTACCATCTTGCTCCATCTCAGTTCTGGTAGCAACCCACTAGTCGTCAGCTTCTTCTGCCAGTATATAAGTACCATACCTCACTTCAGATCTTCGGCAGCACAATCAATCACTCGGAAGATCCTTTCAATCTTCTTCAACCACTACGGCGCCATCGGTCATGTGTGCCTTTGAACAACGGACGATTGTTCCTTTGAAAATTTCCCAGCTGCCTATCAGCACCAATACCAGCTCCCTGCTGATTTCCTCCAAGCACACCAGCAAGCATCCCCAAAGCCTCAACAATTGCAGCGTCATCTCTTCCGTTACCTCTTCCAGCCATTGTTATGAGAATCCACAAAACAATTCTCATTAGAACACAAATATCGATAGTGTTACCTTGCACTAGTCGCATACAAAAGGGTAGCGACACTAAGACAAGTCCAACGACCGACTATGCTATAATACCACTATTGTAACACCCTTCTAATTTCCCCACGAATAATAAAATGACTAACAGTTAACATGTACTAAAGGGCGTCACAATTAATTAAAACTAAAATTCCATCCATATGTCATGCTTTACTGAGGAAACATAATTCAATTAATTATCAAATACACATGTTTAACACAGCGGAATAACTTCAAACTTGGATAATTTTAATTCCAAATAAAATCATCAAAGGTCAATGCCTTGAATCACCAAAACAATTATCCAATTAAAACATCAAATAAAAGTCGAGTTTAATAATAACTCTAGGCAACCATACAACCATCAATATGCACAAAATACATCAACACATCATATTGTTTCCTATCCATCAAGTACACGGGGTACAAATAAACCACAAAGTCGGAAAGACCACTACTTTCCAAAATAAAACCAAGTTAATATTATTTTCTTTATTTCATCAAATAGAACATTTAATTTAAGGAATAACATCCAAAGCAGCGATTAAAAAGGACTTACGGTTTAAAGATGAATTTTCAAAGTTTAATATTTTTAAAAATACTTGATGGTAACCGGTTCCTCGAGAGTAGGTTCCTAATCATGTAAAACTTCTTTGGAAAATGTATGGAACTTGGTTCCTCTGAAGATGCTTGGTTCCCACGGTTCATAGGAAAATATTTTACGAAAAATGTCTGGAACCGGTTCCTCCAGGGTAACCGGTTCCGAGACCCATGGAAACCACTTTGTTGGAATTTATATGAGGAACCCAGTTCTCCCAGAGGGTATCCAGTTCCTGCGACGTCTGTAGTAGAAAAATTTAATTTGACCGCATTCTTTATTTTTCCAACTCAACCCAATCATTCCAATACGAAGAAAACCATAATTTAACACCAAAACAACATCAATAGGCAATTATAATGCAAATTCGACACACTTTATCAAAATACCAAAAATCACGAAATTGGGGTTTAAACTCTTAAACCTAAAAATCTAAATTGGGATTCCTAATCTCTTACTCTATTCTATCATTCCCAAAATACATAAGGCATAATAATTAGAGAAGATCAACCCTTACCTTAGTCAAAATATGGAATTCCTTAAACTTTAGGTTTCTTCCTCCTTGCCTCTTCTCTTCTCACGTATGATCCTCTTCTCACTTTTCCCCAATTCCTCTTCTCTTTTTATTATTCTATTCCTCTATTATAATAATAATAATATAATTAGAGACTTTTACTCCATACACCCCTCTCCTCTACTAATCACAACACAAGCCCAAACCTTCACTCCTTTTATTTCAAATTATTCCAAACATACCAAAAATTCTAATTTAAATTAAATAAATAATTAAAATTTAAATTATTTAATAATTGAAAATATTGAGGTGTTACAAAAAGTGTTTATATGAAAAAATCCTGAAGAATGAGTCTTTGTTTAGGGAAAATGAAGACCTTAAGGCATCAAGGACCAAACTTACTGATGATCTCAATGATGCGAAGAAGTCTTATGTCGATTTTCAACAATCTTTGGAGAAGTCTCAGACGGAAATCCTTAATGTCGGGTATGTGGCTTTTGACCGGGAAAAGGAAATAGGTGATATGCCTCTATCTAGAATTGGATATCTCCTCCGTGGACTTCTTCTAGATTATTGTGGATGGTAAGTTGGTGGATGTGGATGTAGATGATGATGGTGATGGGTCCCCGGTCACAGGCGACTTGGGTGCTAATAATACTTCAAGGCCCGTGACCAAGTAATTAGTCTTTTCCTTGTTTTTGTTGGACAATTTTTTAGTCACCCTTTTTAGGTGGGTGCATTTTGTAATGATTTTAAATATTTTGCATGTTCATACAATTGCTCTATGGGTCTTATCGTTAATCTTACTTTTGCCTTTGTTTTTGCAATTTCTGTGTATGCCAATTTTACTTGTATTTCTGTCCGTATGTATGTAAGAGGATTGTGGATATATGAGACTCATGCATGTGGTACCATCATGAACATCAAGCTCACCTCACTCTTAATTCAATATAGAATTAAAGCCACGCTTCGATCATGACACTATCAAAGCTCATCAATATGAACATCACAGTCCACCACTTCTATTTCCACACAAGGATCAAATTAAACAACGGAATCCCATCTACCCATGAATGCATGTGCAATTACTAATAAACACATGCAATGAAGACCATCTCACAATCTTAAGTATTCAAGCATATCATAATAATTCAACACTTTGAACTATACACCATTGCACAAACAAATATATATCATAGTATCACCAACAAATCAATACATATAGTATTCACCATCGCCACACATCACAAACAACATATAGCATGCAAGCTACCCAATGTTATCCCTAATAATTCACTAAAACACAACATACATATACTAAAATCCAATATCATGTATTCATCAAAATGCATCCAAAACCAATCCAAAACACATTGAAGAAATTATTAAAATTCATGTAAATTAACGATAAATCATAAGCATTCAAATTCCTAAGCCATTCATGTATAATTCAATTTTTTTATTTCTAGGTACTTGCGCTAATCGCCCTATACCGCGCTAAGCAGCCTTTGCGAATTGCAGAAAAATTCTGCTACGGACAATTATTGACTTGTGCACGAAAATTGCCATATAGACATGTTCTAATACTCATTTTCACCAAATAAATATATTCTAGCATGTATCTATCATATATCAACTATTTCTATCATATATTTCCAGCCATTAATTTGGGATTCTATTTTCAGCCTAAGTAAATAAAAAATCTAGAATTTGAAATACCCAAACGTAGTTCATGTTATTAATCATTACCCAATCATATACGACCTCATAATAACAAGGACTCTCCCCCTTAACTCTTGGTTGTAGGATCTTCTTAGGGTTTCCTCCTTTTTTCCTCTTTCTCCTCTTCTCTTCTCTTCTCTTCTTCTCTTCTTTTGTTTTATGACAACATTAACTCTAATCTCTCTTCTTACTACTTATTTCACTAATGGGCCTAAATCATTTATTCATTCTAGTTTTTTTACCAATTCCAATGTCAATTAATTCTATTTCTACTGATAAACTTAATTACTCAAATATCCCATATATTTAAATACTTCAAATAATCCAATTAACATCTAATCACCTAATAAAAATAATTAAATAATTATCACACCATACAATAATTAAATAATTAATTAACAAAATAACTAATAAAAATTGGGATGTTACACATGTGGTACCATCTCAACAATTGGTTTACTCAAGAACTAGATTCACCATCGAACCACGAATCCACCATTTCGGTTCGGGACAAGTCACCAATCCACCCTGCTTGGATTGCAACTTCTTTCATCAACAAAAATTACATCATGAATGCATGATAAAACGCGTCAATGCATCAACCCCATAATGTTTAAATTTCCTTCTCGGCTATAAACAAAACATGCATTGACCCAACAATAATAGTTCACCTTACTCGAACTATTATCCCATGATAACAACATAATCAACATCATACCCGTACAACAACATATAATTATCACAACTCATATTCATCAATACAACACCAACAATATGCAACATTTTCATCATTAACTAATTATAATTAACATTCTCAAACATCATAACATCATTACAACATTAAAATTTCATAATTCAACATTTACTTGATTATATGATTTCAAAGTTATTAACTCACATCATCGCCAACATTACATCAATAACCCATTTATTCCTCATCAAATACTCATGCAATCACAAATAAATCATCCATACAAACAATTCCATTTGATGGTAATTCGCGTTAACTTTCCAACGCTTCGAACCATGCCCCGAGTCACGAATCTCAAGTTATGATCAAAATTGTATTTTGACAAAATTTGCCTTCGTGATTCGAATCATTTGTAAACTTTAATTTGAATCAAATTGGGTAGTTACTCCCAAAATTCACAATGTAAAAACTATGATTCGAATCAAATTCGTTTGTGGCGTTTTTCTGCTAATTTTTCACAAGAATTTTACCAAGCTCATTTTTTCAACTTAGACTAATCCCAAACATTCCCCAATATGTTCAAACAATTTATTTCAAAAATATATTATTATAGGTCAATTACCTACTATTATTGCATATTATTTCATTAACTTATCAAATTACTTACTATTTCTCATTATTTCACAATACCCCTAATACCTTCAATACGGAAGAGACAATACGATTTGTCTGGGAATTTTCGTGGCCCATAAAGTTTGGTTGTTGTTGTTCAGTTATGGAATAGTATGCAGAGATGGTCTTGTGAAAGGAAGTATAGGAGAAGAGAAGATGAGTTGTTCTTGTTTTTCAGAAGTTAGAAGAAGTACGTGAGAGGCGAAGAAGGACATGAGGAAACAAGAAAGTGTGTGTTGTTTGTTTAGGGTTACTATAACTTGTTTTTCTAATATTTTACAGTATGGATCCGAATTCGACTCAACCGGTCCACTTTAAATAATTGTCTTTTGTTTGTTTAGTTCTCTTTGTTGTTATTACTTAAAACCCAATAAATTTTCTATATTCTACCCATAATCTTACTTGCACCCTGATTTTAATTTTTTTAATTTATTCTCTTTCACCAAATTTTCTTAGATTAATTTATTTCTCCCTTTTGTAGTTTGTTTGATTAGTAATTTTGTTTTAATATGGTCTTAAGTTTGATTAGTTTAGTTATCTTGTTTAGTTTTAGATTTTGATTTTCTTGACTCTATTGTGTTTATTAATTTAGATTAGTAATTAATTACATAATAATATTTTAATTAACCAGATGATTTTTATTAATTAGTTTAGCTCTAAAATTAGTTTTAGTCATCTTGTGAATTTCAACATTCACTCTTGTTTAGTTAACATTCTAGTAAGCATCCTTGTTGCATTTTATTTTCTTTCGAGTATTATGCTTACTTACTTGTGTTTAAATCAAGGAAGAAATTATATATTGACTATTTTGTCATGTTTTAATCTTGACTTATATATTTGTTGACTATTTTTTCGTGTTTTAATCTTGGCTTATATGCTTGTCGGCTATTTTGTCATGTATTAATCTCGATTTATATGTTTGTTGATTATTTTGTCATGTCTTAATCTTGACTTATACGCTTGACATGCTTTAGTCTTGACTCGTATCTTTGTTGCTCCCTTGTACCATCCTTGTTTTATGTTCGACCCTTAAAACCCAATTTTTTAGCAAACACCCAATTTTAGCCAAAATACATTGATATTACAAGAGGTTATTATAGGATACTATAGATATATAGGGTGCTAGTATCTCCCTTTTGTATAACCAACCCACATACCTTAGATCTCTTTAAATGCATTGTTTTTGCAAACACCCAATTTTAGCCAAAATACATTGATATTACAAGAGGTTATTATAGGATACTATAGATATATAGGGTGCTAGTATCTCCCTTTTGTATAACCAACCCACATACCTTAGATCTCTTTAAATGCATTGTTTTTGCTTTACTTTTAGTATTGCTTTCAGTTTGCATATTCATGGGTTTTACTTTTCTCTTTTCTCATTCACTTGGAAATAATAAAGCGCGATGACGACTCTTGCTTTTGCATCTTCGATTTTCACTGCTATAGGAATAGCGACTTTCTTTGAGGAATTATTTGTGTGGGTTAAATCTAACTTATTATATCATTTTATTATTATTATTATTATTATTATTATTATTATTGTTTGCTTGTTTTATGTGATGTTTTCTGTTCTTTGGGTGTTGGTGATCTTTGCAATGACAAAGTCTTATACCCAAACTTAAGTTAGACCTTACATTTAGGATGAGTTGTATAGTTATGTTGAATTTGAAGGAGTAGTCCAGAAAGAGTTGACATGAGATCCCCTACTCAGTAGAGGCCCCTGTGAATGTAGTAATTTTTTATCAAGTAATCCGGAAGAAATTATTGCTTTCGACATGGAACTGAGAATTGAGGACCATAGAACCTTTGACCCATCTTAGATTTTTAGGATATAATATGATGACTATGAAGGAGTAGTCCTAAAATAGTTTATACGCGATACTGCACTCAGACAAATTTCTCTTGAGAATATTACTAATTACCGAGTAAATCAGGACGTTGGTAATGTTTGAAAGAGGATCATAAACTTTGGGAACTTTTAGAACCTTTTTGTACAAGTAATAAACCCTATTACATTCTTGTGACTTTGAAACCATTGAACCTATCTTGTGATCTTGATTGTAGTTTTTGCACAACCATGATTCATGCATTTATGAAAATCTTTTTCACTTGGTTTTCAAGGAATTTAAAGGTCTTTCTTTTTAAACATAATAAGTTTCATCAAACTCAATGGATCTTGGGCATTGATGGGGTGAAAACCTTAATCCACTAAAATAGATTATTGAATTTGATGATAACTTGATCAATGCTTTGATACAATTTAGGATTTAATTTCTCCATGTTTTGATATTTACAATTTAGTATTTTGAGTTCTTTGAAAGTCAAATAAAAACCAACATTTGCATCATTTGCATAATTAACGCTTACAACTAGGTTGTCCAAGATATTATTCCAATTGTCTCTTCATTCCACTTATCTATCAACCGTCAAGTTTATTCCCTAACACAGCTATGGAACTAGAGCTAATATTAGAAGAAGAATGGTAGACCAAGAGCAGTGCGATGCTGAAGTCAGAATGGAGATAGATGACTTGAAGTTGGGCATGACTAAGCTTTGTAAGTTATGATGCAGGTATATATGAGGATCCTTTCTTTGATTATCATTATGTTGCTAGTCAAGAAGATCCTACTGATTATGAAGAAGTTTAGGATCAATTTCAGACTTTAGAGAAAAGAATAGCGGTTATGGAAGGCAATGAGTTCAAATTTCATCATATTATCTTAAGATTTTGAAGCCCTAACAATGGCGGATGGCTATTTGTCCATCAAAACTCATCAATGATTGCCCAGATCTATTCCTTATCATCATGGGATCATGTTAATGGGGTTAGAACAAATTAAAACATGTTGTAATTTGAAATACGATAGACATAAAAAATTATGAAAGTATGAGTTATGTACAATGAGTTTCAGCATGTTATGGCTATGCATGATGATCCATACTTACCTAAGCTTACCTAAGGAGCAATTAGTGCTTGGAATCACTGAGGATGGCTGGAACTTGTGATCACAATTTGCAAGTTTCTTGAATTTTTTTGTGAGTGTAGGGTTTGTTCTTGGAGGCAAGGATTCGTGTTTGGAGGCAAGGATTCATGTTTTTTGCTTGTGAATGTGTAGTGCATATATAGGAGAGTGCATTAGGTCAAGAATAATGGGAGAATATATTGCCTCGAATGCAAAGAATATCTCATCTGAAATTTCATCAAATCTTTCCAAAAGTGAATCAATCTTGCCTTAATTCATGGTGCACGAAATTTCCAGCTAGCATGGGTTATCTTGGACCTCAAGACAAGTAGAAATCAAGCCCAACTCATCTTAACTCTTACCTTTGTATCTTATTTAATTAAAATTGAATTTAAATCATTAAATTCAAAAATAAATCAAACGAATAAAGTATGGGCGTGCACTTGAGTTTTCAGGCCATGGATAATATCAAGATCAAGTTTGGATCATGAAAACTTAGGCCGATTTGGAAAATATTTTCATTTGCTAAGTATTTCTCTTCATGCACCTCCTCAAAAATGTCAAACTTGCACAACTTGTATCTTTCTCAATTTTCAACATTTTTAAGTGTTCTTGGACTTTTTAGAAATCTCAAGATGTCCTATAAACACTCCTTTTGGTTTCATCATCATTTAAGTTTCCATGTTCATGTATACTTCTTTTCAAAAAGATAACTTTTTGTTGACTTTTAGAAGGACCTCTAATGTTTTGATCCATAACTCTTAAATGATGCATTTTTGGCCAAAGCTTGCGAGACTTGAAGTTGTATTTGAACCAAAGAAACCTGAAGATCTTCTATGTCATCTGAACCCTGAGTAGTAGCTATGAACAAATCAGCAAGAGGGTCCTCACGAGAATACGACATCTTCAACTCAATAGCTCTTGCTTGAACCCACAAAAGATAAGGCTCCAAAGAAACAACTCCTCTCTGCCCTAGGTTCTCTTTTCCTTTCCTATGAATATGACGCCAAGATTTCTCTATATCCTTCCTAGATGTAGTGTGGTCTTCACCCTCTTTAATAAAGAAGCCACTCACATGAATACTCTTTGGTTTATCCGTCATCGGATAACCAAGCTGACGGCGCGCAAGAACAGGATTGTAGCTAATGCATCTCTTTGTACCAAGAAGAGGCACATTGTAAAATATACCACAACTGTCAATAATATCTACATCATAATAAGCCTGAAGATACCACATAATATCAGAATGACTGAGATCCATGATCTTCGGTGCCCAACGAGATCCCCTCCTAGGATCCCAAAAAGCACTGGATGTAGGTAAATGAGAAGTAAACCAACAGTATAGCAATGGCGTATAATAGATAATCTCTCATTCTCAACGGAAGTTTCGAAGGTGAATAGAATAATAAGTCTCTGCAAGAAGTGTGGGGACTGGATTCCTAATCGTGAAGATCCTGATAGCATTAACGTCAACAAAGTTGTCAACGTTGGGAAACAAGAACAACCCATAAGAAAGCAAGGTAAATATGGCTTCAAAAGCCTCCATACTCCTCATCTCAGCAAAATAACGAGCCATCTTCAAAAGAAATGTAGTCGATAATCCTTTGATACAACCCTTGGTAGTCATATTCTCTTCAATCTCAGACCTTTTCAGATGGGTAATAGCAGCAATCTCATGATACTTAAGCTCCTCCTCCAACTAGTAAAGAAACATCACTAGTAATAGGTTGACCAAACAGATAAGAATACTCCTCCAAGGTAGGGATCAACTGATAGTCAAGAAAAGTGAAGTAATGGTATAACGGATCATAGAACTAAACCAAGGTGAAAAGAAAACCATCCTTCATCTTCGTCTTCATCAAAGGTATAATGGTCCCATACTTATTAAAAATCCTCTAGACTCTCAATCTTGTCAATCAAGCTCATTAATCCATCAATTTTAGGTTCCTTGAAACTGTATTTCCGAGTCCTCTTCGATCCAAAATCCATGGTCAAAGTATATCTGAGATATTGGCAAAGGTCAATTTTAAGTTCCTTGAACAACTTTCTGAAAAAATGCGTATCGGTGCATGAATGCATGAATGCATGATGCAACAAGCACACACAAAGATCACAAACATGGGGTCCATAGGTTCGACGTCACGAGCATGGAGTCAAAAGATACTACCCACAAGTTATTCTAAGCTTTGTCACCTGTAGATCAAGGTTCTAAAGGAATACCTAGAGTTTTCATTCCTCCATCCAATACTATCAACTTCCCGATTGCTCGGTAATTAATAATACCTTCAGGTGAAACTCGTCTAAGTGTAGTATCGCGTAGCAACTACTTCCAGATGACTCCGTAATAGTCCCCACACTACCCCTAAAAAGGCCAGGATGGGTTAAGGGTTCTACACCTCTCAGCTTCAGGGAATCTCAGGTCAAAAGCAGTCATGTCTTCTCGATCGCTCGGTAAAAAAATACCATAATCAAGGATGTCTCCACTGAGTGGGGGGTCTCATGTATACTTCTTCGGGATTACTCCCTAAAATTTAACATGAAAATACCGCCCGTCCTATCTTAAGTTTTCCCGAGTCCAGGTATAAGAACTCAAAAAAGAAGATCACCAAGCACCCCTGAAAATCAGAAAAACAATCTAGACAAACAAACATACAATATATACAAACAATAAAGTACATATATACAAATAAGCAATAATAGGGTCAACCCACTTAGAGATGGTCCAGTAATAGGTCAAACATCCCCAGCAGAGTCGTCACTTTTCTGTAATGGTAAAAACTGCGAGTATAAGCCATTGAATTGACTCAACTCAAAAATTAACAAAAGAGTCGCCACCACACTTTTATTTTATCAAAGGACTAGGAAAAAAGCGAATAAAATCCAAAAACAAACGAGAGATCTGGATGGGGTTGGTTATGCAAAGGAAGGTGTTAGGCACCATCTATAATACTCTGAGAACCTTTTGAAAATTTGTATATATGTGCTAAAAAGGTTTGTACAAAAATGGATAGTGGGGGAGAAAAAAGTATTTTTTAATTTTGGTTTGATAGAACTTCCAATGAGTTCTAGGCCTACATACCAACAATACAAATGTTGAAATCAAAACCAAGTAGTTTGGCTAAAAGGAACCAAATTTGTGTGTGGGTTGTGTTCGCGTTAAAGGTGGCGAGAGGATGCGACGTGAGTTCGGATCTTACAATACATAACGATTAAATCTTTTGATTTGTTTATAAAGATGCGAGCATCAAGCTTTATTATTTTCAACACAAGAAAGATGATTTAATGATTATGAAAAAGGGAAAATTGGAATACCCTCGATTGATATTGGTATGCGTAACGACTAGCGCAAACTAGACATAACGCATTGGGAGATTCGAGTAAGGGGATTGGTATATAAAGGAATAGATGGAGCACCCTAAATATGTAGTTATCTACACTTTATATATGAATCGTTTGATATTTTGTGTGTTTTAATTGCTATTTCTATGATTGGGAAAGTTTCTCCTTTGGATTTTAAGCAGTAGATTATATAGGATTCTAGGTTTTGTTATTATTGTGCTCAAAGATACATGGATCTTACGCATACATATCTAGTGGGAATCGAGCATTTGTAGCTCGGATCTACAAGGTTCTATGGTTTGTTTGGTCGAGGAGATAGAAATTTGCTCGGCAAGGATGAGACCTTGTGCCTACGTATTCTCAAAAGGATGTTGAGAAAGTCGAGCAATCGTAGTTCCCACTTATGCTAGTGGAAAGCAACGGGATGTTAGTAAAGAACGGACAAATGTCATCTTAATGAAAATGTATCTAATCTATTTCATCACATACATTTTAAAAAGTTTGATTGATTAAAATCTTTACGTAAGTATTAGGTGTTTTGCTTGAGTGTACAAGCGTTACCACTTACATGTTTAAGAAAGATGTTTGAAAAAGATGATTGAATCTTTTAGCGTAAGTATTGGGTGTTTTGCTTGAGTGTACAAGCGTTACCACTTACAATTAAGAGATGTTTTGTTTGAAAACAGTTTGAAAAGAGTTTGAAAAGTTTTATGTGATGTAATGGATGAGATACTTCTTCCATAGAGATGATAGATGTCTAAATCTCAAGGAGAAATTGATTGGATTAAAGGGATGCTTTTAAAGCCCATGGGTCCTTGTATTGTTAGCCCAAGAGGCATTAGGGTCATCGAGGTCATCGAGGGTCCTTGTATGAAGCTCAAGAGGAAGCTATAGGGTATGGTCTTTGGCTTGAAAGGATTTCACCGAAATCATCCTTTTCGAATAAGAGCAATTTCAAAATTTTACTCTACAGAATTTGAAAGTGATTTCACGGAAACCATCCTTTCGGGGTTCTATCTTAGCGGGTGATTCTTTGTATTGGAAGCCAAAGGGAGGCATTAAGAGATTTCTGTCTCTTTCATTGTATGATGCCCAAACTAAACTCAATGAGGAGTTCTTTTGAGCAAGCCCAAGAGGAGGTGACTCAGCGGGGTGTTGTCTTATATGAAGCCTAAGCGGAGGCTAACTACGTGGGGAGAGTTTCTTTGTACAAATCCTAAGAAAGGCTGAACTTTAGAGATAAAAATATCTTGTATAAAGAAGGTGACCCATCTTTGAGGATGAGTTGTCTTATATAAGCCCAAGCGGGCTAAACTCAATGGTGATGAGTTGTCTTATATGAAGCCAGCGGAGGCTATCTTGTGGAAACCTATTGATTAGTCTAATTGTTATGTTATTATTAGCGGTTGTATAAACAGTGTGTGTGTGTGTGTGTGATATGTATTCACAAGAGTTTATGAAGAAATATAAACAAATGCATGATGTTTATTCTGATTTATGAAATATAAACAAGTGTTTGTGAGCGAGCGTTTAAAAGCAGCAACTTGATTATTCACAAGTTTGTATTGTGTACAAGGAAATGAATATGTACAGGACGAGTTTTTATGTACAAAGAAAGATAGTTGTACATAGGGGTTGGGACTTACACCATAAGGGAGGCCCATTGATTTGAAAGTAGTTTCACAGGGAAAAATGCTCCTTTCAATACCAATGGTATTCAGTGTAAAATGTACAGATGAAACAGAAATGATTGATCAAAGTTTATCATAAAAGTATTTTCAAAAAAAGTACATATTATATACAGATAAAAGGTTTTGAAAAAAGTATTTGTGTTATATACGAATAAAAGGTTTTGAAAAAAATATACATGTTATATACAGATAAAAATTTGAAAAATATACATGTTATATACAGATAAAAATTTATATGTTTTGAAAAGAATTTGATATGTACAAAGAAATATTATGTACACAAAAGAATGTTATGGGACTTACACAGTGATGGAGGCCCATTGGTTAAAAATAAAATTTGCTGGAGAAACCTTCCTTTAGAACCAATGGATTCGTGTATGACAAGCGAATGAAAACAAACGAAAGAAATTTGTTTATGTTTGAATATTAACAATGATGATTTGAGTATGTACAAGTAAAACTAAATATGTACATAAAGGATTGGGACTTACACCATAAGGGTGGCCCATGATCGATCGAGAAATTCGAGAGAAGCAAATCGATTTATCGTTTTGAATCGGATCGATTATGGTAAAAGATGCAAGTTTGATGAAATGTTTTGAAAAATGATTTAAAATGTTTTTGAAATGTTAAGTTCATTTATGAGAAGTTTTGAAAAAAATCGGAAGTCGAAAACTTGAAAAATTCACCTTTTAAGGAGGTTTGAAAAAGTGTTGAGCATCGTTTTCGCTCGATTAAAATTTAATCGGATGAAAGTTTTGGATTTTTGACATAATCATAAAATATATATATTAAATGACAAGTGTGCAAAAATCATCTCAAAATGAGAAGTTTTGATTGGTTAAAAAATTGTTGAAGTTTGATAAAAACATGAAAATATGACAAGTTTGTAAAAATTTGGTCTTGCTGGGTTTTGAACCCATGACCTTGAGGTGGACGCGTGTCACAGAGCCTTAAGAGCAAGCAAGCAACCAACTGAGCCAAACGCGCTGAGTGTTAGTGGATTAAAACACGTGTAGACAAGGCGTTGGATTGTTTGAATTTGAAAAAGATCAAGAACACAAGCATGTTCTTAGTGTTTGATTTTATCTAAATTCAAGCTCAAATCCTTGTTTCTTTACCAAATTGAGTGAAATAAAATTCAAACTTGACCGGTTTTCATCACGAACATGAAGATGCATGTTAATTTCATTTATATTCATTCTATCATGTTTTGATTTCTGGAAAAATGAAGAACCCTAGAATCTAAGAATCCAAATTAAATTATGTGTAGTTGATGATTGTTGGATTTTATTGAGGGTTAATGATCGTTATTAGTGCAGAAACCAATTGGCCAAGAGCTTTTGTCAAAAGATTCAAAAGTTATGAGAACCAAGTTCGTGTTCATACGGAAAAATGAAAATCGAAAGCGATGCAAGCGTGTTTCGATTCTTTTTGGCGATTGATTAAGCACCTGACCTCTAGGGATGATGTATGATCACCACAACTTGCTCACGAAATGCCCGAAATTTCCAACCAAGTCCACACGCAGGATGAAAATGAAGCTTCGATTTTTGGGTTAGAGCTATTCTGTTAGTAGTTCTTGATCTTGATCATGTACATGAGGTATGGTGATGGTGTTCAAAGTTAGAACTCAAGTTACTCACACTCAAAATCAGATGGCTATGGCGGTTTGGAAGTTTGGAAATTGTGAAAAATGAAAACTAATTTTTAGTTTAGTTCATGTTGATTTTAAGTTTGCAACAAGTTCCATAGTGATTATGCAACATGTTGGACACCAAAATTTATCATGTTTTCAATTGATTTTCAAAAATGCTATGTTTGGCAAAATAACATGAATTGCTTGATTTTCAAGAAAGTAGAAAGAAAGCTTGTATTTGTGGAGCTTTGGTGTTGATTTCTCTTGAAATGGTGAGCTATTTATAGGCAAGAGGTTCTGAAATTGTTAGGCAAGAAGGACATGGCATTTGGATATTCAAAAGCTTAAGGGCAAGAAAGTCTTTTGTAAAGCAAAGGAAGGTTCCTTTTTCACCATGTGTGAAATTATCCAACTTGATCCAATCTTTCAATTATCACTTCTCACTGATGTTTATCAATTTGATGACTCAATTTGGCAAGGTGGCAAGTGGTCTAAATGAGAAAACACAAAATGACCTATAATTTGATGTTTGAACTTTGAAAAATCAAGTTTCATGGAGCCTTATGTTTCAATTTCAAAGACATAGCTAGCCTCCATGGATTTGAGAGTTATTGGACATTTTGGAAAGATCTTTCCACAAGCTACAACTTTCATGTTTTGAGTTTTTTCCAATTCCAATTGGAACTAGGTGAAAAAATGGCTTGAAGTTTGAAAAAAAATGAGAAATTTCAACACTTAGAAAAATTTCTAAGTATAAAAACTTTTGACTTTTTGTTGACTTTTCCAAATTCTTTGATTTTTTATGATCATGATGGATCATTTGAAGTATTTTGATGATGGAAAAAGTTTTGTTTTGAAAAATTTGACCAAAAGTCAAAGTTTGACTTTTTTCTGCAGATGAAATTTCATCAGACGTTTCTAAAATTGACTGATGAATTCTATGAACCTCTGTGATGTTTTGAATCCAGAAATTAGGTCAAGATGTTATATCTAAGATATAATGACCAATCTCTATCCAAAAAAAGTTATTTCTTGTTCAAAAAGTCAGAGAATTCTCATGCTCGACCAAAACCCTAATTGGTCGATCCTTAATTAATCAGTGAGAAAAATGGATATCTGAGGATTGAAAGCTGATGATTTGATCAAGATAGATCAAATGGAGTGAGAAAATCTCAAACCCTAATTGGTTAGCTCTTGAATCGGATGAAAATCGATGAAACCTAATTTTGACACATGAATGCTATGCAGATTAATCTTTATACGAGCATTAGTTATGCAATGATGCAAATGTAAGGTGGTATATTAGGTCAAAATTTGGGGTATGAAGATACCCTATTTAAGTTTCTTTAACACGAGATGAAGATGAATATCTTCGTTTTGATAGGTGTAAAGAGACTTAAATATCGAAATCTGTAAAATTTGGACCTAAGATACCAAAAGATCACGGATGATGCAAAAATGATTAAAAAGTTTTACCCTAAAGGATATCAAAGAAATGACACGTGAAGGGAATTTTGTGAATACGTCCCGATGGGGAAAGAATGATTCACGAAATATGTGAACATTTGTTTCGTTTTGAAACAAAGAGATTACCTACATCGACCTTGTGACAATGTTTAAGGTAAGTGGAAATGATATTACCAATTATCGACTCTGTGATATAGTATGGTAATGGGTTTTGAAGATGTTACCAATTATCGACAAAGTGATAACTATAACAAGGTAAATCTTGGGAAATGAGGTTCTTTGTTTACTCGACTTTGTGAGTAACGAGATAGTATTCTATCGAGGAATGAGCTGGAGAAAAAAGTTAATCAAAACATTGTTCCCAATGAGGATAATCTCGGTGGCGAATATGATAGAGAGAAAAAATGCATTTCTGTTTGGGGACTTTGCGGGAAAAAGAAAGACATATCCTTCTGTTTGGGAATACTCCGTTGGGGAAAAAGAAAAAAGTATCTTTTACATTTGGAGATATTCTCTGGAGCAGAGACTTGTACTCGTATGAGTAAGCATGATTTATACCGATGATTTGGAAGCAAACATTTTGAGAGATGCAAAAATGCAATGAATGATGCTATTATGTATGAATGTCATGAATGTTATATGCATGCTAACAATACTTGACAAAGACACTAAAGGGATATTTGGGAAAAGGACGCGTCACGTTCGAACAAATACTTGGTGAAAATTGCGGCAATAGTGCGGATATATTCACTAATGAAGAATTTGAGTTGCATGTTTTACACTTTCCGAGAGAGGTATTTCATTGGCAACTTGATCGGGATTCTTTTGGATAAGAATACCGTCCTTTGATGATTTACGATGAGGAGAAGCTGCATGTGATTGGCGACTCCACGGGATCGAAACACTCTTGGAGAAAGCGGTTGAAGTTATTTCCGTGTTCGTAGTTTCAAAGGAGAATTTTGCTTTTGTTTCAAAATTTTGAAGTAAAATTCATTTAAAACATTTAGTTTCAAAAATGATTTTCACAATAAAAGCGTTATTTTGCAAAGCAGAATAAAGTAGAATTGCAAACAAAAGGCACAAGGCTCAAATTTATTGAATAGAATGGTAATCGATAAAGGCCATGAACTATTACAAAAGTTGGAAATGATAATTTATTGGGAAAAGCTACATTGAAAGCAAATAACCACTACTATCCTAACAACTTTGAATTCCAGCTTGTTGCTTGAAGAAGTTGATTGAAGATCCGTTGATGGAAAATTCTTCATGTGGACAAAATACGGTATTACTGATTACTTTGTCATTTTGTATCCTGGTTTTGCCTAGATCGCCTTTTCGGGTTTTCGATCTATCGGGATAATTTGTTTATTGTCTCTAATTTTGCACGGATCGCCTTTTCGGGTTTTCAATCCACCAGAGCGCTCATTTTGCCTAAGCCGCCCTTTTCGGATTTTCGACTTACCGAGTTGTTCTTTTGTTTTTAGACAAAATATTTTTTGTCGTCGGCATTCACGGGATCACGGGAGTTCATCGCGTCCATGGTTGTGAGAGTCATAGCCAGCTTCTTTTGACGATGTATGGGCCTTCGTAATTAGGAGTCCATTTGCCCCTAGAATCTGTTTGAAAAGACAAAATCTTTTTAAGCAGTCGCCTTCTCGAATTCACGAGTCGGACCTTTTGTCGAAAGCTTTTTCATTCTTCTTTGATATAGTTGTCCGTGACACAGGCGGTCGGCGCTTTTCTTCAATTAAGTTCAATTGGTCGTCCGTTGACACCATTCGGCCTCAAATAGCTTAGTTTCCATGAGAACTCTCATTGATGGGATCTCAACTTCCACGAGAACCTTGCTTCCATTATACTAGAAAAAGGGTTGCCCTGTTGAAGTGCGTCTTGAGGTCGATACCCATGCGAGCAAATGGCGACATTCGTGCCGTCTTTGTAAGTGATGACCATTTTGGATGATCTTTTGATGTTCTTGTTGGCGACTTCAACGCGCCGTTCATCTTTGGCCGGTAAGGAGGCGAGTTATGATGCTCAATCTTGAATTCCTCCACAGTTCTTTCATCATTTTTTGTTCAAGTTTGATCCATTATCGTAATGATCTCGCTTGGAACTCCATATCGGCAAATGAGGTTGTTCTTGATGAACCTCACAACCACTTGTCTGTAGCGTTGGCGTGATCTTGCTTGACCCATTTGGTGAAGTAATCAATAGCCACGAATGAAGCGATGTCCGTTTGGCTTTTGGTTCAATCATTCCAATCATGTCAATGCCCCATGGAGAAAGGCCACGGAGAGGAGAGAACATTGAGTAGAGTCGGAGGCATGGATCTTATCTGCGTGATCTAGCACTTGTGACATCTTTTAACGTGTTTGCGGCAATCAGATTCCATCGTTATCCAATAGTATCCACTCTTAAGATCTTTGGACATTGCATGCCCATTTGAATGGGTTAAAGGACCCTTCATGCACTTCATGGATGATTGTGTTTGCTTCATGCATGGCCTGTCGAAGCGAGAACCATGTCGAAGTTTCTTTTGTATAGAACATCCTCATTGAGGAAGAAATTTAAAGCCTCCTTAGAGTTTTCTTATCCTTGTACGATGCCAAGTGGGTACTCTCGTGTTTTAGCAGTCTAGAAATCTCATCGGGATCTCTTCTTCAACTTCTTTTTCGAATTCACGAGGTTTCAAAGTTGGGAGAGCATAGAGTTATTGCTTTCAATGGATTTGTCCATTTGTTAATCTGCATGTTTTGATTTATGTTTGATTAAAAAAGTTTTATCATCATTTTTTTGAAAAAGTTAATGTGAAAGTGTTGCGATTAATTTTTCATATGATTTTTTTGAAGATTTTTATTGTTATTGTGTTTTTAGGATTATCATTTCCGGAAAAGGGTAAAAATGAAAATAAACACAGAGTGGAAACAAAAAGCGTTTTATTTATGTTTCACAATATGAGCGAGGCCTAAAATACAAACTCATTTGTCTTGGGCAAGACAAAGAGAAATTATTTAAAAGCTAAACCTTATAAAACATCTCTTCGCTTTGGGCGCGAGAGTTCAAAACAAAAAGCAAAGATAAACTACTTAGAGCTATGAACATTAGTCCTAACAGCGGTTTCCAATAGTGGCGAACTCCTTGGAAGTCGGTACTCGGGTAATTTTCGCTAGGTTTAACCCTTAGTAGACTTTGATTCTTTGACGAGGCTTTGAAGGTTACGGACGATGGCCTTTGCCTTTGGTGCTCCTAAAGCGATCTTCTTGATTAACGGATCGGGAAGTATGAGAGATAGCCTTTGTACTTCTGTTGATCTTTGTGTTGAATCGGGGATGTTCCTTCGGTCTTCGAGTGAAGAGACTTCGTTGTCGGCGACACTTTCGCATCGTATCTGAATCATACTCTTGATCTTGATGATCATGTTAATGTAGTGGTAACCGAGGATCGGCTTGGTGAAATCCACAGGCGTGTTGAAGCAGAGATCTTCATTTGGGACCTCGATCTGGATTAGTTTGAGAAGGCAGTATTCCTCTTGATTGACTAGGGTAGTCAAAGTCATTACCCATCACATGGGTTGGATATCTTGATCCAGTTTTTGAGCTTTACAGCAGTATTTCACCATGTAGTCGTATTTGCCACTTGGTTCTCCCAAGGTATCCCAAATTCGGCGATGGATTTTCATGTTCTTTGAGGACATGTCTTTGAATTGATCGATCGGTGCATATGATTCCTCTGAGACACATATTCGGGGCTATTCGGATAAGTGCTCCATTCCTCAGATTCAGATGGATCATCTTCATCCTCTTCAATGGTTACAACATTAACCTCTTGCGGAACAGGGTTTAAGAAACCTCCACTATGAAATACTTCCTTGATCGGGGAAAGTGTTTCATCTTTCTATTTTTCTTTGGAGGACACGGGTGTGAACCCAGTCCGGCTTCGTTCATTCTTGGCGGTTTGATAACTTGTCCCCATCCTCGATTATTGCCATCTTTCACCATTTGTGCCGCTTCTTTATATGAAGAGATAGACGATCTGTTTTTAGTAGATTCATCTTCTAGCGGATTTTCTGGGAGATGCGGCGCTTCAATGTCATTGGCGTGATGAAGGAGGATAGATGACTTACAAGTAAAGCTTGTTCACGGTGGTCACCAACTTTCCATTTCTTGTGAATTTTAATTTCGATGGAGTAGAAATTCGCTTACATCGTGGATCCAAGGTCTTCCTAGCAAGCAACTATCGCAGTGGTACGTCCATGACTTGGGCGTAATTTTGAAAGTGTGAGGGCCAATTGTCATTGGGAGATCAACTTCCCCGATAAGCGACTTTCTCGATCCATCAAAGCTCTTACTATGATGTCGTTGAACTTCATTGGCGTTCCTTTGTAAGCTAAGCGGCGGCGTCGTTTTGGCATTACATTTAAAGGCGAACTGTATCCACCATACATTGGATAGGGAATCATTGGCAAATCATCCGGATGTGCAAGGCCAGTTGTGATCTTTCCTTCTTAGGAAGTTCTTCGTCACTAAAACTCAGATTGTTGCGGTTGTTATGTTGGAGCAGATCCTCAAATTGATGCATAGTCACATCGTGATCCATAAGCTGGTCTAGTACTCTTCAAAGCTTCTCGGTGAGCTTGAGTTAAGGAGTAAAGGCAGTGTTGAAATTTTTGAAGGAGTGCATCAATTGGTCTACGACTCGATATTCGCTCTTCTTGATTAGTTTGGGATCTCGTCACGTCGAGTTGATGTTGGTTCCATCGGTAGAACCAATGTTTGTACTGGGTTAACAATGGGAATCGTTGCGAGGATTCTCAAAGATATGCTAACTTGGTTTTGTTTAACAACGGAATTGAAGGCGATTTTGGTGCTAATGGGCGTGTACTCGTCACTTGGCGTTACTCGTCAATTTACATTATATTGACATTAGTGGAAGTGTAGGCATGGGTTTCTCCTTCCATCCTCTATCAAGGTTGCATTGTCTTGGTAAGGAATTGCTCTAGTAGGCTATGCGGGCAGGACCGGTGGGCAAATCACCAAAGGAGATGTTGGAATGTTGGAACCACTGTATGCTATCTCCACATGCTCGGGTATGTTGAAACAAGGGATCACAACGTTTACTTCAGGATTTTCCGAGTTGATATTTGAGACTAAAAGCTCATGCGGAAAATGCCCTATTGTATTTATGTCATGGTCATCTCGGTTTCTGTAGATTTGTAAATCACCAATGTCTAACAAATGCTGAATATCTGCTCTTATGGTGGGACATCCATGGATATTCTTGGAACGGATATAGCAAGCTGCATAATCATGCTTAGTGAAGGTGCTCATGGTACTGTATGCTTCATGAAGATGTACCAAGTTTCCTTTGATTAAGTTTACGTTTGTGACAAGGTACCTGTCTGTATTCCTTAGCATTAGATTCACTGAGTGTCCACTATGGCTTGGAAGCGGATTGGCTTGCACATTCGGACTTGTGTTTCTGAAGGAAAGAAGATTAGCCTTCACTAATCTCTGTACTTCTGCCTTTAATTCTATGCAATGCTCAAGGTCATGGCCTGGTGCCCCTTGGTGAAAAGGGCAAGACATATCGACTTTGTACCACCATGGTAGTTTTCGGGGCCGGAGGTGGTAACCTTATGTATTAGATTCCTTTCTATCGGTAGCAGGGTAAAGTTACGTGGCGTCATGGGAATTGGGTCGGCCCAGGTGACCCGGGCGTCTGATTTTGGTTGTGAAGCTGCTTGAGCACATTGGCGATTGTTGAGTTTGTTGATTTTGTTGAAATGCGGACAATTCAGGAGTTGTGTTGACGGGTGCTATGGCGACTACACATCGTTGTTGAATGACATTCTTGCGTGGTTTCCTCGGGATACCATTCCTACGTCATGTTCTTTTTCCTTGGGAAGCGGTTCCAACTTTCTTGGTATTACTAGGAGATCCTACTTCCTTGGTTAGGCGTCTGTCAAACCCCTTCTTCTAGTCGCATTCCATGCTTACCATTTCGTTGAAGTCTCAAGGCGCTAGCGATCATTCGCTCATAATAGAATGAGTTTAGAGTATTCAAGAATACCTTAGTCATCTCTTTCTCTTCAAGGGGGTTGACTTGGGCAATTTCCCTCCATCGTTCGCATATTCCTTGAATGTCTCTCTTTCCTTTTGAGACATGGAGGCGGAGTTGATCCCTATCGAGAGCCATATCAAGTTGAATTTATATTCTTTGTCGAAGGCTTTACCTAAGTCGTTGAATGTTTGGATATTCGTCTTGTCTAAACCCATGTACCACTTGATCGGCACGGTGAGACTATCACGGATGTAATGAATTAACGGTGATGATCCTCGTTTATGCGTAGACATTTTCCTAGCATACATTGTAAGATGACTCGAGGACAAGAATTCCCTTTGTACTTTTCAAAATCAGGGATTTTGAATTTGATATTTTACGAGGACTAAGCGATCACTGGCGCTTTCCCAAACAATTCTTTCCTTGAATCGTTTTATCTCATTGCATTTGAGAAGTTGTTCTGGAGATTTTCCATTGAACCACGAGCATTCGTGTTATTTCTGGAGTGTGATGAACTTCTTCGTGCGTGGTAGTGTGCACTACGGATGAGTTCAACATGATCGGTTGAAAAACCGACATTGTTACTTATGGAAAAGTTATTCCACGTTGTGGAGTGAATGTAGCGTTTCTTTGCAAAGTAGGTATTTCAAGCGAGGTTGTTTGAGAAGTCGGTTGGCGAACTCTAATGCCGAAGTTAAAGGCATTCCCCATGGATAGCCCTCGGCATCTTTGAAAGGTGAACTCTTGTATGTGACATTGAAGCTGGAGTAGTAGTATCCTCGAAGTTGCTATTTGGTTTGTTGCTTTCGATCTTTGCTTATTGACTTTGTCTTGTGGCAAGCGAGTTGACCAAAGATGTGAGTCTTTCCACTTCTTCTTGTAGCGTAGTTCCGTACTACGAGTTCAACGTTTTCTTGCTCAAAATTCTCCATTACTTTTCTTCTTTTGATATGGTATCGTGCGTTCGAGTTGGCTGCGGACGTAGTCGAAACTCTAAGGCATGACGACTTGACAATTTTCTATGGAAAATGGCGGTTCAAAGTGAATGATTAGACTCTAGATGGTAGACTTAAATGCAAAGTATGATGCATGAATATGATTGTAAAGAAAAGAAATTTCAAAAGAATTTACACTAAAGAGATATTTAAAAATATTTGGATGGAAAACACAAATTTTATTGATTAATGAAGGAAGATTACAACAATTGTTTTTGTTGGAGCATTGCTCACACAAATGATACAATAAATGATAAAATTACAAACTAAATTAAACTAATTAAACATCTTCGTGGATGGCGATCAAAACTTGATGCGACGACTTGATTTCCTTCCATAGTGAGCTTTTAGTTTGGCTTTCTCGGCTTTTAGCTTGCTAATGACTCTCTTCCACTCGTTGGGGCGGGCTTCTTGTCATTTCCTCGAGCTTTCTTTTCCTTTCCTTGGCGTATTTCGGATGGCGTTATCCTTAGCGAATCTCATCTTTCTCCATGAGCCATTCATCTTGGAAGTAGGCGCTTTTCATGATCTTTGACTTGCTTCTTGAGCTTCTCATTCTCAAGGTTAGTCTTAAGGAATTTGCTTTCCAAAGCTTCTTTCTCAAACCTTATCTTGGTCAAGGCTTCTTGGTATTCTCCACGCTTCAGCGATAAAATTTTTGATTTGAAGCGGTGAGAACATGGGATCCTCATAAGCGTAAGGCATTAAATTCCTTCGCTCTTTTCTTTATCCAAAGTGTAGGTTTCCATGGCTACAATTCTTTGCCTTACCTTTTCCTTTCTTTCGGATGTGATGCCAAGCTTTGATCATCCTAGCCTTCATCCTTAGGAATCCTCTCCTTCATGATAGAGTAGCTTTCTCTTGTAAAAGCGGGAGGTTTACGAAATTTGCGTATCGGTGACGTTTTGCTAGGAATGGGTTGTAGTTGATTCCCCTTTCGTACCAATGAGAATGCGTTGGCAAATTCTCCACGACTCTCAATGATTTCCATCTCATTGTTTGCCAAGGTATACCAATGGATATCGTCGTTTGTAAGAGACATGAGTCTTAGGACCAATGCCACTCGTCTTTGTTTCGCGGAAGATAGGAGATTTAGGCGGTGTGAGACAATCCATTTGAAAAGCAGTACCTGACCACGATAGTTCGTCTCTTTGGCGATTCCTATGATGAATAGAGGCGTACGTATCACCAAGCGAGTGGGAGCAGGTTTCCAATCGGAAAGATCCTTATGGCGTTGATATCAACGAAATTTGGGACGTTGAAACAACACCAATCCATAGAGGAGTAAAGCTAAAATAGCTTCAAAGGCTACCATACTACGCCGAGAACTTGAGAGCCTTCTCCATTAGGAACTTTGAAGTTAGTCCTAAGAGTTTTCCTCTGGTAGTTAGGTTTTGTCTATCTCAGTTTCTTTAAATGAGTCATTGTTGCAATGACTTGTGACTTAGGAATGGCTTCAAACCATTGAAAGGCACTTTGTCGTCTTGAGATTCCTAGGATATCGCATACTCTTCCAAAGTAGGCATCAATGATAATCGAGGAAAGTGAAGCGATAGTGGATCGTAGAAGCTGAGCGAAGGTTTTGAGAAGTCCTTCATCAACGTTAGCGTTCGGAAGAGTTAAAAAGTTCCATAGCGTTTTACGAAATCAGGGGATCTTACTACCAGGATGCTAACTCTTTCAACTTTCCTCGTCGAATCCTAAAACTGTATCTTTTGGTGAATCTTCCTCGGCGTCCATCACTCTAACCTAAAATATTTTACAAAGAAATCTCTAAATTCTTTGGAAATGGAAAGAAAATGAAGAAGTTTTTTTGTTTTGAATGAATGAATGCATGAATCACGTGAAACATGGTTAGTAGTTATACACACGGGCAAGCGTTCGAAGTCACGAGCATGAAGCCAACGATAAGAATCAACGTGGTTAAGTTCTATGGGCTTATTCATACGTGAAGCGGGTTCTCTTGATATCTGACTCAACACTCCCTTCAAAACATTATTGGATTTGTTGAATACTCGATGGTCCAATAATATTTTCAGAAAGAAACTTTGATCGTAGTATCGCATGACAATTACTCTAGGCTTACACCGAATAATCTACGCACTACATCCTAATGGCGGGATGGTTTATGTGTTCTGATCCTCGACTTCTTAAGTTCTCCGAAAAGACGTCTTCGCAATTACTTGCTAAACCAATACCCAAGACAACCTCCCTGCAGAAATATTAACCGAAAGCATTGAGCGCTCACGTATTAATACCTCCACCTAGATCTTAAAATGTTTCTTAAATCCGGTTAGGATTTCTTTCCATCAAGTGAAATCGTGAAACACACAATAAAAAAGCAGATATATGCAAAATATGAAAAGCTTATCCCTTTCTTTTCTTTTGAAAACAAAAAGCTTGGTGCTCTCGGACGTAGCATTTTCTTTTCTTTTTGAAAAATCAAAGTTTATTATCCCAGTAGTCGCCATTTTTCTATTCGCGTTAAAGGTGGCAGCGCTGAGGAATCTGACGTGAGTTCGGATCTTACGGTTAGCAATTTAAATCTTTTGATTTGTTTATAAAGATACATGAGCATCAAGCTTTATTATTTTCAACACAAGAAAGATGATTTAATGATTATGAAAAGGGAAAGCTGAAATACCCTCAATTGATATTGGTATGCGTAACTGACTAGCGCAAACTAGACATAACGCATTGGGGAATTACAGTAAGTTGGTATATAAAGGAATAGATGGAGCACCCTAAATATATGTAGTTATCTGACTTTATATATGAATATGTTTGATATGTTTGTGTGTTTTAATTGCTATTTCTATGATTGGGAAAGTTTCTCCTTTGGATTTTAAGAAAGTAGATTATGTAGGATTCTAGGTTTTGTTATTATTGTGCTCACAAGATCATGGATCTTGCATACATATCCCTAGTGGGAATCGAGCATTTGTAGCTCGGATCTACGAGGTTCTATGGTTTGTTTGGTGCGAGGAGATAGAAATTTGCTCGGCAAGGATGAGACCTTGTTCACGTATTCTCAAAGGATGTTGAGAAAGTCGAGCAATCGTAGTTCCACTTATGCTAGTGAAACAGCGGGATGTTAGTAAGGCAGACAAATGTCATCTTAATGAAAAATGTATCTAATCTATTTCATCACATACATTTTGAAAAAATTTGATTGATTAAAATCTTTCATCGTAAGTATTAGGTGTTTTGCTTGAGTGTACAAGCGTTACCACTTACATGTTTAAGAAAGATGTTTGAAAAAGATGATTGAATCTTTTAGCGTAAGTATTGGGTGTTTTACTTGAGTGTATAAGCGTTACCACTTACAATTAAGAGATGTTTTGTTTGAAAAGTTTGAAAAGAGTTTGAAAAGTTTTTGTATGTGATGTAATAGATGAGATACTTCTTCCATAGAGATGATAGATGTCTAAATCTCAAGGAGAAATTGATTGGATTAAAGGATGCTTTTAAGAAGCCCATGGGTCCTTGTATTATTAGTGAGGCATTAGAGGTCATCGAGGTCACTTGTATGAAGCTCGAGGAAGCTATAGGGTATGGCTGTCTTTGGCTTGAAAGGATTTCATAGAAATCATCCTTTTCGAATAAGAGCAATTTCAAGGAATTTTACTCTGAATTTGAAAGTGATTTCAGGAAACCATCCTTCGAGGGTTATCTTAAGTGGGTGATTCTTTGTATTGGAAGCCCAAGGAGGCATTAAGAGATTTCTGTCTCTTTCATTGTATGATGCCGAGAAGGCTAAACTCAATGAGGAGTTCTTTGCGAAGCCCAAAGGAGGCGACTCAGCAGGGTGTTGTCTTATATGAAGCCTAAGCGGAGGCTAACTCTGTGGGAGAGTTTCTTTGTACAAAGCCAAAGAAGGCTGAACTCTTTAGAGATAAAATATCTTGTATGAAGCCCAAGCGAAAGGCTGACCCATCTTGAGGATGAGTTGTCTTATATGAAGCCCAAGGCTAAACTCAAGCGGTGATGGTCTTGTATAAAGCCAGCAGGCTATGGGGAAACCTATTGATTAGTCTAATTGTTATGTTATTATTAGACAGTTGTATAAACAGTGTGTGTGTGTGTGTGATGTATTCACAGGAGTTTATGAAGGAAATATAAACAATGTATGATGTTTATTTACGATTTATAAATATAAACAAGTGTTTGTGAGCAGCGTTTAAAGCAGCGTAACATGATTATTCCAAGTTTGTATTATGTACAAGAAATGAATATGTACACAGCGAGTTTTATATACAAAGAAAGATGGATGTACATAGGGGGTTTGGACTTACACCATAAAAAGCCCATTGATTTGATAGTTTCACGGGGAAAAATGCTCCTTTCAATACCAATGGTATTCGATGTAAAATATACGAGATGAAGCGAAATGATTGATCAAAGTTTATCGTAAAAGTATTTTCAAAAGAAAGTATACGTATTATATCGGATAAAAGGTTTGAAAAATACATGTTATGTACAGATAAAGGTTTTGAAAAAAAGTTGTTATATACGGATAAAAGTTTTGAAAAGAAGTATATAGTTATGTCTGAGATAAAAATTTGAAAAAAGTATTGTTATACGGATAAAAATTTGTATATATTTGAAAGTTTGATATGTACAAAGAAATATTATACACAAAAGAATGTTATGGGACTTACGTGATGGAGGCCCATTGGTTTAAAAAAGTTGCTCGGAGAAACCTTTAGAACCAATGGATTCGTGTATAGACAAGCGAATGAAAACAAGCGAAAGAAATTTGTTTATGTTTGAATATTAACAATGATGATTTGAGTATGCAAGTAAAACTAAATATGTACATAAAGTATTGGGACTTACACCATAAGGAGGCCCATGATCGATCGAGAAATTCGAGAAAAGCGAAATCGTTTTATCGTTTTGAATCGGATTGATCATGGTAAAAGATGCAAGTTTGATGAAATGTTTTGAAAAATGATTTAAAATGTTTTGAAATGTTAAGTTCATTTATGAAAGTTTTGAAAAAATCGAAGTAAAACTTGAAAAATTCACCTTTTAAGGAGGTTTGAAAAGTGTTGAGCATCGTTTTATTTCGATTAAAATTTAATCGAGATGAAAGTTTTTGGATTTTTGACATAATCATAAAATATATATATTAAATGACAAGTGTGCAAAAATCATCTCAAAATGAGAAGTTTTGATTGGTTAAAAATTGTTGAAGTTTGATAAAACATGAAAATATGACAAGTTTGTAAAAATTTGGTCTTCTTTGGGTTTGAACCCATGACCTTGAGGTGAATGGCGTGTCAGAGCCTTAAAAAGACAGAAACAACCACTGAGCCAAACGCAGTGTTAGTGGATTAAAACACGTGTAGCAAGGCGTTGGATATTTGAATTTGAAAAGATCAAGAACAGCGAAACTGTTCTTGTGTTTGATTTTCAATCTAAATTCAAGCTCAAATCCTTGTTTTACCAAATTGAGTGAAATAAAACATCAAACTTGACCGGTTTTCATCACGAACATGAAGATGCATGTTAATTTCATTTATATTCATTCTATCATGTTTTGATTTGGAAAAATGAAGAACCCTAAATCTAAAATCCAAATTAAATTATGTGTAGTTGATGATTGTTTGGATTTTATTGAGGGTTAATGTTATTAGTGCAGAAACCAATTGGCCAAGAGCTTTGTCAAAGATTCAAGAATCATGAGAACCAAGTTCGTGTTCATACACGGAAAAATGAGAATCGAAAACGATGCAAGCGTGTTTCCGATTCTTTGTTTGCGATTGATTAAGCAATGACCTCTAGGGATGATGTATGATCACACCACTGCGCTTTCTGAAATGCCCGATTTCCACCAAGTCCACCTGCACAGTGAAATGAAGCGATTTTTGGGTTAGGTAATTCTGATTAGTGGTTCTTGATTCGGATCATGTCACATGGATATGATGATGGTGTTAAAGGATTAGAACTCGAGTTCTCACACACCAAACTCAAAATCGATTGCTATGGCGGTTTGGAGTTTGGAAAATGTGAAAATGAAAACTGATTTTAGTTTAGTTCATGTTGATTTTAAGTTTGCAACAAGTTCCATAGTGATTATGCAACATGTTGGACACCAAAATTTATCATGTTTTCAATTGATTTTCAAAAATGCTATGTTTGGCAAAATAACATGAATTGCTTGATTTTCAAGAAAGTAGAAAAGCATGTATTTGTGGAGCTTTGGTGTTGATTTCTCTTGAAATGTGTGAGCTATTTATAGGCGAGGTTCGAAATTGTTAGCAGAAAAGGACATGGCATTTGGATATTCAAAGATTGCTTAAGGGAAGAAAGTCTTTTTGTAAAGAAAAAGGAAGGTTCCTTTTTCACCATGTGTGAAATTTCCAATTTGATCAATCTTCAATTATACTTCTCTTTGATATTTATCAGTTTGATGACTCAATTTGGCGGTGTGAGTGGTCTAAATGAGAAAACACAAAATGACCTATAATTTGATGTTTGAACTTTGAAAATCAAGTTTCATGGAGCTTATGTTTCAATTTCAAAGACATAGCTAGCCTCCATGGATTTGAGGTTCTTGGACATTTGGAAAGATTTTTCCATGATCTACAACTTTCATGTTTTGAGTTTTCAAATTCCAATTGGAACTAGGTGAAAAATGGCTTGAAGTTTGAAAAAATGAAATTTCAACACTTAGAAAAATTTCTAAGTTATAAAATTTGACTTTTGTTGACTTTTCCAAATTCTTTGATTTTTATGATCATGATGGATCATTTGAAGTATTTTGATGATGGAAAAAGTTTTGTTTGAAAATTTGACCAAAAGTCAAAGTTTGACTTTTTGTCTTGAGATGAAATTTCATCGGCGTTTAAAATTGGTGATGAATTACATGAACCTCGTGATGTTTGAATCCGAGTTAGGTCAGATGTTATATCTAAGATATAATGACCAATCTCTATCAAAAAGTCATTTCTTGTTCAAAAGTCGGAGAATTCTCATGCTCGATCAAAACCCTAATTGGTGATCCTCGATTGATCGATATGAGAAAATGGATATCGAGGATGAAAGGCGATGATTTGATCAAGATAGATCAAATGGAGTGAGAAAATCTCAAACCCTAATTGGTTAGCTCTTGAATCGAGATGAAAATCGATGAAACCCTAATTTTTTATGAATGCTATACCCGATTAATCTTTATGACTGATAGTTATGCAATGATGCAAATGTAAGGTGGTATATTAGGTCAAAATTTGGGGTATAACAGAGTTGATTTTAAAAAAATTAGTTTGGAAAAGCTGCGAGAGTTCAAAAGGGTTTGAATAGGTTGATGTTTTTTAGTCTTATGGAAAAGAAAAGTCAAAGTATTGTTAGATTGATTGAGTTTATTAAGAAAAAGAAAGTTTGAAAATTCATGGACCTAAGTCAAGGTTTTTTGTTTTTTGAAAGTGGTTCGAGGTTTGAAAGCAATCCTTTGAAAAAAGAGGAAGATTTTGGAAATAAAAAAGAATTGGGAGGAGATGAAGAGACTAATCTAAGTGCATAAAGTAAAAAGGTAAGGGTAAAGAAAGATCTAGCAAAGGGTGAGAGAGATTAATACTTGACATCAAGGTCAATACCATATCCCATTCTTTGGACAACCATGCAAGCAACATAACGAGAGAAAAAAACAAGCATCGGATGAGTCAATATTTTGAGGAAATTCACTCATCGAGTATAACGGAATAACACATACAATTTAATAACCCGGACAAAACCCGAGAATAACACCGAGAGCACAAAAATCTCCCAAGATGAGGTAAAGGTCCACAATCTAATTAAAGATCAAACTCAGTACAAGGATAGTAACCAAGTCCAATTAGAAGTTTTTTATGTTTAAGTTGAATTGTGGGTATTTTTGGAAAAAAAGAGCAAATCTCCCAATTCGAGAAAATTCAAAATAACAAGAAAATAAAACTTTC
>CM038796.1:138444351-138819326 GCA_021764765.1 Vicia sativa
AAAGAGTAAAAGGAGGATGAGTAAGTTAGGCTTTAGCATAATAATTTGATTTGAATCGGTTCTATATTCAGGAGATAATATTAGTGTTTCTATGATCCTTAGTGTAAGATTAGTACCTATTGATGCAATCTTAACCTCAAGAGGAGTTTGTAGCCTCAGAACCAGTAACCCGATGATGCTTTTTGTGTTTCTTTTACTTTATTTTGCTCGAGTAAAAGTTCAAGTGTGGGGAATTTGATCAGTGCATTTTCATGCACATTATTCCATGCTTGTATCTAATAATTTCCTTGTTTTCCTTTGATTATTTTTATATTTTATATTGTTTTTTATTTTTATTTCTATTTTGCACTTATTTCATTTTCGTATTTAATTTTCAGCATTTGCAGCTATGGAAACATTTATATAAATTTGAGCTACAGGAATCGGATTGAGGCGTTTGACCATGCGTTGAAAGATAAGAGAAAGATCTACAACTCTTAGTTGTGGCAAGAAGCTGATTCGAACTGTAACAAGGTTGAAAAGTCGTTGAAGTTGCAGCATTTTTTATATTTAAGTTTTGGGTCATTTGTTTTGAGTCCGGTTGTTTTTGACCCAACTGTTATGACCGAATCCTTGTTCTTGTATACCTAGCAGCCGCTAAAGTAATTTGGTTTTGACCTTTCATTATTCAGAAAAAATACTTTTTGTTTTGACGATTATGATGAGGAACTAAACATCAGAGTCGATCTAGTGTATTGTGTTCCAACACTTGAGATTATTATAATGTTAATTTCGGCTTAATTCTTTCAATAATATTTTGTGTTGTATGTTTAATTCAATTGCATAAAATATATTGATTCAATTTGGTTGATTGTATGATCCTAACTTAGACTCATCGCGTTTGCTTAATTCGTTGTTGTGTCTGATCAATCATGTTTGCTTAATCCATGAAAATTTATCCCGTTTGCTTAATTCGGACAATAGGATCAGAACATCTCACAAACTTCACCGCGCTTGTCACTGGGTTTGTATCCAAATAGGAATAGACAATCCATTTCGGGTATTAAAATTATAATAATCGATGATAGTAGGAACTGAATCGGTAGATTGACTTATTTTATAATCACTTATTTTAAGCGCTTATTTTCTGCTTTTTCTTAATCGAACACCAAACCAACCCCCTAATTTAATTTACCTTCGTTAGTAATAATCAAGAATCCTTGTGAGACGATTCGAGTCATTGTCGCTATACTACGTTTTCAAAATTACTCGTTTTGATTCATATGACAAATGGATCGTGAGGTATTACTTACAACCTCTCTAGCTTTACGCCAGCTGGTTTTGTTCAAGAGATGGTCCACATGACATGCTTCTCCAAGATATTGTGTTCGACTACAATCACGATCTCCAATTACCGACTTGGTTTATACTCATTGGGAATGGTAAAGAAGATCGATACCAAGACTTTGGGGCACCAGAACTCATTCCTTGGGAACTCCACCTCAAATGGTGCGAGCTCAAGCTCAAAACCTCATGATGCCATTCCACTGTTCTACCAAGTAATTATGGAACCTGTTGCTATAGGTGACGACCCTATACTGTTCTCCATCCCGACATGCCTACTGATTTTGAAGACTTAAAGAGATCCTGGATTCAGCTCAAGGAAGAGAGAGGGATACCTTTGAGGCCCTCAGCTACTTGTAAGTGAGAAGAAAGTGCTAGAGTTGACTAAGCTACTTCACGAGGAGCGAAACATCAACGCTACATCGGCACCAAGAGAAGCCACCATGGGAGACTTAGAGCTTTAGGATTTATTTGTTTTCTTTATTGTTTTGAACTATCTCTTGTACTTAAAAAGAAAAAGAATAATGAAAAAGTACTAATAAATGTTTGTTCATTGCTTGTTTAACAAATTTAAATTCTAAGGTCCTTGAAAATATTGCATTGCATTCGCATAAACATTGCATAGCATAGCATAACATTGCATCGCTGTACATTGAGATTGGTTTTCTCATTTGCTCGCTATTTATTTTAGCGGTAAATGGCTCTGAACGCACCGTCAAAGATCTCCAAGCTCGAATGCCCGCCTAGCAGATGTTCACCATTGGTCCAAGAAGATTTGAAGAAGCTCATCAACAAGAAGAAGAAGGTTGTTCTCCTCAACATGGGCATGACGCTACAAAGGTGGTCCTATGGTCACCGGTTGAGCTCTCAAGGAAGTGTCCATACCGAGGAAAGTAACAAGGGTGATGGTGAAGGCAACCACCGAGCTGAGAAGAACTATGATGATGGCCAATACTCTAATGAAGATGACAAGTACAAGCAACTTGAAGACCGCTCGAATGTCAGGAAAACTTGAAGATGTCCCGGCTGAATTTTATGATCCGAGTCTCGCTCATGTGTTGTGATTCCTCCTAAGTTCAAAGTTCCAACTTTGCCAAGTATGATGGCATGTCTTGCCCAAAGTCTGCATTTGAAGTCCTATGTCCAAGATCAATCCCCACACCGATGATGTAAAGTTGTGGATGCACTATTTTCAAGAGAGTTTGTCCGAACTCATTGGAATGGTACTATCGCTAGAGAATGACCGTATCCATACTTGGAGTGACTTGCTGATGCTTTCTTTACATGTATGAGTATATGTCAATTGACACCCACTCGCATGCAACTACAAAGCATGTCTATGAGTCGTGATGGAAGTTCAAGGAGTATGCTCGTAAGTGGAGAGAGATCTAGCGAAAGTAGTTCACCACCTTATCCAATAGGGAGTTGGTTGATATGTTATGGGAACACCGAGTGCCCATTCTCAATCAACCGATTGAAATTCTTCACCGATTCACCAGTGATACTGACAAAGAGCGTATTGGTATCGGTATCAAGAGTGGGAAGATTCGTGTAGAGACATCTTCAAACGCCAAGAGATCTTTGTGGTAAGAGAAGCCAATGCTGTGTATGGTCGAAAAGTCGAGCCAAGATCGACCGTTTCAACTGGTGGGGCGCAGATCTCAATCCCATCAGACAACCTCGAGACAATGCGCTAACCGTAACGCGCCACGAAGAAAGCTTATTTAAGATCAACATGCCTTTGTCGCAAGCCTTGCAACACATGTTGAAAGCGAGTGATTGCTTTGAGGATCCTCCTAATGTCAACACTTCCTCCGGTACAATCCTAATGCTAAGTGTGCTTACCATTCCAATAGCCCAGACATAACACTGATGATTGTTGGGCTCAAGAACAAGATTCAAGATATGATTGAGGCTAAGCGATTGAATTTGATCCTCCTGTTGAGACCGAATGTGATCAACGCTGCTATGCCTAACCATGACAAGGTTCCAATGTCATGGATGATATACTTATGTTTTCAACATAGATGACTCGACCATTCCTCTAATGATCATAAGAAGAATTTGTTGCAAGCCTGTCAACCAGATGCCCGAGAACTGTTGGTGCCCATCCGCCGATGGTTGTGCTTAGTTGAGAAGACGGTTCAAAGGCATGATGGATAACCGAGATACTATTTCTCAAACCACCGTGCAAGGTTGTGTGAAGAAATGTCTAAGTTGAAATTGACAATGCAAGCCATCTGTGGGGATAATTGGGGCAGCCAAGTGGAAAGTATGATTACATGGTGAAGTACAACGCCCCGAGAGCTACAAAATTCCTATTGAAGATGTTAAACACCGGATGGGGTGACGATTTCCTGTAAGATTATGCCGATGTTAATACAATAAGGATTTCCTCTGATCCTGTGGCTAGAGTGGCACCTCTCATCATCACTTCTCCAAGGCCAATCTGTATTCCTCTAATAAAGCTATCCTTGGAATTATGGATCCGAGGTTTACTATCATGGTGTCAAGCAAGACCCCTCGACCATTGAAGATCTTACAGCTTGAAGCTACCATTCTTGACATTGACAACATCACGGATCAAGTAAGGTGACCGAACCGGAAGAGTATTCTCCTGATATCTCTCCTCCAAAAGACATCATGACTCCACCGCATTCAACCATTCAATCCATTCCCCAAGATAGGGAAAGAACCAAGAACTCATCCCCGCCGCCGAAGTACCAAAGGAAATTGCTGAAGACACCTCCAAACAAGAAATGGAGGAAATTAAGATTATCAAGAAGAGTGACTACAATGTTGTGGAACAACCGATGCATCATTCAAGAATTTCCATGCTCGCTGCTTTTATGCTCGAGGCTCATGCTAATGCTTCGTGAAGTTTTCAAGAATGCTCATGTGCCGCAAGACACTACACACCGACCAATTAAGTTTGTATTACAGCCTGGCTGCCAACAACGGCCTAGGCTTCTCTCGACACGATTGACTCCTTCCGAAAGAAACACAACAAAGCCTTGCACATCTCGCTGAATGCAAGGGCACACTGCTCTCATGTTTTGCTGATACCTGCTCGCCTCGAATATCTTATCAAGATCGCTTTTGATCGACTTGATGTCGAAGGGTGGTTCTCGAGACCCAAACATAATGTGAGAGCTTTGATGTTCTACGCCAACAGTATTGGAGAGCTCACGCTTGTCAAAGTCGGTTCCCGAACTTTGACTCCACCTTCTTTGTCATGGACATCCGTCCCGCCTTACTTGTCTACTCGGACGCCTGGATACATGGGGGCCGTTACCCTACCTTGCATCGTAAACCTGAAGTACCCGGTGAAAGGGAAGGTTGTCACAGTATGTGGTGAAGAAGAGTATATGGTCAGTCATCTACAATCATTCCGATACCTCGAGATGGAAGGAGAATTCTTCGAGACTCCCTGTCAAGCTTTTGAGACAATACCCAGAGTCATGCCCGTGACTCTCCTCACACCTGAGTTACGCAGAAGTCGCCTAGAATGGCCTCACCGAAGATGCTCAAGTCATTGCTGAAGAAGGTAGTACTATTGGGGCCGCCCCGATCTTCCTTTCAAATTTGACAAGACTGTTTAGCTTCACCATCAAGGGTCGAAGATGATACGCCAACGTGCCGCCAACTTCCTTTCCAAGATCGCCAAAGTGGAATCCATGCTATAGAAGACGACGACAACGGCTTCGACATCAGCAAGTGGATCTTCCCAACTCCAACTAAAGGGCTCAACAATTGGAAGACCGAAGACGTCATACCAATCTCCTTTAGTCAGGAGTAATTTCTCTTGTTTTGTTTTGCTTTTCGTATTTCTTTATGTTTTGAACAATAAACTTTGAAAGCCTAGTGCCTTGCCGGGCATCATGGCTCGCTTATAGGGTTATTATCTTGATTACATTTTTATTTATAATCGTTGGAATTTTGCATTCAATTGTTTGTTTTCTTTCTTTACTTTATCACCCTTCAAAAGGCTATGTGTTCTTACACACCCACGTGATACATCGCAGAATCACTCCGAATCGTTAATAACACCTATGCTATTGCTAAATATGACTTCGATAATCCGATCTACCAAGCCGACTAAGGTGAGGAAGATTGTGAAGTGCAGGAGAACTTGCCACTACCAAGAAGATCGAGTTATACACCACATGAAGAGCAAGTTGAGGTTGTGAATTTGGGTACTAGCGAAGACGTAAAAGAGATCAAGATAGAGCGGGTCTTGAGAACAGTGTTAAAGAAAAGTTGGTTCGATGCTACGAGACTATATTGAGGTTTTGCTTGGTCATACGAAGACATGCCGGTTTAGACATTGATATTGTGGTACATCGATTCGACAAAAGAGGGTTTTCTCCAAGAAAAGGTCTGTTCGACAAGGTCCCGAGATGTCGGAAAAATCAAAGCAAGTTATGAAGCGCTCAATGCGAGTTTTTAGCTATTACTTATCCACAGTGGTTGCAATGTGGTACCCGTACCTAAGAAGGATGGTAAGGTACGAATGTGTGTGATTACAGAGATTTGAACAAAGCAAGTCCGAAAGATGACTTTCCACTTCCCATATTGATGTTCGTTGACAACACCGCCAAAGACAAGGTTTTCTCCTTCATGGATGGTTTCTCCGTTACAATCAGATCAAAATGGCCTCAAGACATGGAGAAGACTACTTTTGTTACACAACAAGCACTTTCGCTACAAGGTTATGCCGCTCGGATGAAGAACGCTGCGCCACTTATCGCTGCTATGGTGACATTATTTCATGACATGATTCATCACGAGATAGGTCTACGTCGACGACATGATAGCTCGCTCATGCAAGAAGAACATCTTGATCATTTGCGTAAACTGTTTGGAAGTTGAAGAAGTACGAAGACTTAATCCCAACAAGTGCACTTTTGGAGTCGATCCGAAAACTCCTAGGGTTTGTCGTCGGTGGTAAAGGTATTGAGGTTGACCCGCCAAGGTTAGAGCCATTCAAGAGATGCCACCCGAGAAGGAAGTCGAGGTTTGGGCCGATTAAATTACATTGCCGATTCATTGCACACCTAATCGCTACTTGTGAGCCAATCTTCAAGTTACTTAAGAAAGATCAAGTAGTGGAATGGAACGACGATTGCCGTGATCACTTTTGACAAAATCAAGGAGTACCTCAGTAATCCTCCTATCCCGATGCCACCGAAGGAAGACCTCTCATCATGTAACCGATGCTAGAGAACTCAATGGGTGTGTATTGGGGCAACATGACGAGTCCGGTCGAAAAGAACATGCAATATACTACCTTAAAAAGTTTACCGATCGGAAACAAGATACTCACATCGAGAAAACTTGCAACGCTTTTGCTTGGGCTGCTCACGACTAAGACAATATATGTTGACTCACCCTACCTTGTTGATTTCTAAGATGGATCCAATAAAATACATATTTGAGAAACCAGCCTCTCCGAAGAATAGCAAGATGGCAAATGATCTTGACCGAATATGACATCCAGACACTTCTCGAAAGCGATCAAAGGAAGTGTAGTAGCCGATCATTTGGCTCATCAAGTCGTAGATGACTATCGCTATGCATTCGAATTTCCGATCGAAGATGTTTTACTAGTTACTGATTGTGAAGAACTGGCCTGACGAAGGACCTGAACAAGGATCCCGATGGACCATGGTTTTTGATGGAGCCTCAACGCGACTTGGCAATGGCATTGGCGCCATCATTACATCCCCTACAGCGGACATACACCTTTCACCCAGATTATGTTTCATTGCACTAACATGGCGAATCTGAAGCGTGCATCATGGGTCTTAAAGCTATTGACTTAAGAATCAAGTAGTGTATGGAGACTCAATTTAGTGATCACGATTAAGGGCGAGGATACTTAAGCATCCGAATCTCATTCCATATCGAGAGCATGTTCGAGTTTGATCCCCTACTTTGAAGAGATTACTTTCAATCACATTCCACGAGAAGAGAATGGCAGATGCGTTAGCTACTATGTCATCTATGTTCAAGGTCGATGGGACAACGAGGCTCCCCGATCATCATTGAGAAGTTTGACGAACCAAAGATATTGTTATGAGCTTGATACGTAAGAGAAACCTTGGTACTATGATGTGAAGAGGTATCTTGAGGCTCGTGAATATCCTGTAGGGCATCTCTAATGATAAGTTCGTGAGGAGATTCGCCCAAATTCTTCCTCAAAGAACGACATCCTATACAAGCAACCACGACTTGTGTTTATCTACTGTGTAGACCAGAAAAAAGAATGCGTATCATGGAAGAGTTACACGAAGCATTTGGTACCCACTCCGGACACATACGATGGCTAAAAAGATTTTGAGAACAGTTACTATTGGTCCACCATGGAAGTCGATTGTCACCGCTACTCGATCTTGTCACAAGTGCGCGACTTATGCCGACAAAGTACACGCACCTCCAAGACTCAATGTTCTAACAGCCTTGGCCGTTTGCAATGTGGGCATTGACATGATCGGAGAAATCAAGCCCACAGCCTTCCAATGGACATCGTCATCCTTGTGGTAATTGACTATTTCACCAAGTGGTAGAAGCCTGCTCGCATACTGTTACCAAGAATGTTGTGGCTCGATTCATCAAACATAACCTTATCTATCGGTATGGCACTCCGAAAGGATTATCACGATAACGGCTCTAATCTCAACAACAAGATGATCAACGAACTCGCACGCATTCAAGATCAAGCATCACAATTCTTCTCCATATCGGCCTAAGATGAATGGCGCAGTGGAAGCCAACAAGAACATTAAGAAGATTATACGTAAGATGATTGTGACTTACAAAGATTGGCATGAGATGTTACCATTTGCTCTTCATGGTTATCGCACCACAGACGAACATCCATGTGGGCAACCCTTCTCTCAGATAATGTATGGAAGCCGCTTACCCATCGAGGTTCGTATACCCTCAACTAGAGTCCTCCGTGAGGCGAGTTAGGCGAAGACGATTGGGTCCGCATCGCCTTGACCGATTAATTTGATTGATGAGAACGACTTCGGCCCATCCGCCATGGATGATTTATCAAGCGAATGATTAGAGCATTTAACAAGAAGGTCAAGCACCGAGTCTACCAAGTTGGTGATTTAGTAGTCAAGCGATCATTCTTCCACAGATCCTGTGGGCAAATGGACTCCACCTATGAGGGACCATTTGTAGTCAAACAGTGTTTTCCTATGGAGCTATGATACTTAGCACCATGGATGGTGAAGATTTCCCACACCCCTGAATGCGAATGCATAGTCAAAAATACTACGATAAAGAGACCCGCTAGGTCGATGAACCTAGGCAAAAATAGGGATCTGGCGAACCAAAAGGTTCGGGCAAAAGTTAAGGATATATACAAACGTGTACACCGCAAGTCGAAAACCCGAAAAGGCGGTTTAAGAAAGGGTATCCCAGACCAAAACCCGAAGGGCGGTCTAGGCAAAAGTTAGGGATTTAAGCACGACTATGTCTCTCTCCATCACCCGCCTGCACTACTATCAAGATTCAAGGTTCAAATGGCGAAGATCACTACTCACATTCTATCGACAAAGAAGAGATGAGATAGTCGAAATATATGAGTACTAGCATAGTTGGAACTTAACGAGATTGTTCCCGCATGGCTTTTTACTTTTCTTGTGTATAAACAACTTGGCCATACGCCACCTTTCAAATAAACGCAAGCTTCTTTCTCTTTACAATTTCTGCTGTTGTTATTTGCAATAAGTCCAACGTTTGCTTTGAATGACTATACGCATTTGACAATAAGAATCTAATCACAAACATACGAAAAGTGAACATACAAAAGTACTTACTACAGCTCCGTGAATTGGGACGACGACGAAAGTCACCAAAGCTGCTCCCCACAGAGCATGATCCTCGAAGGTGTCACTCACAACACAACTTCCCAAGAGAGCAAAAGGGAATCCACGAGTGCAATTCCACTCACTAAGTAAAGTTACATCGCCTCCAAGCAAGAACACCTCACCCTCAAATAAGGTATTTATCCCGGCGGTATCTCTCCTTTCCTTTTTCCCAACAAGATCAGACCAAAACTTGGTCAAATAGTGCATCGGAGGAAACTACACCTTCATTCCCCACCGGATTACAACGGATTCTCGACTCTTCTAACCAGTTTCCAAGAACTATCAAATGCTCTCCATGAGATCTACACTGTGTCCCCAACGGATTGCCTCCTAAATTTCCTCAAAGAGATCTACATACAAGGTCCCCAACGGATCGCCTCCCGTGTTCTCGTCGCCAGGTCTATATGTGAGATCTCCAACAACGAGCTTCTCAAATCTCTACCTTCCTCAACAATATCTAGGCCCAAGACTTGGTCGATAGTGCATCGGAGGAATCCTTGATATCTTTCTTCTTCAAAAGCGGGATCTCACCTATTCAATCCCCCAAGGTGAGTCGAGATCCTCAAACAAAGCATCCGTGATCTTCTTCAAGATGGATATGTTTTGAAATATCACGACATTTAACATGCATACATTACTCATAAAGTCATAATTCATGCATATGTCATTCATATACACCGTCATGCATCATACTGTGATAAAACTAACCAATATTCTATCAAAGTTCCTCTTGTTTTCTCCAAAACAGTAACAGTCACTTCGACGTGAACAGTCCAGATTAAGCCCGAATCGACGGAAAACTATCCGAAAGACCGCCTTGGTTGTCCTCCGACGACGGTCCAAAGATTAAGCCCCGAACCGACGGAAAACTATCCGAAAGACCGGTTATCCTCCGATAACAGGCAATGGATCAACACCCGATGCACAACAGGGAAGCTATCCACATTTTTGCCAACTACAACCTCCCTCAGAGTAATCAGCACGAAGATTTATTCTGATCCCTTATTATCAACAGCGACTACAGAGTCTAGCGTACGACTCGGTTGCCTTGGATGGCATCTTAAGCCCATCTCCGACTACTTATCAACAGTGCTTCACTTTCAGAATGCTGCATATATGGTTAAAAATCAATGAAAACCAATAACTTCATTCAAAAAATGGACACGAAGTCTAACGTACGACTCCCTCCAGATGGCATCTTAAGCCCATATCCGCACTCCTTCCACTATCAAGAACATCTACAGAGCCTAGCGTACGGTTCACTCCCCAGCATCGATCTTTCCAGATGACATCTTAAGCCCATCCCCGTCAATTCTCCTATCGACATTCTCGAGTCTAGCGTACGACTCATCTCCCAGCGAAGTAACCAAATGGCATCTGTAAGCCCATTCCCGCATCATCCACCAACAATGAAAGTGCAAATTTCAGAGATTGAGTGTTCAATCATCTTCACCTCCAGTCACGAAGACAAGCGTGTCAATCTAACCCACCAAGACAAGAAGATTGAACAGGGGCAGCTGTCATACCCCAAAATTTGCCCTCCATCTACTCAAGAGATTTCATACATCTATACTCAAGGATTCCTCAAGAGTTGATCAGACAAACTCTCTCCTATACAATCAACCCAAACTAGGGTTTGGTATCTCTCAGGGCAAGATGGACTTCCAATGTCTCCAATGGTCTTCATGCCTCCTCATATGCTTCAAAGATTCTCCATGTCAAGTTTCAAGCCTCACAAGTCAAGTTTCCTATAATTGCTCGATGGTCGAAAATCGTTGTATGGACAAAAGTCAATCGTGGTCAACATACAACAAACTTCATAATTTTTGGTCAACATCCTCATTTTGAAGTTACATTCATCATTTGATCAAGGGTTGATCATGATTCATCAAGAAAACTCAAGATTTGCTCAAAAGTCAAACTTTCTAAATTAGGGTTTCTAGGTGAAAAGTCAATCAACTTTGACCGAACATAACTTTCTCATACTTTCTCGTAAATTTTTCCACCACCTCTTGTTTTGAAGTAAATTCAATTCTCTACAACTTCATGTCTCACAAGAATGTCCAAAAATGCTTCATTTGAGAGGTATAGCTCAAAACATTTGTCATTTTCAAAGTCAACAAAAGTCAACTTTTGTTTTGAAGATATATTGAGCATGGAAACTCCAATTGATATGAGACCAAAAAGGTTGGTTAGAGGACTCTTAGAGCTTTCCAAAAAGTCCAAGAACCCTCAAAAATGTGGAAAATTGAGCAAGATACACCATTCACAAGTTGGGCAATTTTGAAAGAATGCACAAAGAGAGATACTAAAATCAAATTTTTGCAAATGGGCTTGCTTTTTCTCCATCCAAACTTATTCCTCATACAATTAGGAATATCCAAGCCCAATGCCACGAATTTTTGATTTATTTTTCTATTTAATTTGTAATTTATTCATTTAAATGCAAATTAAATTTAAAAATAAAGTACAAAATTAAAATTAATTGCAAAGATTGATTTTATTCTTTCCTTGAGACTCAAGTAACTTACAAATGCCAGCAATTTTCGAAAATTGATCAATTTGGCAAGATTGGATTGAGAATTAATCAAATTTTGAAAATTTGATTTTGTACAAAAATCAAAATTGATTTTCATTGAATGGTGATTGATTCTTACCAAAAACAATGCCAAATCCTTCCAGTACTTATACCTGATGCATACCAATCGAAAGAGAAGGAAAAAATTGCCTTAGAAACCCTATTCCAAGTTCAAGAAAATCGTGACAAACAAGTAAACGGCAGACCTAGTTCCAGCCCTCCTCAACCGATTTGGAGGTGTCCATTGCATTCCTTGAGGTCTTTAGAGTCGATCCAGACTCTTATATCACTGAAAAGCATCAAGAATCGAGCAAATCAGAATTCGGTTTGTCATCCTTTTTCAAAATCGATTTCTTATTTCCATGCATTATTAACTTGTTTCATTGTTGTTTTTATGATCAGTGATAAGTTTGCAAGCGTTCTGGGTTGTTTGATTGTATTTCCATAGCCTGGAGCTCGATATGCCATAGCTAGGGGTTGTAACCACGATTTAGGGTTTTGCTTAAATGGAAAAATTGGACAATAGGACCTATACCATTGTGTTCGGGACGATCTCAGGAATCGAACCATGCCTTTAGAATTTATTTATTTTACGTGTGCTGGATTTTTTTATTGTAGCCAGGGACTTAGCGTCGAGCCATGACCGACGCTGAAAATTCAAATATTTAAAACGAAGAAGACGAAGTCTCCCGCGGTGATGAGGCAAGTCAGGAAGCGACGCGTGTGAAAGCCCACTCGCTTCATTCTCAAACACAGGTGCACACATGGCGCAGCGGTTAAGGCTCTCACTGTTTCCAGATGCCCCTCAAGGGTCACGGGTTCGAATCCGTCCAGGGCCAGTTTTGTTTCTTTTTCTCAACTTTGCATGTTTTCATATTTTTTTCATATTTTTAATATTTGCATGTTTATTTTAATTTATTTTCATATTTTATTTCTGCATTAAAAAATCATCAAAAATTAATTTTCTTTTTACATTATTCTCATAAAATCTTTATTTAATTTATAAAATTAAAAAATATAATTTTGCATGCATATTTATTTTTATTTGTAATTTTGCATTTAAATCACTTGTAAATTCATTTTAAATTATTAAATTGCATCCAAAAAATCCCAAAAATTTATTTTAGCATGTTTACATTATTTCCAGCATGTCATATTTTTTCCAATTAAAAATTTTCATTTTTTCTAACATTTTCTCTTATCTCAATTTCATCATATTTTCCGATTTCTCGTTCGTTTACTGTGTTCTTCCAATTCGGACGTTTCTTTACTGCTTCCATTTTATTTTTCAATAATGTAACTGCTCACGGATGTAATAGTTTAAATTAGGTTTTTATTTTCCGTAGTTTAAATTATGTATCCGCCCAAAGCCATGTAATAGCGTGAGGACATTTACCTTTCCGCACTTTACATTCCGCATTTTAATTTCCGCACCTATCAATCGCTAGTAATTAGGCGTATGGCAAGATAATAATGAACATAGCCCACTAATTTTCAAGATAACATATTTCAAATCAACACACTTCTTTCACACACGCACCCTTTAGGGTAATTCTCTCTCTGCCACGATTACAAATGGTCATGTCCTCGAACGTAGAGGTATTCTAGCACCGCTGGCTTCCAAACAAATCATCATAGTCCCTTCGATACAAAGATCATAGACCCACGATGTCGCCTCAATACATGATCTTGACCCTCGATTGTCGCCACGAAAATGATGATAGTCCCTTCGAATGTGCTATGATACTTCCTACAAGTTGCCTTCGATGACCATCCGATGTCCCTTCGAATGTCCTGTTTACATCCAACGAATGGAGCTACCTACTAACTAATGGTACGGCTAGCGCTATTCTAAAGGAACGAAAAGCATGAAAACGACCAATTCGAGTAGGTAATCAGACTTTTAGTTGCTTGCTCTATCAAAATACTTTTCACACCTCACACTTTTGTCAAAATTCAATTCCTTTTCAAAACAAAACATTTCCGAACACTTTGTATACACTCCTACATGAGTCATTACAAAGTCAAAGCGAAATGCCTTTTCAAAATATTTTTGTCAAACACACCGAAAGCAACTTTAAAAGGTAATCTAGAGCAACTAAGAGCCCGTAGATAACTACGGATGAAAAGGGGTGCTAATACCTTCCCTTTTCATAACCATTCTCCCGAACTCAGAATCTAACGAAGGTCTTTTTCTCTTACTTTTACCTTCCCTTAATTGGATAAAAATAAAAGTCGGTGGCGACTCTTGCTATCCGCACATTTGCGATACAAATTCCTACAAAGTCAGTTCACCGTGTTACACATCTGCTTAACGGACATGGTAAAATCTTCGACACTAACAACTTCAGGAAAGCTAACTGTCTTTGCAAAATAGTTGATATGAACCTGGTTGAATTCCAACCAGTTCATTCCAAGGATAATGTCAAGTTGTTATAACGGTAGGCATACTAAATCCATACTAAAGCCTCTATAAAAAATTATAAGAGGACAATTCCTACATACAAACTAAGTAGTCACTGAACCCGACACAAGTGTATTAATAACCATACTTCCCTTCATATCAGATATTTCCAAATTTAATCGTTTAGAACAATCCAAAGCAATGAACGAATGAGTCGCTCCAGTATCAATAATCGCAATCAAAGGTGTGCCATTAATAAAATACGTACCTTTAATCCGTTGATCATCAGGCTTAGTCTCTTTCCCAGTCAACGCAAACACTTTTCCACCAGATTGCTCCTTCTTCGGCTTAGTGCACTGCGGACGAGTATGACCTTCCTCTCCACAGTTGTAACAAGTCACTTTCCTTGCTCTACATTCATTAGCCACATGCCCAGGCTTCTCACAATTATAACACTTTTTCTCAATACTCTTGCATTCCTAAACTCGATGCCCAAACTCACCACATTTATAGCACCTAATAGGAGCATTATAATCTCCCCCACTAGGCCTTTTCCACCCACATGACTTCTGGTTATTCTTGTCGTATGGTTTGCCACGATCTATTTGTTGCTTTCCCTTTTTGTCAGCAAACCCACGAGAGTTCGACCTAGTATTAGCAAGATCCTCTTCCAGAATCCTAATACAATCCACCAAATCAGAAAACCTGCGAATACACTGATACTTGATACCTTGCTTAATCTCATCAAGAAGACCGTTTTCAAACTTGATACACTTAGAGAATTACCCCTCTTCATCATTGTTATAGTGGGCACAATACTTAGCCAAGTCAGTGAACTTAGAAGCATACTCACTTACAGTCATGTTACCCTGCTTGAGCTCCAAAAATTCGATCTCCTTCTTTCCCCGAATGTCTTCAGGAAAATACCTTCTCAGAAAAGCCCTTCTGAACACAACCTAAGTCAGTACAGTACCATCTTGCTCCATCTCAGTTCTGGTAGCAACCCACTAGTCGTCAGCTTCTTCTGCCAGTATATAAGTACCATACCTCACTTTCAGATCTTCAGCACAATCAATCACTCGGAAGATCCTTTCAATCTTCTTCAACCACTTCTGAGCGCCATCAGGGTCATGTGTGCCTTTGAACAACGGACGATTGTTCCTTTGAAAATTTCCCAGCTGCCTATCAGCACCAATACCAGCTCCCTGCTGATTTCCTCCAAGCACACCAGCAAGCATCCCCAAAGCCTCAACAATTGCAGCGTCATCTCTTCCGTTACCTCTTCCAGCCATTGTTATGAGAATCCACAAAACAATTCTCATTAGAACACAAATATCGATAGTGTTACCTTGCACTAGTCGCATACAAAAGGGGTAACGACACTAAGACACTGGTCACAACGACCGACTATGCTATAATACCACTATTGTAACACCCTTCTAATTTCCCCACGAATAATAAAATGACTAACAGTTAACATGTACTAAAGGGCGTCACAATTAATTAAAACTAAAATTCCATCCATATGTCATGCTTTACTGAGGAAACATAATTCAATTAATTATCAAATACACATGTTTAACACAGCGGAATAACTTCAAACTTGGATAATTTTAATTCCAAATAAAATCATCAAAGGTCAATGCCTTGAATCACCAAAACAATTATCCAATTAAAACATCAAATAAAAGTCGAGTTTAATAATAACTCTAGGCAACCATACAACCATCAATATGCACAAAATACATCAGCACAACATCATATTGTTTCCTATCCATCAAGTACACGGGGTACAAATAAACCACAAAGTCGGAAAGACCACTACTTTCCAAAATAAAACCAAGTTAATATTATTTTCTTTATTTCATCAAATAGAACATTTAATTTAAGGAATAACATCCAAAACGGCGATTAAAAAGGACTTACGGTTTAAAAGATGAATTTTCAAAGTTTAATATTTTTTAAAAAGTAACAGTGGTAACCGGTTCCTCCAGGGGAGTAACCGGTTCCCACAATCATGTGAAAACACGCTGCTGGAAAATGTATGGGGAACTTGGTTCCTCCTAGAGGGTAACTGGTTCCCACGGTTCATAGGAAAATATTTTCTGAAAAATGTACTGGGAACCCGGTTCCTCCCACAGGGTAACCGGTTCCCGAGACCCATGGAAACCACTTTGTTGGAATTTATATGAGGAACCCAGTTCTCCCAGAGGGTATCCAGTTCCTGCGACGTCTGTAGTAGAAAAATTTAATTTGACCGCATTCTTTATTTTTCCAACTCAACCCAATCATTCCAATACGAAGAAAACCATAATTTAACACCAAAACAACATCAATAGGCAATTATAATGCAAATTACACACTTTATCAAAATACCAAAATCACGAAATTGGGGTTTAAACCTTAAACCTAAAAATCTAAATTGGGATTCCTAATCTTTACTCTATTCTATCATTCCCAAAATACATAAGGCATAATAATTAGAGAAGATCAACCCTTACCTTAGTCAAAATATGGAATTCCTTAAACTTTAGGTTTCTTCCTCCTTGCCTCTTCTCTTCTCACGTATGATCCTCTTCTCACTTTTCCCCAATTCCTCTTCTCTTTTTATTATTCTATTCCTCTATTATAATAATAATAATATAATTAGAGACTTTTACTCCATACACCCCTCTCCTCTACTAATCACAACACAAGCCCAAACCTTCACTCCTTTTATTTCAAATTATTCCAAACATACTAAAATTTAATTTAAATTAAATAAATAATTAAAATTTAAATTATTTAATAATTGAAAATATTGAGGTGTTACAAAAAGTGTTTATATGAAAAAATCCTGAAGAATGAGTCTTTGTTTAGGGAAAATGAAGACCTTAAGGCATCAAGGACCAAACTTACTGATGATCTCAATGATGCGAAGAAGTCTTATGTCGATTTTCAACAATCTTTGGAGAAGTCTCAGACGGAAATCCTTAATGTCGGGTATGTGGCTTTTGACCGGGAAAAGGAAATAGGTGATATGCCTCTATCTAGAATTGGATATCTCCTCCGTGGACTTCTTCTAGATTATTGTGGATGGTAAGTTGGTGGATGTGGATGTAGATGATGATGGTGATGGGTCCCCGGTCACAGGCGACTTGGGTGCTAATAATACTTCCAAGGCCGACGTGACCAAGTAATTTAGTCTTTTCCTTGTTTTTGCTGGACAATTTTTTAGTCACCCTTTTTAGGTGGGTGCATTTTGTAATGATTTTAAATATTTTGCATGTTCATACAATTGCTCTATGGGTCTTATCGTTAATCTTACTTTTGCCTTTGTTTTTGCAATTTCTGTGTATGCCAATTTTACTTGTATTTCTGTCCGTATGTATGTAAGAGGATTGTGGATATATGAGACTCATGCATGTGGTACCATCATGAACATCAAGCTCACCTCACTCTTAATTCAATATATAGAATTAAAGCCACGCTTCCGATCATGACACTATCAAAGCTCATCAATATGAACATACAGTCCACCACTTCTATTTCCACACAAGGATCAAATTAAACAACCGGAATCCCATCTACCCATGAATGCATGTGCAATTACTAATAAACACATGCAATGAAGACCATCTCACAATCTTAAGTATTCAAGCATATCATAATAATTCAACACTTTGAACTATACACCATTGCACAAACAAATATATATCATAGTATCACCAACAAATCAATACATATAGTATTCACCATCGCCACACATCACAAACAACATATAGCATGCAAGCTACCCAATGTTATCCCTAATAATTCACTAAAACACAACATACATATACTAAAATCCAATATCATGTATTCATCAAAATGCATCCAAAACCAATCCAAAACACATTGAAGAAATTATTAAAATTCATGTAAATTAACGATAAATCATAAGCATTCAAATTCCTAAGCCATTCATGTATAATTCAATTTTTTTATTTCTAGGTACTTGCGCTAATCGCCCTATACCGCTAAGCAATTTTGTAATGCGTAAAATTTACACGGACAATTATTGACTTGTGCACGAAAATTGCCATATAGACATGTTCTAATACTCATTTTCACCAAATAAATATATTCTAGCATGTATCTATCATATATCAACTATTTCTATCATATATTTCCAGCCATTAATTTGGGATTCTATTTTCAGCCTAAGTAAATAAAAAATCTAGAATTTGAAATACCCAAACGTAGTTCATGTTATTAATCATTACCCAATCATATACGACCTCATAATAACAAGGACTCTCCCCCTTAACTCTTGGTTGTAGGATCTTCTTAGGGTTTCCTCCTTTTTCCTCTTTTCCTCTTCTCTCTCTTCTCTTCTTCTTCTCTTTTGTTTTATGACAACATTAACTCTAATCTCTTCTTACTACTTATTTCACTAATGGGCCTAAATCATTTATTCATTCTAGTTTTTTTACCAATTCCAATGTCAATTAATTCTATTTCTACTGATAAACTTAATTACTCAAATATCCCATATATTTAAATACTTCAAATAATCCAATTAACATCTAATCACCTAATAAAAATAATTAAATAATTATCACACCATACAATAATTAAATAATTAATTAACAAAATAACTAATAAAAATTGGGATGTTACACATGTGGTACCATCTCAACAATTGGTTTACTCAGGAACTAGATTCACCCAGCTCGAACCCTGAATCCACCCAGCTCGAATTCAGGACAAGTCACCAATCCACCCTGCTTGGATTGCAACTTCTTTCATCAACAAAAATTACATCATGAATGCATGATAAAACGCGTCAATGCATCAACCCCATAATGTTTAAATTTCCTTCTCGGCTATAAACAAAACATGCATTGACCCAACAATAATAGTTCACCTTACTCGAACTATTATCCCATGATAACAACATAATCAACATCATACCCGTACAACAACATATAATTATCACAACTCATATTCATCCAATACAACACCAACAATATGCAACATTTTCATCATTAACTAATTATAATTAACATTCTCAAACATCATAACATCATTACAACATTAAAATTTCATAATTCAACATTTACTTGATTATATGATTTCAAAGTTATTAACTCACATCATCGCCAACATTACATCAATAACCCATTTATTCCTCATCAAATACTCATGCAATCACAAATAAATCATCCATACAAACAATTCCATTTGATGGTAATTCGCGTTAACTTTCCAACGCTTCGAACCATGCCCCGAGTCACGAATCTCAAGTTATGATCAAAATTGTATTTTGACAAAATTTGCCTTCGTGATTCGAATCATTTGTAAACTTTAATTTGAATCAAATTGGGTAGTTACTCCCAAAATTCACAATGTAAAAACTATGATTCGAATCAAATTGTTTGTATGCTCGCTAATTTTCACAAGAATTTTACCAAGCTCATTTTTTCAACTTAGACTAATCCCAAACATTCCCCAATATGTTCAAACAATTTATTTCAAAAATATATTATTATAGGTCAATTACCTACTATTATTGCATATTATTTCATTAACTTATCAAATTACTTACTATTTCTCATTATTTCACAATACCCCTAATACCTTCAATACGGAAGAGACAATACGATTTGTACCGGGGGAATTTTCGTGGCAGCCGCAAAAGTTTGGTTGTTGTTGTTCAGTTATGGAATAGTATGCAGAGATGGTCTTGTGAAAGGAAGTATAGGAGAAGAGAAGATGAGTTGTTCTTGTTTTTTTCCGGAGAAGTTAGAAGAAGTAACGTGAGAGAGCGAAGAAGGACATGAGGAAACAAGAAAGTGTGTGACTGTTTGTTTAGGGTTACTATAACTTGTTTTTTCTAATATTTTACAGGTATGGATCCGGGTCTGACTCAACCCGGTCCACTTTAAGCCCATAATTGTCTTTTGTTTGTTTAGTTCTCTTTGTTGTTATTACTTAAAACCCAATAAATTTTCTATATTCTACCCATAATCTTACTTGCACCCTGATTTTAATTTTTTTAATTTATTCTCTTTCACCAAATTTTCTTAGATTAATTTATTTCTCCCTTTTGTAGTTTGTTTGATTAGTAATTTTGTTTTAATATGGTCTTAAGTTTGATTAGTTTAGTTATCTTGTTTAGTTTTAGATTTTGATTTTCTTGACTCTATTGTGTTTATTAATTTAGATTAGTAATTAATTACATAATAATATTTTAATTAACCAGATGATTTTTATTAATTAGTTTAGCTCTAAAATTAGTTTTAGTCATCTTGTGAATTTCAACATTCACTCTTGTTTAGTTAACATTCTAGTAAGCATCCTTGTTGCATTTTATTTTCTTTCGAGTATTATGCTTACTTACTTGTGTTTAAATCCAAGGGAAAGAGAATTATATATTGACTATTTTGTCATGTTTTAATCTTGACTTATATATTTGTTGACTATTTTTTCGTGTTTTAATCTTGGCTTATATGCTTGTCGGCTATTTTGTCATGTATTAATCTCGATTTATATGTTTGTTGATTATTTTGTCATGTCTTAATCTTGACTTATACGCTTGACATGCTTTAGTCTTGACTCGTATCTTTGTTGCTCCCTTGTACCATCCTTGTTTTATGTTCGACCCTTAAAACCCAATTTTTTAGCAAACACCCAATTTTAGCCAAAATACATTGATATTACAAGAGGTTATTATAGGATACTATAGATATATAGGGTGCTAGTATCTCCCTTTTGTATAACCAACCCACATACCTTAGATCTCTTTAAATGCATTGTTTTTGCAAACACCCAATTTTAGCCAAAATACATTGATATTACAAGAGGTTATTATAGGATACTATAGATATATAGGGTGCTAGTATCTCCCTTTTGTATAACCAACCCACATACCTTAGATCTCTTTAAATGCATTGTTTTTGCTTTACTTTTAGTATTGCTTTCAGTTTGCATATTCATGGGTTTTACTTTTCTCTTTTCTCATTCACTTGGAAATAATAAAGCGCGATGACGACTCTTGCTTTTGCATCTTCGATTTTCACTGCTATAGGAATGACGACTTTGCTGGGGAATTATTTGTAAGCGGGTTAAATCTAACTTGTTATATCTGTTTTATTATTATTATTATTATTATTATTATTATTATTGTTTGCTTGTTTTATGTGATGTTTTCTGTTCTTTGGGTGTTGGTGATCTTTGCAATGACAAAGTCTTATACCCAAACTTAAGTTAGACCTTACATTTAGGATGAGTTGTATAGTTATGTTGAATTTGAAGGAGTAGTCCAGAAAGAGTTGACATGAGATCCCCTGCTCAGTAGAGGCCCCTGTGAATGTAGTAATTTTTTATCAAGTAATCCGGAAGAAATTATTGCTTTCGACATGGGAGCCTGAGAATTTGAGGACCATAGAACCTTTGACCCATCTTAGATTTTTAGGATATAATATGATGACTATGAAGGAGTAGTCCTAAAATAGTTTATACGCGATACTGCACTCAGACAAATTTCTCTTGAGAATATTACTAATTACCGAGTAAATCAGGACGTTGGTAATGTTTGAAAGAGGATCATAAACTTTGGGAACTTTTAGAACCTTTTTGTACAAGTAATAAACCCCTATTACATTCTTGTGACTTTGAAACCATTGAACCTATCTTGTGATCTTGATTGTAGTTTTTGCACAACCATGATTCATGCATTTATGAAAATCTTTTTCACTTGGTTTTCAAGGAATTTAAAGGTCTTTCTTTTTAAACATAATAAGTTTCATCAAACTCAATGGATCTTGGGCATTGATGGGGTGAAAACCTTAATCCACTAAAATAGATTATTGAATTTGATGATAACTTGATCAATGCTTTGATACAATTTAGGATTTAATTTCTCCATGTTTTGATATTTACAATTTAGTATTTTGAGTTCTTTGAAAGTCAAATAAAAACCAACATTTGCATCATTTGCATAATTAACGCTTACAACTAGGTTGTCCAAGATATTATTCCAATTGTCTCTTCATTCCACTTATCTGTCAACCGTCAAGTTTATTCCCTAACACAGCTATGGAACTAGAGCTAATATTAGAAGAAGAATGGTAGACCAAGAGCAGTGCGATGCTGAAGTCAGAATGGAGATAGATGACTTGAAGTTGGGCATGACTAAGCTTTGTAAGTTATGATGCAGGTATATATGAGGATCCTTTCTTTGATTATCATTATGTTGCTAGTCAAGAAGATCCTACTGATTATGAAGAAGTTTAGGATCAATTTCAGACTTTAGAGAAAAGAATGACAGTTATGGAAGGCAATGAGTTCAAATTTCATCATATTATCTTAAGATTTTGAAGCCCTAACAATGGCAGATGGCTATTTGTCCATCAAAACTCATCAATGATTGCCCAGATCTGTTCCTTATCATCATGGGATCATGTTAATGGGGTTAGAACAAATTAAAACATGTTGTAATTTGAAATACGATAGACATAAAAAATTATGAAAGTATGAGTTATGTACAATGAGTTTCAGCATGTTATGGCTATGCATGATGATCCATACTTACCTAAGCTTACCTAAGGAGCACGAATTAGTGCTTGGAATCACTTGAGGATGGCTGGAACTTGTGATACGAATTTGCAAGTTTCTTGAATTTTTTTGTGAGTGTAGGGTTTGTTCTTGGAGGCAAGGATTCGTGTTTGGAGGCAAGGATTCATGTTTTTTGCTTGTGAATGTGTAGTGCATATATAGGAGAGTGCATTAGGTCAAGAATAATGGGAGAATATATTGCCTCGAATGCAAAGAATATCTCATCTGAAATTTCATCAAATCTTTCCAAAAGTGAATCAATCTTGCCTTAATTCATGGTGCACGAAATTTCCAGCTAGCATGGGTTATCTTGGACCTCAAGACAAGTAGAAATCAAGCCCAACTCATCTTAACTCTTACCTTTGTATCTTATTTAATTAAAATTGAATTTAAATCATTAAATTCAAAAATAAATCAAACGAATAAAGTATGGGCGTGCACTTGAGTTTTCAGGCCATGGATAATATCAAGATCAAGTTTGGATCATGAAAACTTAGGCCGATTTGGAAAATATTTTCATTTGCTAAGTATTTCTCTTCATGCACCTCCTCAAAAATGTCAAACTTGCACAACTTGTATCTTTCTCAATTTTCAACATTTTTAAGTGTTCTTGGACTTTTTAGAAATCTCAAGATGTCCTATAAACACTCCTTTTGGTTTCATCATCATTTAAGTTTCCATGTTCATGTATACTTCTTTTCAAAAAGATAACTTTTTGTTGACTTTTAGAAGGACCTCTAATGTTTTGATCCATAACTCTTAAATGATGCATTTTGGCCAAAGCTTATAGACTTGAAGTTGTATTTGAACCAAAGAAACCCGAAGATCTTCTATGTCATCTGAACCCTGAGTAGTAGCTATGAACAAATCAGCAAGAGGGTCCTCACGAGAATACGACATCTTCAACTCAATAGCTCTTGCTTGAACCCACAAAAGATAAGGCTCCAAAGAAACAACTCCTCTCTGCCCTAGGTTCTCTTTTCCTTTCCTATGAATATGACGCCAAGATTTCTCTATATCCTTCCTAGATGTAGTGTGGTCTTCACCCTCTTTAATAAAGAAGCCACTCACATGAATACTCTTTGGTTTATCCGTCATCGGATAACCAAGCTGACGGCGCGCAAGAACAGGATTGTAGCTAATGCATCTCTTTGTACCAAGAAGAGGCACATTGTAAAATATACCACAACTGTCAATAATATCTACATCATAATAAGCCTGAAGATACCACATAATATCAGAATGACTGAGATCCATGATCTTCGGTGCCCAACGAGATCCCCTCCTAGGATCCCAAAAAGCACTGGATGTAGGTAAATGAGAAGTAAACCAACAGTATAGCAATGGCGTATAATAGATAATCTCTCATTCTCAACGGAAGTTTCAAGGTGAATAGAATAATAAGTCTCTCGCAAGAAGTGTGGGGACTGGATTCCTAATCGTGAAGATCCTGATAGCATTAACGTCAACAAAGTTGTCAACGTTGGGAAACAAGAACAACCCATAAGAAAGCAAGGTAAATATGGCTTCAAAAGCCTCCATACTCCTCATCTCAGCAAAATAACGAGCCATCTTCAAAAGAAATGTAGTCGATAATCCTTTGATACAACCCTTGGTAGTCATATTCTCTTCAATCTCAGACCTTTTCAGATGGGTAATAGCAGCAATCTCATGATACTTAAGCTCCTCCTCCAAACTAGTAAAAGAAACATCACTAGTAATAGGTTGACCAAACAGATAAGAATACTCCTCCAAGGTAGGGATCAACTGATAGTCAAGAAAAGTGAAGTAATGGTATAACGGATCATAGAACTAAACCAAGGTGAAAAGAAAACCATCCTTCATCTTCGTCTTCATCAAAGGTATAATGGTCCCATACTTATTCCGGAAATCCTCTAGACTCTCAATCTTGTCAATCAAGCTCATTAATCCATCAATTTTAGGTTCCTTGAAACTGTATTTCCGAGTCCTCTTCGATCCAAAATCCATGGTCAAAGTATATCTGAGATATTGGCAAAGGTCAATTTTAAGTTCCTTGAACAACTTTCTGAAAAAATGCGTATCGGTGCATGAATGCATGAATGCATGATGCAACAAGCACACACAAAGATCACAAACATGGGGTCCATAGGTTCGACGTCACGAGCATGGAGTCAAAAGATACTACCCACAAGTTATTCTAAGCTTTGTCACCGGTAGATCAAGGTTCTAAAGGAATACCTAGAGTTTTCATTCCTCCATCCAATACTATCAACTTCCCGATTGCTCGGTAATTAATAATACCTTCAGGTGAAACTCGTCTAAGTGTAGTATCGCGTAGCAACTACTTCCGATGACTCAGAATAGTCCCCACACTACCCCTAAAAAGGCCAGGATGGGTTAAGGGTTCTACACCTCTCAGCTTCAGGGAATCTCAGGTCAAAAGCAGTCATGTCTTCTCGATCGCTCGGTAAAAAAATACCATAATCAAGGATGTCTCCACTGAGTGGGGGGTCTCATGTATACTTCTTCGGGATTACTCCCTAAAATTTAACATGAAAATACCGCCCGTCCTATCTTAAGTTTTCCCGAGTCCAGGTATAAGAACTCAAAAAAGAAGATCACCAAGCACCCCTGAAAATCAGAAAAACAATCTAGACAAACAAACATACAATATATACAAACAATAAAGTACATATATACAAATAAGCAATAATAGGGTCAACCCACTTAGAGATGGTCCAGTAATAGGTCAAACATCCCCAGCAGAGTCGTCACTTTTCTGTAATGGTAAAAACTGCGAGTATAAGCCATTGAATTGACTCAACTCAAAAATTAACAAAAGAGTCGCCACCACACTTTTATTTTATCCAAAGGACTAGGAAAAAGAGCGAATAAAATCCAAAAACAAACCAGAGATCTGGGACTGGGGGTTGGTTATGCAAAGGGAAGGTGTTAGGCACCCAACACATCTATGGTACTCTGCAGGAACCTTTTTGAAAATTTGTATATATGTGCTAAAAAAAGGTTTGTACAAAAATGGATGGTGGGGGGAGAAAAGAAGTATTTTTTTTTTAATTTTGGTTTGATAGAACTTCCAATGAGTTCTAGGCCTACATACCAACAATACGCAATGTTGAAATCAAAACCAAGTAGTTTGGCTAAAAGGAACCAAATTTGTGTGTGGGTTGTGTTCGCGTTAAAAGGTGACGCGCCAGAGGATGCGAACGTGAGTTCGGATCTTCTGGTACGCAACGATTTAAATCTTTTGATTTGTTTATAAAGATGCCGCGAGCATCAAGCTTTATTATTTTCAACACAAGAAAGATGATTTAATGATTATGAAAAAGGGAAAGTCGGAATACCCTCAATTGATATTGGTATGCGAACGACTAGCGCAAACTAGACATAACGCATTGGGAGATTCCGAGTAAGGGGATTGGTATATAAAGGAATAGATGGAGCACCCTAAATATATGTAGTTATCTACACTTTATATATGAATACGCTTGATATTTTGTGTGTTTTAATTGCTATTTCTATGATTGGGAAAGTTTCTCCTTGGATTTTAAGAAACAGAGATTATATAGGATTCTAGGTTTTGTTATTATTGTGCTCGCAAAGATCCGTGGATCTTCGCATACATATCCCTAGTGGGAATCGAGCATTTGTAGCTCGGATCTACAAGGTTCTATGGTTTGTTTGGTCCGAGGAGATAGAAATTTGCTCGGCAAGGATGAGACCTTGGCCTACGTATTCTCAAAAGGATGTTGAGAAAGTCGAGCAATCGTAGTTCCCACTTATGCTAGTGGAAAGCAACGGGATGTTAGTAAGAGATGCATAAATGTCATCTTAATGAAAATGTATCTAATCTATTTCATCACATACATTTTTAAAAAAAAGTTTGATTGATTAAAATCTTTCGTCGTAAGTATTAGGTGTTTTGCTTGAGTGTACAAGCGTTACCACTTACATGTTTAAGAAAGATGTTTGAAAAAGATGATTGAATCTTTTAACTGTAAGTATTGGGTGTTTTGCTTGAGTGTACAAGCGTTACCACTTACAATTAAGAGATGTTTTTGTTTGAAAACAGTTTGAAAAGAGTTTGAAAAGTTTTGACTGTATGTGATGTAATGGATGAGATACTTCTTCCATAGAGATGATAGATGTCTAAATCTCAAGGAGAAATTGATTGGATTAAAGGGATGCTTTTAAGAAGCCCATGGGTCCTTGTATTGTTAGCCCAAGAGGAGGCATTCCGAGGGTCATCGAGGTCATCGAGGGTCCTTGTATGAAGCTCAAGAGGAAGCTATAGGGTATGGTCGTTTTGGCTTGAAAGGGATTTCACCGAGAAATCATCCTTTTCTCGAATAAGAGCAATTTCACCGAAATTTTACTGGGAATTTGAAAGTGATTTCACCGGAAACCATCCTTCGTGGTTCTATCTTAGCTGGTGATTCTTTGTATTGGAAGCCAAAGAGGAGGTGTTAAGAGATTTCTGCTCTTTCATTGTATGATGCCCAAGAGAAGGCTAAACTCAATGAGGAGTTCTTTTGAACGAAGCCCAAGAGGAGGCTGACTCAACAGGGGAGTGTTGTCTTATATGAAGCCTAAGCGGAGGCTAACTCTGTGGGGAGAGTTTCTTTGTACAAATCCTAAGAGAAGGCTGAACTCTGTTAGAGATAAAAATATCTTGTATGAAGCCCAAGCGAAGGCTGACCCATGCTGGGGATGAGTTGTCTTGTATGAAGCCCAAGCGGAGGCTAAACTCAACTGGTGATGAGTTGTCTTGTATGAAGCCCAAGCGGAGGCTATACTGTGGGAAACCTATTGATTAGTCTAATTGTTATGTTATTATTAGACGGTTGTATAAACAGGTGTGTGTGTGTGTGTGTGATATGTATTCACAAGAGTTTATGAAGGAAATATAAACAAATGCATGATGTTTATTTACAGCAGTTTATGAAATATAAACAAGTGTTTGTGAACGAACGTTTAAAACGAGCGCAACTTGATTATTCACAAGTTTGTATTGTGTACAAGGAAATGAATATGTACACGGACGAGTTTTTATGTACAAAGAAAGATAGTTGTACATAGGGGGGTTGGGACTTACACCATAAGGGAGGCCCATTGATTTGAAAGTAGTTTCACAGGGAAAAATGCTCCTTTCAATACCAATGGTATTCAGTGTAAAATGTACAGATGAAACAGAAATGATTGATCAAAGTTTATCTGTAAAAGGTATTTTAAAGAGTATCTGTATTATATACAGATAAAAGGTTTTGAAAAAGAAGTATTTGTGTTATGTACAGATAAAAGGTTTTGAAAAAGAAGTATCTGTGTTATGTACAGATAAAAATTTGAAAAAGAAGTATCTGTGTTATGTACAGATAAAAATTTGTATGTGTTTTGAAAAGAATTTGATATGTACAAAGAAATGTTATGTACACAAAAGAATGTTATGGGACTTACACCGTGATGGAGGCCCATTGGTTAAAAATAAAATTTGCTCAGGAGAAACCTTCCTTTAGAACCAATGGATTCAGCGTATAGACAAACGAATGAAAACAAACGAAAGAAATTTGTTTATGTTTGAATATTAACAATGATGATTTGAGTATGTACAAGTAAAACTAAATATGTACATAAAGGATTGGGACTTACACCATAAGGGTGGCCCATGATCGATCGAGAAATTCGAGAGAAGACGAAATCAGTTTTATCGTTTTGAATCGGATCGATTATGGTAAAAGATGCAAGTTTGATGAAATGTTTTGAAAATGATTTAAAATGTTTTGAAATGTTAAGTTCATTTATGAGAAGTTTTGAAAAATCGGAAGTCGAAAACTTGAAAAATTCACCTTTAAGGAGGTTTGAAAAGTGTTCGAGCATCGCTTTGCTCGATTAAAATTTAATCGATGAAAGTTTTTTGGATTTTTGACATAATCATAAAATATATATATTAAATGACAAGTGTGCAAAAAATCATCTCAAAATGAGAAGTTTTGATTGGTTAAAAAAATTGTTGAAGTTTGATAAAAAAAACATGAAAATATGACAAGTTTGTAAAAAATTTGGTCTTGCTGGGTTTTGAACCCATGACCTTGAGGTGGACGCGTGTCACAGAGCCTTAAGAGCAAGCAAGCAACCAACTGAGCCAAACGCGCTGAGTGTTAGTGGATTAAAACACGTGTAGACAAGGCGTTGGATTGTTTGAATTTGAAAAAGATCAAGAACACGCGCGAAGCATGTTCTTCGTGTTTGATTTTCAGAAATCTAAATTCAAGCTCAAATCCTTGTTTCTTTACCAAATTGAGTGAAATAAAATTCAAACTTGACCGGTTTTTCATCACGAACATGAAGATGCATGTTAATTTCATTTATATTCATTCTATCATGTTTTGATTTCTGGAAAAATGAAGAACCCTAGAATCTAAGAATCCAAATTAAATTATGTGTAGTTGATGATTGTTGGATTTTATTGAGGGTTAATGATCGTTATTAGTGCAGAAACCAATTGGCCAAGAGCTTTTGTCAAAAGATTCAAAGAGTTATGAGAACCAAGTTCGTGTTCATACCTGGAAAAATGAAAATCGAAAACGATGCAAACGTGTTTCCAGTTGCTGTTTGGCGATTGATTAAGCACCAGCGGCCTCTAGGGATGATGTATGATCACCCTGCTTGCTCTGAAATGCCCCAGAAATTTCCAACCAAGTCCACCTGCACAGGATGAAAATGAAGCTTCGATTTTTGGGTTAGAGCTGTTACAGTTAGTAGTTCTTGATCTTGATCATGTACATGAGGTATGGTGATGGTGTTCAAAGGATTAGAACTCAAGTTACTCACACCAAACTCAAAATCCGATGGCTATGGCAGTTTGGAAGTTTGGAAATTGTGAAAAATGAAAACTAATTTTTAGTTTAGTTCATGTTGATTTTAAGTTTGCAACAAGTTCCATAGTGATTATGCAACATGTTGGACACCAAAATTTATCATGTTTTCAATTGATTTTCAAAAATGCTATGTTTGGCAAAATAACATGAATTGCTTGATTTTCAAGAAAGTAGAAAGAAAGCTTGTATTTGTGGAGCTTTGGTGTTGATTTCTCTTGAAATGGTGAGCTATTTATAGGCAAGAGGTTCTGAAATTGTTAGGCAAGAAGGACATGGCATTTGGATATTCAAAGAAAGCTTAAGGGGCAAGAAAGTCTTTTGTAAAGCAAAAGGAAGGTTCCTTTTTTCACCATGTGTGAAATTATCCAACTTGATCCAATCTTTCAATTATCACTTCTCACTGATGTTTATCAATTTGATGACTCAATTTGGCAAGGTGGCAAGTGGTCTAAATGAGAAAACACAAAATGACCTATAATTTGATGTTTGAACTTTGAAAAATCAAGTTTCATGGAGCCTTATGTTTCAATTTCAAAGACATAGCTAGCCTCCATGGATTTGAGAGTTATTGGACATTTTGGAAAGATCTTTCCACAAGCTACAACTTTCATGTTTTGAGTTTTTTCCAATTCCAATTGGAACTAGGTGAAAAAATGGCTTGAAGTTTGAAAAAAAATGAGAAATTTCAACACTTAGAAAAATTTCTAAGTATAAAAACTTTTGACTTTTTGTTGACTTTTCCAAATTCTTTGATTTTTTATGATCATGATGGATCATTTGAAGTATTTTGATGATGGAAAAAGTTTTGTTTTGAAAAATTTGACCAAAAGTCAAAGTTTGACTTTTTTCTGCAGATGAAATTTCATCGACGTTTAAAATCGATCGATGAATTCTATGAACTCTCGTGATGTTTTGAATCCGTAAATTAGGTCAAGATGTTATATCTAAGATATAATGACCAATCTCTATCCAAAAAAAGTTATTTCTTGTTCAAAAAGTCAGAGAATTCTCATGCTCGACCAAAACCCTAATTGGTCGATCCTTAATTAATCAGTGAGAAAAATGGATATCTGAGGATTGAAGGCTGATGATTTGATCAAGATAGATCAAATGGAGTGAGAAAATCTCAAACCCTAATTGGTTAGCTCTTGAATCGATGAAAATCTGATGAAACCCTAATTTTGACCCGTGAATGCTATACCCGATTAATGCTAATCTGAACTGTTAGTTATGCAATGATGCAAATGTAAGGTGGTATATTAGGTCAAAATTTGGGTATGAGATGCCCTATTTAAGTTTCTTTAACCGAGAGATGAAGATGAATATCTTCGCTTTGATAGGTGTAAAGAGACTTAAATATCGTAATACGCAAAATTTGGACCTAAGATACCAAAAGATGCGATGATGCAAAATGATTAAAAAGTTTTACCCTAAAGGATATCAAAGAAATGACACAGGAAGGGAATTTTGTGAATACGTCCCTCGATGGGGAAAGAATGATTCACGAATATGTGAACATTTGTTTCGCTTTGGGAAACAAAGAGATTACCTTCGTCACCTGTGACAATGTTTAAGGTAAGTGGAAATGATATTACCAATTATCACCGTGATATAGTATGGTAATGGGTTTTGAAGATGTTACCAATTATCGAAAGTGATAACTATAACAAGGTAAATCTTGGGAATGAGGTTGTCTGCCACTCACTTTGTGAGTAATAGATAGTGTTCTATCCAGAATGAACCTGAGAGAAAAAGTTAATCAAAACATTGTTCCCAATGAGGGATAATCTCACCGCGAATATGATAGAGAGAAGAAAATGCATTTCTGCTTGGGGACTTTGCCGGGAAAAAGAAAGACATATCCTTTCTGTTTGGGAATACTCCGCTGGGGAAAAAGAAAAAAGTATCTTTTCGCTTGGAGATATTCTATCGAATGACTTGTACTGTATGAGTAAGCATGATTTATACCATGATTTGGAAGCAAACATTTTGAGAGATGCAAAATGCAATGAATGATGCTATTATGTATGAATGTCATGAATGTTATATGCATGCTAACAATACTTGACAAAGACACTAAAGGGATATTTGGGAAAAGGACCGCACATCGAATAAATACTTGGTGAAAATTGCAAGAATGGTGCGTATATTCACTAATGAAGAATTTGAGTTGCATGTTTTACACTTTCCGAGAGAGGTATTTCATTGGCAACTTGATCGGGATTCTTTTGGATAAGAATACCGTCCTTGATGATTTCTCGATGAGGAGAAGATCAGTAGCGCTTGGCACTCTAATCGGGATCAAACACTTGGAGAAACGGTTGAAGTTATTTCCGTGTTCGTAGTTTCAAAGGAGAATTTTGCTTTGTTTCAAAATTTTGAAGTAAAAATTCATTTAAAACATTTTAGTTTCAAAAATGATTTTCACAATAAAAGCGTTATTTTGCAAAATGTAATAAAGTAGGAATTGCAAACAAAAGGCACAAGGCTCAAATTTATTGAATAGAATGGTAATCACCAAAGGCGTGATTCCATGAACTATTTACAAAAGTTGGAAATGATAATTTATTGGGAAAAGGCTACATTGAAAGCAAATAACCACTACTATCCCTAACAACTTTGAATTCCAACCGTGCTTGTTGCTTCGTAAGAGTTGATCAAGATCCGCTGATGGAAAATTCTTCATGTGGACAAAATACGATCGACGCAGCTATTTTGTCATTTTTTGTATCCTCGGTTTTTGCCTAGATCGCTTTTCGTGTTTTCGATCTATCGTGATAATTTCGCTTATTGTCTCTAATTTTGCCCGGATCGCTTTTCGTGTTTTCAATCCACCGAGACGCCATTTTGCCTAAGCCGCCTTTTCGGATTTTCGACTTACCGAGTTGTTCTTTTGTTTTTTAGACAAAATATTTTTGATCGCCAAGATTCACTGTGATGCGGAGTTCATCGCCGCCCATGGTTGTGAGAGTCATAGCACCGCCAGAGAAGCTTCTTTTGACGATGTATGGCCTTCGTAATTAGGAGTCCATTTGCCCCTAGAATCTGCTTGAAAAGACAAAATCTTTTAAGCACGAGGTCGCCTTTCTCGAATTCACGAGGTCGGACCTTTGTCGAAAGCTTTTTTCATTCTTCTTGATATAGTTGTCCGTGACACAGAGCGGTCAGCGCTTTTCTTCAATTAAGTTCAATTGGTCGATCCGCTTTGACACCATTCGGCCTCAAATAGCTTAGTTTCCATGAGAACTCTCATTGATGGGATCTCAACTTCCACGGGAGCACCGCCCATGCCGATACTAGAGAAAAGGAGTTGCCCTGAAGTGCGCATCGAGGTACGATACCCATGCGCAGCAAATGGCAGATTTCGCCGCCTTGTAAGTGATGACCATTTTCCGATGATCTTTTGATGTTCTTGTTGGCGCCTTCAACAATACTGCTCATCTTTGGCCTAAGGAGACGAGTTATGATGCTCAATCTTGAATTCCTCACGCTCTTTTCATCATTTTTTGTTCAAGTTTGATCCATTGTCTCGTAATGATCTCGCTGAACTCCATATCGGCAAATGAGGTTGTTCTTGATGAACCTCACAACCACTTGTCCGTAACGCTGGCGAAGATGCCGCTCGACCCATTTGGTGAAGTAATCAATAGCCACCGAATGAAGCGATGTCCGTTTGACGCTTTTGGTTCAATCATTCCAATCATGTCAATGCCCCACATGGAGAAAGGCCACGGAGAGGAGAGAACATTGAGTAGAGTCGAGGCACATGGATCTTATCTCGAGATCTAGCACTTGTGACATCTTTTAACGTGTTTGCAGCAATCGATTCCATCGTTATCCAATAGTATCCTCTCTTTCTCGACATTGCATGCCCATTTGAATGGGTTCAAAGGACCCTTCATGCACTTCATGGATGATTGTGTTTGCTTCCGTCTGCCGACGATCCGAGCGTAACCATGTCGAAGTTTCTTTGTATAGAACATCCTCATTGAGGAAGAAATCGAAAGCCTCCTTAGAGTTTTCTTATCCTTGTACGATGCCCCGAGTGGGTACTCTGTTTTAGCGCCTAGAAATCTCATCCGGGATCTCTTCTTCAACTTCTTTTTCAAATAATTCATTGTGGGATTTCAAAGTTGAGAGAGCATAGAGTTATTGCTTTCAATGGATTTGTCCATTTGTTAACTGCATGTTTTGATTTATGTTTGATTAAAAAGTTTTATCATCATTTTTTTTGAAAGTTAATGTGAAAGTGTTGCATTAATTTTTCATTATGATTTTTTTTGAAGATTTTTATTGTTATTGTGTTTTTAGGATTATCATTTTAAAAGGGTAAAATGAAAATAAACACGTAGAGTGGAAACAAAAAACGCGCTTTTATTTATGTTTCACAATATGAACAGGCCCTAAAATAAAACTCATTTGTCTTGGGCAAGACAAAGAGAAATTATTTAAAAGCTAAACCTTATAAACATCTCTTCGCTTGGGCTAAGCGAGAGTTCAAAACAAAAAGCAAAGATAAACTACTTAGAGCTATGAACATTAGTCCTAACTTCAACAGTTTCCAATAGTGACGAACTCCTTGAAGTCGAGGTACCTGTAATTTTCCGCTAGGTTTAACCTCGAGTAGACTTTGATCGGTCGAAAGCTTTGAAGGTTCCGACGATGGCCTTGCCTTTGGTGCTCCTAAAGCGATCTTCTTGATTAATGATCGGGAAGTACGAGAGATAGCCTTTGTACTTCCCGTTGATCTTTGTGTTGAATATCGGGATGTTCCTTCCGCCTTCCGAGTGAAGAGACTCGCTGTCGACACTTTCCGCATCGTATCCCGAATCATACTCTTGATCTTCGGATCATGTTAATGTAGTGGTAACCGTGATCCGCTTGGTGAAATCCACGACGTGTTGAAACAGAGATCTTCATTTGGGACCTCGACCGATTAGTTTGAGAAGACGAGTATTCCTCTTCCGATTGACTAGGTAGTCAAAGTCATTACCCCATCCCGTGGGTTGGATATCTTCGATCCGATTTTGAGCTGCGCAGTATTTCACCATGTAGTCGATTTGCCACTTGGTTCTCCCAAGGTATCCCAAATTTCAGCAGGACTCATGGATTTTCATGTTGTCGCAGGACATGTCTTTGAATTGATCCGGTGCATATGATTCCTCCCGAGACACATATTCGTGGCTATTCATAAGTGCTCCATTCCTCGATTCGATGGATCATCTTCATCCTCTTCAATGGTTACAACATTAACCTCATGAACAGGTTTAAGAAACCTCCACTATGAAATACTTCCTTGATCGGGAAAGTGTTTCATCTTTCTATTTTTTTGAGGACACGGTGTGAACCCAAGTCCTATTGCTTCATTCTTCTTGAGCTTTGATAACTTGTCCCCATCCTCGATTATTGCCATCTTTCACCATTTGTGCCGCTTTATATGAAGAGATAGACGATCCGCTTTTAGTAGATTCATCTTCTAGCGGATTTTCCGGGAGATGCGCGCTCAATGTCATTGGCGTGATGAAGGAGAAACCGATAGATGACTTACAAGTAAAGCTTGTTCACCGATGGTCACCAACTTTCCATTTATCGTGAATTTTAATTTCGATGGAGAGTAGTTATCGCCTCGCATCGTGGATCCAAGGTCTTCCTAGCAAGCAACTATACGCACTGGTACGTCCATGACTGGAACGTAATTTTGAAAGTGAGGGCCAATTGTCATTGGGAGATCAACTTCCCCAATAACCGACTTTCTCGATCCATCAAAAGCTCTTACTATGATGTCGTTGAACTTCATTATGCCTTTGTAAGCTAAACGAGCGAAGCCGCTTTTGGCATTACATTTAAAGACGAACCCGTATCCACCAATACATTGATAGGAATCGACCGCAAATCATCCGATGTGCAAGGCCAAGTTGTGATCTTTCCTTCTTCCAAGTTCTTCGTCACTAAAACTCGATTGTTGCAGTCGTTATGTTGAGACGATCCTCCAAATTGGTCCGTAGTCACATCGTGATCCACATAAGCCTGGTCTAGTACTCTCATCAAAGCTTCGTGAGCTTCAGTTAAGGAGTAAAGACAAGATTGAAATTTTGAAGGAGTCTCAGATCAATTGGTCTACGACTCGATATTCGCTTCTTCTTGATTAGTTTCGTGATCTCGCACGCCTGAGTTGATGTTGGTTCCATCAGAGAACCAATGTTTGTACCGGTTAACAATGGAATCGCAGGATTCTCAATGATATGCTAACTTGGTTTTGTTTAACAACAGAATTGAAGGCGATTTTGGTGTTAATGGAGCGTGTACTGCCCACTTCGCTACTCGTCCAATTTCGTTATATTGACATTAGCGGAAGTGTAGGTATGGGTTTCTCCTTCCCATCCTCTATCAAGGTTGCATTGTACCGTAAGGAATTGCTCTAGTAGAACTGCATTTTAACAGACCTGTGGGCAAATCACCAAAGGAGATGTTGGAATGTTGGAACCATCGTATGCTATCTCCACATGCTCTGTATGTTGAAACAAGGGATCACAACGTTTAGGATTTTCCGAGTTGATATTTGAGACTAAAAGCTCATGCGGAAAATGCCCTATTGTATTTATGTCATGGTCATCTCGTTTCAGAGATTTGTAAATCACCAATGTCTAACAAATGTCAATATCTCGCTTATGGTGGGACATCCATGGATATTCTTGAACGGATATAGCAAGCGCATAATCATGCTTAGTGAAGGTGCTCATGGTACTGTATGCTTCATGAAGATGTACCAAGTTTCCTTTGATTAAGTTTACGTTGGACAAGGTACCGTCTGTATTCCTTAGCATTAGATTCACCGAGTGTCCACTATGGCTGGAAGGATTGGCTTGCACATTCGGACTTGTGTTTCAAGGAAAGAAGATTAGCCTTCACTAATCTCGTCGCCTTTAATTCTATGCAATGCTCAAGGTCATGGCCCGTGCCCTTGGTGAAAAGGGCAAGACATGTCACCTTTGTACCACCATGGTAGTTTTTTGGACCGGAGGTGGTAACCTTGTTCGTATTAGATTCCTTTCTATCATAGGTAAAGTTCTGTACGCTATGGGAATTGGGTCGAACCGAGTGACCCGAGGCGCATTTGGTTGTGAAACCGCCGAGCTCGCTGACGAGGCCGTTGAGTTTGTTGATTTTGTTGAAATTTGGAGCAATTTCGAGTTGTGTTGACAGAGGTGCTATGGCTACCGTCGTTGTTGAATGACATTTTGCGTGGTTTCTGGATACCATTCCTACGCCATGTTCTTTTTCCTTGGGAAACCGGTTCCAACTTTCTTGGTATTACTAGAGATCCTACTTCCTTGGTTAGACGTCCCGTCCGAACCCCTTCTTCTAGTCGCATTCCCATGCTTACCATTTCGTTGAAGTCTCCGGAGCGCGCGATCATTCGCCATAATAGAATGAGTTTAGAGTATTCAAGAATACCTTAGTCATCTCTTTTCTTCCAAGGGCGGTTGACTTGGGCAGCAATTTCCTCCATCGCTAAGATATTCCTTGAATGTCTCTCTTCCTTTTGAGACATGGAGCGGAGTTGATCCCTATCGAGCCATATCCAAGTTGAATTTATATTGCTGTACAAGGCTTTACCTAAGTCGTTGAATGTTTGATATTCGTGTCGCCTAAACCCATGTACCACTTGCACCGTGAGACTATCCCGATGTAATGAATTAACAACGATGATCCTCATTGACGTAGACATTTTCCTAGCATACATTGTAAGATGACTCGAGGACAAGAATTCTTTGTACTTTTCAAAACCGGATTTTGAATTTCGCAGTATTTTTACACGAGGGACTAGCAGAGATCCCGGCGCTTTTCCCAAACAATTTTTCCTTGAATCGCTTTTATCTCAAGTTGCATTTTGAGAAGTTGTTCGGAGATTTTCCATTGAACCACGAGCATTCGTGTTATTTCCCGGAGTGTGATGAACTTCGTCTGTGGTAGTGTGCACTACGGAGCGAGTTCAACATGATCGGTTGAGAAACCGACATTGTTACTTGTGGAAAAGTTATTCCACATTGTGGAGTGAATGTGCTTGTCGCAAAGTAGGTATTTCAAGCGAGGTTGTTCGAGAAGTCGGTTGGCGAACTCTAATGCCGGGTTAAAAGGCATTCCCCATGGATAGCCCTCGCATGCCGAAGGTGAACCATCGATCGTGATAACCAAGTAGTAGTATCCTCTCAAGTTGCTATTTGGTTTTGACCGCCGATGTCGCTTGTTGACTTTTGTGCGTGCGAGTCGACCAAAGATGTGAGTCTTTCCACTTCTTCTTGTAGCGTAGTTACCGCACTACGGAGTTCAACGCTTTCTTGCTCAAAATTCTCCATTACTTTTCTTCTTTTGATATGGTATCGCGACGCTCGAGTTGGCGCGGACGTAGTCGAAACTCTAAGACGCGACACTTGACAATTTTTCTATTCGAAAATGACCAAACCTGGAATGATTAGACTCTAGATGGTAGACTTAAATGCAAAGTATGATGCATGAATATGATTGTAAAGAAAAGAAATTTCCAAAGAATTTACACTAAACGAGATATTTCGAAAATATTTGGATGGAAAACACAAATTTTATTGATTAATGAAGGAAGATTACAACAATTGTTTTTGTTGGAGCAATGCTCACACAAATGATACAATAAATGATAAAATTACAAACTAAGTTAAACTAATTAAACATCTTCGCTCGGATGACGATCCAAAGGCTTGATGCAGCTTCACTGTGATTTCCTTCCCATAGTGAGCTTTTAGTTTGGCTTTCGCTTTTAGCTTGCTAATGACTCTCTTCCACTCTGGGAGCGGGCTTGGGTTGTCATTTCTAGCTTTTCCTTTCCTTGACGATTGATGGCGTTATCCTTCTAGCGAATCTTCTCATCTTCTCCATGAGCCATTCATCTTGGAAGTAGAGCGCTTTTCATGATCTTTGACTTGCTTCGAGCTTCTCATTCTCAAGGTTAGTCTTAAGGAACTTGCTTTCCAAAGCTTCTTTCTCAAACCTTATCTTGGTCAAGGATTCTTGGTATTCTCCCACAGCTTCAACGATAAAAATTTTTGATTTCGAAGCGACTGAGAACATGGGATCCTCATAAGCGTAAGGCATTCGGAATTCCTTCGCTTCTTCTTTATCCAAGAAGTGTAGGTTTCATGGCTACACAATTTTTGCCTTACCTTTTCCTTTCTTTCGATGTGATGCCAAGCTTTGATCATCCTAGCCTTCAACTTGGGAATCCTCTCCTTCATGATAGAAGTAGCTTTCACCAGAAACCGGAGGTTTACCGAATTTGCGATCCGAATGACGCTTTGCTAGGAATGGGTTGTAGTTGATTCCCTCTCGCACTCAATGAGAGGTACGCTGGCAAATTCTCCACGCCTCAATGATTTCCATCTCATTGTTTGCCAAGGTATACCAATGGATATCGCGCTTGTAAGAGACATGAGTCTTCGGACCAATGCCACTGCCTTTGTTTTCGCGAAGATAGGAGATTTAGGCAAAGTGAGACAATCCATTTGAAAAACAGGTACACAACACACGATAGTTCCGCCTCTTTGACGATTCCTATGATGAATAGAGACGACATATCACCAAGTGGTGGGAACGGATTTCCAATCGAAGATCCTTATGGCGTTGATATCAACGAAATTTGGGACGTTGGGAAACAACATCAATCCATAGAGGAGTAAAGCTAAAATAGCTTCAAAGGCTACCATACTACCGCTTCGAGAACTTGAGAGCCTTCTCCATTAGGAACTTTGAAGTTAGTCCTAAGAGTTTTCCTCCGTAGTTAGGTTTTGTCTATCTCATTTTTTAAATGAGTCATTGTTGCAATGACTTGTGACTGGGAATGGCTTCCAAACCATTGAAAGGCACTTTGTCCGACATCGAGATTCCTAGGATATGCGATACTCTTCCAAAGTAGGCATCAACCGATAATCGTGGAAAGTGAAGCAATGATGATCGATCGTAGAACCGAACGAAGGTTTTGAGAAGTCCTTCATCAATGTTAGCTCGTAAGAGTTAAAAGAGTTCCATAGCGTCAAACCGAGGGATCTTCTACCAAGGATGCTAACTCTTTCAACTTTCCTACGCCAGAATCCTAAAACTGTATCTTTTGGTGAATCTTCCTCCGACGTCCATCACTCTAACCTAAAATATTTTACAAAGAAAACATCTCTAAATTCTTTGAAATGGAAAGAGAAATGAAGAAGTTTTTTTTTGTTTTTGAATGAATGAATGCATGAATGCGCAAACATGGTTAGTAGTTATACACACGGCAAGTGTTCAAGTCACGAGCATGAAGCCAACGATAAGAATCAACGTGGTTAAGTTCTATGGGCTTATTCATCCGTGAAACGGTTCTATCGATAATACAGCTCAACACTCCCTTCAAAACATTATTGGATTTGTTGAATACCGATGGTCCAATAATATTTTCAAGAGAAACTCACCGATCGTAGTATCGCATGACAATTACTCTAGGCTTACACCGAATAATCTCGCACTACATCCTAATGGCCGTGATGGTTTATGTGTTCTACACCACTCCTTCTTAAGTTCTCCTAAAATACATTTCGCAATTACTTGCTTAAACACAATACCGCTAAGACAACCTCCATCGCTGGAAATATTAACTCGAAAGCATTGAATCGCCACGATAATACCTCCACCTAGATCTTAAAATGTTTCTTAAATCCGGTTAGGATTTCTTTCCATCAAGTGAAATCGTGAAACACACAATAAAGAAAACATATATGCAAAATATGAAAAGCTTATCCCTTTCTTTTCTTTTGAAAACAAAAAGCTTGGTGCTCGGACGTAGTAACGATTTTCTTTTCTTTTTTTTGAAAAATCAAAGTTTCAAATTATCCCCAGCAGAGTCGCCATTTTTCCTGTCATAGGTGACGCCAGAGGATGCGAACGTGAGTTCGGATCTTCCGCACGCAACGATTTAAATCTTTTGATTTGTTTATAAAGATGCCATGAGCATCAAGCTTTATTATTTTCAACACAAGAAAGATGATTTAATGATTATGAAAAAGGGAAAGTCGAAATACCCTCAATTGATATTGGTATGAACGACTCAGCGCAAACTAGACATAACGCATCGGGGAGATTCTCGAGTAAGGGGATTGGTATATAAAGGAATAGATGGAGCACCCTAAATATATGTAGTTATCTACAGCTTTATATATGAATACGTTTGATATGTTTGTGTGTTTTAATTGCTATTTCTATGATTGGGAAAGTTTCTCCTTTGTATTTTAAGAAACAGTAGATTATATAGGATTCTAGGTTTTGTTATTATTGTGCTCGCAAAGATCCGTGGATCTTCTCGATACATATCCCTAGTGGGAATCGAGCATTTGTAGCTCGGATCTACAAGGTTCTATGGTTTGTTTGGTCTGAGGGAGATAGAAATTTGCTCGGCAAGGATGAGACCTTGTTCCTACGTATTCTCAAAAGGATGTTGAGAAAGTCAGAGCAATCGTAGTTCCCACTTATGCTAGTGGAAAGCAACGGATGTTAGTAAGAGATGATAAATGTCATCTTAATGAAAATGTATCTAATCTATTTCATCACATACATTTTTAAAAAAAATTTTGATTGATTAAAATCTTTCGTCGTAAGTATTAGGTGTTTTGCTTGAGTGTACAAGCGTTACCACTTACATGTTTAAGAAAGATGTTTGAAAAAGATGATTGAATCTTTTAACTGTAAGTATTGGGTGTTTTACTTGAGTGTATAAGCGTTACCACTTACAATTAAGAGATGTTTTTGTTTGAAAACAGTTTGAAAAGAGTTTGAAAAGTTTTGACTGTATGTGATGTAATGGATGAGATACTTCTTCCATAGAGATGATAGATGTCTAAATCTCAAGGAGAAATTGATCGATTAAAGGGATGCTTTAAGAAGCCCATGGGTCCTTGTATTGTTAGCCCAAGAGGAGGCATTCCGAGGGTCATCGAGGGTCCTTGTATGAACCTCAAGAGGAAGCTATGTGGTATGGTCGTTTTGGCTTGAAAGGGATTTCACCGAGAAATCATCCTTTTCTCGAATAAGAGCAATTTCACCGGAAATTTTACTGGGAATTTGAAAGTGATTTCACCGGAAACCATCCTTTCGTGGTTCTATCTTAGCTGGTGATTCTTTGTATTGGAAGCCCAAGAGGAGGTCATAAGAGATTTCCCTCTTTCATTGTATGATGCCCAAGAGAAGGCTAAACTCAATGAGGAGTTCTTTTGAACGAAGCCCAAGAGGAGGCTGACTCAACAGGGGAGTGTTGTCTTATATGAAGCCTAAGCGGAGGCTAACTCTGGGGAGAGTTTCTTTGTACAAAGCCCAAGAGAAGGCTAAACTCTGTTGGAGATAAAAATATCTTGTATGAAGCCCAAGCGGAGGCTGACCCATGCTGGGGATGAGTTGTCTTGTATGAAGCCCAAGCGGAGGCTAAACTCAACTGGTGATGAGTTGTCTTGTATGAAGCCCAAGCGGAGGCTATACTGTGGGAAACCTATTGATTAGTCTAATTGTTATGTTATTATTAGACGGTTGTATAAACAGGTGTGTGTGTGTGTGATATGTATTCACAGGAGTTTATGAAGGAAATATAAACAAATGTATGATGTTTATTTTAGCTTTATGAAATATAAACAAGTGTTTGTGAACGAACGCTTAAAACGAGCGAACTTGATTATTCACAAGTTTGTATGTGTACAAGGAAATGAATATGTACACGCATTTAGTTTTTATGTACAAAGAAAGATGGATGTACATAGGGGTTGGGACTTACACCATAGGAGGCCCATTGATTTGAAAGTAGTTTCACAGGAAAATGCTCCTTTCAATACCAATGGTATTCGTAAAATGTAGATGAAACAAATGATTGATCAAAGTTTATCTCAAAAGGTATTTTCAAAGAAAGAGTATCCATTATATATGATAAAAGGTTTTGAAAAGAAGTATCTGTGTTATGCATGATAAAAGGTTTTGAAAAGAAGTATCTGTGTTATGTATAGATAAAAGGTTTTGAAAAAGAAGTATATGTGTTATGTACAGATAAAAATTTGAAAAAGAAGTATCTGTGTTATGTACAGATAAAAATTTGTAAGTGTTTTGAAAAGAATTTGATATGTACAAAGAAATGTTATGTACACAAAAGAATGTTATGGGACTTACACCGTGATGGAGGCCCATTGGTTAAAAAGAAAGTTTGCTCAGGAGAAACCTTCCTTTAGAACCAATGGATTCAGCGTATAGACAAACGAATGAAAACAAACGAAAGAAATTTGTTTATGTTTGAATATTAACAATGATGATTTGAGTATGTACAAGTAAAACTAAATATGTACATAAAGTATTGGGACTTACACCATAAGGGTGGCCCATGATCGATCGAGAAATTCGAGAGAAGACGAAATCAGTTTTATCGTTTTGAATCGGATCGATTATGGTAAAAGATGCAAGTTTGATGAAATGTTTTGAAAAATGATTTAAAATGTTTTTGAAATGTTAAGTTCATTTATGAGAAGTTTTGAAAAAAAATCGGAAGTCGAAAACTTGAAAAATTCACCTTTTAAGGAGGTTTGAAAAAGTGTTCAGAGCATCGCTGCCTCGATTAAAATTTAATCAGATGAAAGTTTTTTTGGATTTTTTTGACATAATCATAAAATATATATATTAAATGACAAGTGTGCAAAAAATCATCTCAAAATGAGAAGTTTTGATTGGTTAAAAAAATTGTTGAAGTTTGATAAAAAAAACATGAAAATATGACAAGTTTGTAAAAAATTTGGTCTTGCTGGGTTTTGAACCCATGACCTTGAGGTGGACGCGTGTCACAGAGCCTTAAGAGCAAGCAAGCAACCAACTGAGCCAAACGCGCTGAGTGTTAGTGGATTAAAACACGTGTAGACAAGGCGTTGGATTGTTTGAATTTGAAAAAGATCAAGAACACGCGCGAAGCATGTTCTTCGTGTTTGATTTTCAGAAATCTAAATTCAAGCTCAAATCCTTGTTTCTTTACCAAATTGAGTGAAATAAAATTCAAACTTGACCGGTTTTTCATCACGAACATGAAGATGCATGTTAATTTCATTTATATTCATTCTATCATGTTTTGATTTCTGGAAAAATGAAGAACCCTAGAATCTAAGAATCCAAATTAAATTATGTGTAGTTGATGATTGCTGGATTTTATTGAGGGTTAATGATCGTTATTAGTGCAGAAACCAATTGACCAAGAGCTTTTGTCAAAAGATTCAAAGAGTTATGAGAACCAAGTTCGTGTTCATACCTGGAAAAATGAAAATCGAAAACGATGCAAACGTGTTTCCAGTTGCTGTTTGGCGATTGATTAAGCACCAGCGGCCTCTAGGGATGATGTATGATCACCCTGCTTGCTCTGAAATGCCCCAGAAATTTCCAACCAAGTCCACCTGCACAGGATGAAAATGAAGCTTCGATTTTTGGGTTAGAGCTGTTACAGTTAGTAGTTCTTGATCTTGATCATGTACATGAGGTATGGTGATGGTGTTCAAAGGATTAGAACTCAAGTTACTCACACCAAACTCAAAATCCGATGGCTATGGCAGTTTGGAAGTTTGGAAATTGTGAAAAATGAAAACTAATTTTTAGTTTAGTTCATGTTGATTTTAAGTTTGCAACAAGTTCCATAGTGATTATGCAACATGTTGGACACCAAAATTTATCATGTTTTCAATTGATTTTCAAAAATGCTATGTTTGGCAAAATAACATGAATTGCTTGATTTTCAAGAAAGTAGAAAGAAAGCTTGTATTTGTGGAGCTTTGGTGTTGATTTCTCTTGAAATGGTGAGCTATTTATAGGCAAGAGGTTCTGAAATTGTTAGGCAAGAAGGACATGGCATTTGGATATTCAAAGAAAGCTTAAGGGGCAAGAAAGTCTTTTGTAAAGCAAAAGGAAGGTTCCTTTTTTCACCATGTGTGAAATTATCCAACTTGATCCAATCTTTCAATTATCACTTCTCACTGATGTTTATCAATTTGATGACTCAATTTGGCAAGGTGGCAAGTGGTCTAAATGAGAAAACACAAAATGACCTATAATTTGATGTTTGAACTTTGAAAAATCAAGTTTCATGGAGCCTTATGTTTCAATTTCAAAGACATAGCTAGCCTCCATGGATTTGAGAGTTATTGGACATTTTGGAAAGATCTTTCCACAAGCTACAACTTTCATGTTTTGAGTTTTTTCCAATTCCAATTGGAACTAGGTGAAAAAATGGCTTGAAGTTTGAAAAAAAATGAGAAATTTCAACACTTAGAAAAATTTCTAAGTATAAAAACTTTTGACTTTTTGTTGACTTTTCCAAATTCTTTGATTTTTTATGATCATGATGGATCATTTGAAGTATTTTGATGATGGAAAAAGTTTTGTTTTGAAAAATTTGACCAAAAGTCAAAGTTTGACTTTTTTCTGCAGATGAAATTTCATCAGACGTTTCTAAAATTGACTGATGAATTCTATGAACCTCTGTGATGTTTTGAATCCAGAAATTAGGTCAAGATGTTATATCTAAGATATAATGACCAATCTCTATCCAAAAAAAAAGTTATTTCTTGTTCAAAAAGTCAGAGAATTCTCATGCTCGACCAAAACCCTAATTGGTCGATCCTTAATTAATCAGTGAGAAAAATGGATATCTGAGGATTGAAAGCTGATGATTTGATCAAGATAGATCAAATGGAGTGAGAAAATCTCAAACCCTAATTGGTTAGCTCTTGAATCAGATGAAAATCTGATGAAACCCTAATTTTGACCTGTGAATGCTATACCCGATTAATGCTATCTGAACTGTTAGTTATGCAATGATGCAAATGTAAGGTGGTATATTAGGTCAAAATTTGGGGTATGACAGGTTGATTTTAAGAAAAATTAGTTTGGAAAAGCTACAAAGAGTTCAAAAAGGGTTTGAATGAGGTTAGATGTTTTTTAGTCTTATGGAAAGAAAAGTCAAAGTATTGTTAGATTGATTGAGAGTTTATTAAGAAAAGAAGTTTGAAAATTCATGGACCTAAGTCCAAGTTTTTTTTTGTTTTGAAAGTGGTTCGAGGTTTGAAAATAATAATCCTTTGAAAAAGAGGGAAGATTTTGGAAATAAAAGAATGGGGAGGAGATGAAGAGACTAATCTAAGTGCATAAAGTAAAAGGTAAGGGTAAAGAAAGATCTAACCGGGTGAGAAGATTAATACTTGACATCAAGAGTCAATACCATATCCCATTCTTTGGACAACCACATAAACAACAAATAACCAGAGAAAAAAACAAGCATCGGATGAGTCAATATTTTGAGGAAATTCACTCTTAATCGAGTATAACGGAATAACCTGCATACAAAGGTAATAACCAGACAAAGACAGAATAACACCAAGAGCACAAAAATCTCCCAAGATGAGGTAAAGGTCCTAATCCTAATTACAAAGATCAAGCTCCGAGTACAAGGATAGTAACCAAGTCCAATTAGAAGTTTTTATGTTTAAGTTGAATTATTAGGTATTTTGGAAAAGGAAAACAAATCTCAATTGAGAAAATTCAAAATAACAAGAAAATAAAATGCTCAAATGAGCAAAGGAAAATGACATGAAATGTAAATGCTAAAAGTAAAGTGCATCAAAATAAAGAGCATAAAAGTAAATGCGAAAAAATAAAGAGCAGAAAATAAAAAGGCATAAATTAAATGGAAATTAATAAAGGTTAGCAAGATGACCATCTTGAAACTTGTCAAGTATATCATCGAATTGTTAATTGTTAGTCTTCAGCAAGGTGACCATCTTGAAACTTATGCATGAAGACTTGCCAGAAACTTGATAGAATCAACACGACCACACGACAAGTTTCAATTGTTTTATGTCAAGTATATCACCGGTTTTGAAATTATCATATCACTTGATAAAAAATGATTGAGAATTTAAAATGGTCAAAGTTAGTGGAAACTTGTCAGAAGCTTGATTAGAAATCAACGTGACCACACGACAAGCGCCACAAGTGTTGAACCAAGATCAAAGCTCAAGTCATCTTTTGAGGCTTATGTTTGAACTTTGAAGTTCATGCCACCAATTGATCACTTTCTCCGAATCGGGACAAAAGAAAAATAAGATGGAGAAGAAGAAAACATTTTCAAATTTATTTTACATCAGATGAATTTTATTCGGTCTAACTTCGTCAAAATCCATCAACTTTCTTGGTGGATTTGGTCAAGAAACCTATCAAAACTCAAATTCCATTGATGTTGGGGAAATTTGTGACTCCAAATTAAATTCAGAAAATTAGCAAAATAAAATGAAAATAAAAGTCAAATAAAAATATTGAAATTAGGTTATTTAATTGGACTTTATTGGCGAAATACATAAATAGTATTTTTCATCAAAATAAAATTCTAAGAAAATTACCCAAAGTCAATCAGAGGTCAACAAGTGTTGACATAATTTTTCAGAATTTTTCTAAGTTAAAAACTATTTTCACAATAAAAAAGAAAAGGATGAAATAAGCCATAAATAGCAAAAAATAGTAAAATCATAAATAAAAATAAAATGAGGTCACCAATATTTGTCAAATGACCATTGGATCCTTCCATAATTTTAAAATGTCAAAAAGTATTTTTAAACAATTAAAAAATATCAAATAAAAGAGAAAAATCATAAAAAATATCAATTCTGAAAATAAAATTATGAAAAAATAAAATTCAGAAAGATAATATTCCAAAATATTTTTGTGAATTTTTTCATAAATTTTGGACCATAAATGAATTTTATATGATTTTTTGAAGTTTAAACCATTAAAAATATAAAATCAGAAAATAAAATAAAAGCAGAAAAAATGTGGATCATCTGATCATAGTCAGAACGCGTTAGTAAGCTAATCCAATGGATCAGACGCATTGTGCTCAATATGGACCTCTTTTAAAATCACACCGGATCATCATTTAAATGAAAATTAAAAAAATAAATTCAGAATTTATGTCACACGTTGGATGGAGTCTGACTCACAAAAGTAATCAAATCCAAGGGCTTTCATTACGTGCGTATAGTAGGATCAGAACACTAGATCCAATTTAAAAAAATTACATGTCAAGCCTTTATTGGTTGAAGACAGACAAGTAGGTCGTCTTCAACCTCCAACCATCATCCATGGCCAATTCTCAAACTGTGAAATAAATCCTTCAGACCGGTGTCATTCGCTTCGTCTCTTCAAGACGATTCTAATGGTACCCTTGCAAAAACTTTATTCACTTATACAATGGACAATTTGAAAAAAACAAAAATAATAACAAGCACTCATTTTCAGAAATTCTCAGTTAAATCCCAATGAAAATGCAAATGGTGAAGATCACAAGGATCAGGGAGATGAGGAGAGTGCAATGATGTTTTATTTTGCAAGGTTTGATGGAGATTTCTACCTGAATGAAATTCACTTTCAGAGCTCTGAAACTGGACTTGGATAGCATGATTTAGGAAGCTTCAAGGCACGATTCCTGTTCTGTTAGCTTCAGTGAGGTTCAAGGAAGAAGAATGAATGGTTAATTTCAAGCTGGAAGTGGTCTAAGAGTGAAAAAAACTCAAAAATGTGAGGTTTGGTGTGTGTATGATGCAATTTGGAGCCAAATCGTGCACACCTGCATCATAAGAAAAGTGTGACTTGCAAGTTTTCAAAACTCAGCCAAATCGTGTGTTTTATCCCTCTAATCAAGCTTGGAAACTTTGCTAATCATGTTTAAGTCCAAAACGCGCATCAATTTGATCATTAGAAGCCACATTATTGAAAACAAAATCTTACTTCAAGCACAAAATCAGTTCCACGAGGCTCTCTATGCAACCATGGTTCTCATCACTCAAGGACCTTTATGATGCAATCTTGGGATCTTTGGAAAGCTGAGTTCACAAGCTTTACAATGCACTTGGAAAGGTAGCATTTGGAAACTTGAGCTGAAAGTTGTGATCACTTGAAATCACCAAAAAACATCTGACTTTTTATAAAAATTTCTAAGTTTGGCAAAAAATGACCTATAATGTTTTCAATCCAAACATGGTCTTCCATCCAAAATTTGCTCTTGATTTCTAAAGATGAAATGAAGCATATCTTTCAAAGAACATTTTTCAAAAAGAACCAACCAAAAACTCCAAAAACTCAGCAAGTTATGGCCTTGTGAAGTTGAGGAAAAATCATGAAATGACCTATAACCTTTTGATCTTTTCAAGTAACTTCCAAACACTTTCATTATTCAAATCTTATACGGAGATAAAGTTCACATCTTCAAGATTGTTGTGAAAAAAGAATGACCTCAAAATGATAAATGATGATCAAGATATGTTCATTTGAAGTTGATTGTCCAAAAGTTGAGGAATTCATCAAGGACTTGTAATCTTTTGACCTCATAGGCAAACTTCCAAGCATTTTATTTTCTCACCAATTGGACTAAGTTGTTGTAGACACCATTAGGTTCATTTTGAAAGAAAAATGAGCTCAAGGAGACAAGGGATGACCAAGATATGATCCTTTGAAGTCATACAAGGTGGATGAAGCATCAATCTCGAGAGTGGGCAATCATAGGTCTTCAAAACAAACTTCTCATCACTTAAAATTCTTGAATCAAAGCATATATATATATATATATTATAAATTCTTTAAGGATCAAATGATCTTGAATTAATTCATAAACTTCACACACACATCAAGATATGATCCTCAGAAGTCCAAAACCCTAATTTCAAGAGAGATAGCAATGGGATGGAGGAATTTTTGAATTTGACGATCTCTTTCAACAATGAAGCACATATTCAAGATAAGAGAGCATATTTGATAATAAAATAAGTCTTCAAAAAGAGACTATACTTTCAAAATCTTGTGAATTGATGAGAGAAGGCATGGAAATAAACACATGAACCTATCAACTCTTTGAGGAATTTGTGCACCATTCACCTACAACATTTAGAGAAAAGTATACACATCATGGTTAATCAAATATCAATCATCACACACAAATAATAATCACTTCCACAAGGTGCTTGGTGATCTCCCAAAGGGCAAACCCTAAAGATAAAAAAAGAGAGAGAGAGAGAGAGAGAGAGAGAGAGAGAGAGATATATATATAACCAATTTGTGATCTTTGTGCAATGCAATTGTATGAAGTATGATAGAATCTTATGGGAAAAAACTAGGGTACAACATCAGGATGAGTTCATCTTAACTTCTTCTTGATTAGCGGGCACTCAGGCTTTAGCGGTAAATGATGATCCACAATATCCATATCTAATCCTGGCATATCTTGATACGACCAAGCAAAAATATCTACATATTCTTTCAGCATCTCAATCAAACGAATCTTCACCTCAGGATGTAGCAATGCTCCAATCTTGACTTCTTTTACATCTTCTCCAAAACCCAAATTAATGACTTCCAATGGTTCTTTGTATGGTTGAATGGTGTTTTCCTCGCGCTCAAGCAACCGAGAAACATCTTCAGGGATCTCATCAAATACTCTTCTTCGGCTACATATACAGGATGTTCAAAGTTGGAAGAGGTCACAAGGTCATTGTTTTCAACGGTTTTATGAATTAATTTGCACATATGATTATGATTGATTTTAGAAACTGACACACGTGACAAGTGATTATGCAGATTTAATTTGACTATTATTTTTTGTGAAAGGTTTTTTTTTCTTTCTGATTACCATTTTTTCAAGAAAAAAGCAGAAAATAAAACACACAATTTGGAATGGAAAACAAACTTTTATTAATGATCTTAAATTTTAAAACAAACAGAATTTTGCCCATACAACATCACTTTCACCTTGGACAGAATGAAAGGATCGTTATTTGAAAATTTAAACAAGCAAAAGTGAATTACTTAGACACGTGAATGCAAGTGGAGATGTCAATAGCAATCCAATTACAAACTTTGGTTCAATGCGTCACAAAGTTGGGAATTTCCTGCTTTGGTCCATCTTCAATAATGGCATTGACTCCTGGAATAGTAGGATCAAGATAACCTGCACTTTGGAAAACATCTGGATATTTGGCAGCAACAGGTCCTGACTTCAGCATCTCTCTCCTGATCTTTGTGGAAAAGCATAAACCAAAACCATTCTTATTCACCTTTGGCTCGATAAATTATCCCCAAGAATTGCTAGAGCCTTTCTGAACCACATGGCGAGCATCCTTCAACGAGGCAATAGAATCTTCACTCCTTTGGACACTACCAATAGATAAAGCTTGGAACTAAGTTCCAACAACTGCTTCATCAGCTTCTACTATGGAAAAGGAGGATAAATGAGAAACTAGCATAGCTTGTTCTCCTTCCAAAATAATCACAACACCTTCACAGACAAACTTTAATTTCTGATGGAGGGTTGAATTCACAGCACCAACCTCATGAATCCAAGGTCGTCCAATCAAACAACTATAAGCAGGAAATATATCCATCACCTGGAAGGTAATTTGAAACAGATGTGGGCCAATGTGAATGGGCAAATCCACTTCCCCAATAACAGATTTACGAGAGCCATCAAACGCCTTCACAATGATATCACTAGGACGCATCGGCTGACCTTTATATTTAAGCTTTGAAAGGGTGCTTTTGGGAATAACATTCAGCGCGGAGCCATTATCAATAAGCACGTTGGACAATGCATCATTCTTGCAATTCATGGAAATGTGCAAAGTCGTGTTGTGATTCCTTCCCTCAGTGGGAAACTCTTCATCACTTAAACTCAAATTATTGCAAGTTGCGATATTTCCAACTACACTATTATAAGTTTCCAAAGGCCCATCATAATCAACAAATGCCTGATCTAAAACCTTCATTAAAGACTCTCTTTGGGTTGAAGAATTCATCAACAAAACTAAGATCGAAATCTTTGACGGTGTATACAGCAATTGATCAACAATCTTATAATCGCTCATCTTGATAATCTTCAACAAATCATACATTTCTTTCTCTTGGGTTACCCCACTAGTCTGCCCTTCAACCTTCTTAGGTTCAGTACTATGGAAGGAGAATCTGTCAAAACTCGTTATCAAGCTTTCAAAGAAGTTACACGAGTCATGCTTGCCGACTCTCATGTCACTCCTCAAGTTACTAGAATTCCACCGAAGATGGCCTCACTAAAAGATTCCAGAGATGTAGTTGAACAAGGAGGTTGTACGGTTTGGGGCCAGCTACCCGATTTTCCATTCAAATTTAACAAGAATAGTTTGGGCTTCACCTCTAAAGGTCACAAGATGATACTCCGTGAACGAGCCGATGGACCTCCATTCCGCATCAACAAGAATGGAGTTCATGCTATAGAAGACAATGATGGTGACTTTGACATCAACAATTGGATCTTCCCAACTCCCAACGAAGGAATCAACAATTTGACGATTGAATGTTATACCAATCTCCTTTAGACATGAGTAATTGCTTTTTTTCTCTCTCTATTTTATGCTTTTGTGCTTTTATAGTTTTGAACAATAAAACTCTAAGCCTAGTGCCTTGCCCGGGGAACCACGGCTCGTTTGTGAGGGTTATTATTTGTCATTCGCATATTTTCATTCAATAAGTCATTGGACTTTTTGCATTCAAATAATGTGCTCCCTATCTTTCTTTTTACTTTATCACCTTTTCAAAAGCTATGTGTTCTTACACACACCCACATAATAAACTGCAGATCCACATTCACTTCGGATCCCGTCGATAACGACTCTACTATTGCTAAATATGACTTTGATAATTCGATCTACCAAGCCGAAGACGAAGGTTAGGAAGATTGTGAAGTGCCAGGAGAACTTTACAGGCTACTACAACCAGAAGAAAGGGCTATACAGGCACACAAAGAACCGGTCGAAGTTGTGAATCTAGGTACCAACAAAGATAGAAAAGAAATCAAGATAGGAGCGAGTCTTGAGAACAGTGTTAAAGAATGTTTGATCCAGATGCTGCAATATTACATCGATATTTTTGCTTGGTCGTACGAAAACATTCAAGGTTTAGATATCGAAATTATAGTACACTGACTACCAATGAAAGAAGGTTTTCTCCCTGTGAAGTAGAAGGTTCGTCGTATGCGTCTTGAGATGTCTGAAAAAGTTAAAGGCGAAGTTATGAAGCAGTTCAATGTCGGTTTCTTAGTTGTTACTTCTTATCCACAATGGGTTGCGAACGTGGTGCCCGTGCCTAAGAAGGATGGCAAGGTGTGCATGTGTGTGGACTACCGATATCTAAATAAGGCGAGCCCGAAAAACGATTTTCCACTTCCACATATTGATGTTCTAGTTTACAACACCGCTCATCATAAAGTTTTATATTTCATGGATAGTCTTTTCCAGATCAAGATGGCTCCTAAAGATATGGAAAAGACTACTTTCGTTACACAGTGGGGTACCTTTTGTTACAAGGTCATGCCATTTGGGTTGAAGAATGCGGGAGCCACATATCAGCGTGCTGTGGTGGATTTATTCCATGATATGATCCATCACGAGATAGAGGTCTACATCGACGACATGATATCTCGATCACAAACTGAAGAAAAACATCTTGATCATTTGCGAAAGCTATTTGATAGACTGAAGAGATACATATTGAGACTTAATCCAAGCAAATGCACCTTTGGAGTCAAACCCGACAAGCTCCTGGGATTCGTTGTCAGTGGTAAAGGTATTGAAGTTGACCCTGCTAAGGTCAAAGCTATTCAAGGAATGCCAACTCCCCGCACCAAGAAGGAAGTCATAGGTTTCTTGGGATGATTGAACTACATTTCCAGATTCATAGCACATCTAACTACTACTTGTTAGCCGATCTTCAAGCTACTAAAGAAATATCAATTAGTAAAATGGAACGACGACTGCCAGACAGCCTTTGACGAAATCAAGGAGTACCTACAAGCACCTTCTATCCTGATGCCACCAGTCAAAGGAAGACCTCTAATCATGTATTTAACAATATTAGAGAATTCAATGGGGGTGTGTGTTGGGGAAACATGACGAGTCTGGTTGAAAAGAGTATGCAATATACTACCTCCGCAAAAAATTTACCGACTATGAAACAAGATACTCACAACTTGAGAAAACTTGCAGCACTTTGACTTGGACTGCTCTCCGACTAAGATAGTATATGTTGACTCACACTACCTTATTGATCTCTAAGATGGATCCAATAAAATACATATTCGAAAAACCTGATCTCTCCTAAAGAATAGAAAGATGACAAATAATCTTGACCGAATACGACATTCAGTATACTACTCAGAAAGCGATCGAGGAAAGTGTGGTAGCTGATCATTTGGCTCATCAAGCCGTAGATGACTACCAGTCTATGCATTTTGAGTTCCCAGACGAGGATATTAAGTTAGTCACCGATTACGAAGAGCCTGAACCAGACGAAGGACCCGAGCCAGGATCCCGATGGACCATGGTCTTCAATGGAGCTTCCAACGCACTTGGCGACGGTATTGGAGCCATAATTACATCTCCTAAAGGCGGAGCATTATGGGTATCAAAGTTGCTATTGACTTAAGGATCAAGTTCTTGCAAGTATACGAAGACTCATCTTTGGTGATCAGTTAGATTAAGGGCGAGTGGGATACGAAGCATCCAAACCTCATTCCATATTGAGAACATGTGTTGAATTTGATCCCCTACTTCAAAGAAATCACTTTCCAGCATATCCTACGAGAAGAAGATCAATTGGAAGACGCGTTATCTACCATGTCATCTACGTCCAAAGTTAGATGGTACAACGAAGCTCCAAAGATCACTATTGAATTACTAGACGAATCGGCATACTATTGCGAACTTGATACCGAAGGAGTAGAAGAGAAACCTTGGTTCTACGAAGTGAAGAGGTATCTCGAGGCTCAAGAATACCCTGAAGGGGCATCTTCAATGATAAGAAGTTCTTAAAGAGGTTCACCGCCAAGTTCTTTCTCAGTAACAGCATCTTATACAAACGCAATCATGACTTGGCCTTACTCTGATGTGTAGATCAGAAAACAGCTGAACAAATTATGGAAGAGTTACATGAAGGCTCATTTGGTACTCATTCCAGTGGACATATGATGGCTAAGAAGATTCTAAGAGCAGTTTACTATTGCTCCACTACGGAAGATGATTGTTTTCGATATTCCCGATCTTGCCACAAATGTTAAATATACGTAGACAAAGTACACGTACCTCCAATTCCATCGAATGTTCTGACTGCTCCTTGGCCTTTCGCAATGTGGGGCATTGATATGATTGGAAAAATCAAACCTATCGCTTCTAACAGACATCATTTTATCCTCGTTGCTATCAATTACTTTACCAAATGGCCAGCAACAACCTCGTTCGCATCTGTTACTAAGAATGTCGTGGCTCGATTTGTCAAACATAATCTCATTTGCCGATACGGTGTCCCCGAAAGGATTATCACAAACAACGGTACCAATCTCAACAATAAAATGATCGCCGAACTCTGCATGCAGTTCAAGATTAGGCAACACAACTCTTCTCCATAAAGTCTAAAGATGAATGGCGCAGTGGAATCCTCCAACAAGAATCTTAAGAAGATCATACAAAAAATGACAGTGACTTATAAAGATTGTCATGAGATGTTTCTATTTGCTCTCCACAGCTGTCGCACTTCAGTACGAACATCTACAGGGGCAACCCCCTTCTCTCTCGTATATGGTATAGAAGCAGTTCTACCTATCGAGGTTCAGAAGCAGTTCTACCTATCGAGGTTCAGATACCCTCACTCAGAGTACTGAAAGACGCAGAGTTAGATGAAGACGAATGGGTCTAGGCTCGACTTGACCATATCAACTTGATTGATGACAAGCGACTCACAACCATCTATCATGGATAGATATATCAGAAACGCATGATCAAAGCCTTCAATAATAAAGTCAAGCACCGAGTGTACCAGGTGGGTGATCTAGTAGTCAAGCGCATTATACTACCACAAGGTGATCCTAGGGGAAAATGGACTCCCACCTATGAGGGACCATTTGTGGTCAGGACAGTATTTTCTGACGGAGCCATGATACTAAGCACTATGGATGGAGAAGACTTCCTGCACCCCGTGAATGCAAACATAGTAAAAAATACTACGCATAAATGAGAACCACTAGGTTGACTGGCCTAGGAAAAAAATAAGGGCTTTGTTGTAGGATTTTTCCGTGAACAAAGTATTTTTAATTATCGATTCCACAGGGATTGGTGCATGTTATAGTCTTTCAATAGAAAAGTATGTTTTAAGATGATGTAACCAAAGGGTTTGTTATCTACTCTACTAGAACCATGAGTTTCCAAACAACAACTAAATTAAGTCTTTCAAAGAGAGTTATAGTTTGGATTAGAGAGAGTTTGAGATTGTTTTCAAGTTAAGAAGGCATGTCAAGATTAGTTTCATTGATATAGTTTCATACATATTCATTTAATCAAGTGATGAACATAATAGATGATTTCTACAAATACATATCCTCTCAATCTTGTAGATTTCCCACCAAGATTGTGAATGTTATCATGTTAATCCTTGCATGATTCCTCACTACAACTATTAGCATGATAATCATTAAGTTCAATATTTTGTAAACTCTAACACACAAATCTATTCCTAGCATTTGTTTATGAGAGGATGAATATCCTAGGTCACTTTGAAATATTATTTTCCAAGCAAAACTCAAAGCATAAAGATGAAGAACAAAGATATTCAACTATATTAATCATCAACCATGTTCATACACAAATGGATTAATATAAATACATACTATATAGATCAACTACCTCTAATTTTGACACAAAAAGAGCTTAGCCACTCATTTCCATGGTTGCTTGCTCTCAAGATTGTTGGTAGTGATGATGAAAATCCAAGAAAATCAAGAAGGAAAAGCTATGGTTTTTCTTCCTAAACTTGCCCTAGATTTACAAAGATGAAAAGATAATGATGGTATGTGTTTTCTTGCTTCCTTTACAAGCCAAAAAGGTCTGGTGAAGTGATGGGTTGGTGGCTCCAAAGGTGAAAGCATGGGCTGTCCTTTTTCTGATTTGCAGACCTAGAGCCGTTAAGTCGCTACTGAGCGCACTCATCGGCACTGAGCGCGACTGTAGCATGCTTCCCTCTTCCAAAATTATCTTCAAAAGAATCATCCCTAAAGCTCTTCAAGTGCCCTTGAATCCAAGCTTGGGAGAATTAGTTAATAAATTCCTACAATTAAGAGTGAAAGTAAGTTAAATAATATATATTAAACAAAACTAAATAAAACCTAATTAAAAAAAAATACTAGAATAAATATACAAATTAAATACAAAGACATTGTTAAGGACCACAAAATAATGTACAAAATAACTACAAATTGGTCTTAACAACTCTCCCTTACTTCTTTGTTTGTCCCCAAACAAAAGTCAATAATCTTGCAAAGCTAGAAAGAACAAAATGCAAGCATGCAAACTCACACAAGAGTAATGGTTCAAACTCGACATACCGTGCAAAAGCACTCATCAATCGCTTCTTCTAAACACAACATGGCCATGAATTAAGTTCTAAACACAATATATCAAAACATATAACAAAATAAAAGATATGTTCACACTTGAATCACCTAATCATTTCTTCAAAATTCAAGAAGAAAAAATGTATATTCACAAAGGACCAAACACTCTCACTAATAATTATGCACATCGTAATAATTCATGCATTCATCGAAACAAGTTAAATGATAAACGGAAACGAAGATCACTAAGGACTTTCAAGGTTGTAACTTGGCTTAGGTTAGAAACAAGGGATATTTAAGTACAAAGCCATTGAAACGAATCGGGGTAAAAGGATATGAAGAGCATTTCACAACTAATTCCCATCTCATTATTCACAACCTCTTTTCTTTCCACACAATGATCCTCTTTTTTTTTTCTTTTGATTTCTTTTCATAAACAAATTTCTTTCTTCTTTTGTATTTTTCTTTTTCTCTATTCTTTTTCTTTCTTTAGGATCATTGTGCCATCAATTTAGGTTCTTTTTTATCCACCTCCCCAACTTCATTTATATCAATCCTTTTTTATTCAAGACATGCTCTTCAAGGGTTAATTGACAAAAGGGGGTGGTATTCATCAACAAGAAAATTTATAGAATGAATTATCATTGAATTTTTCAAAGATCATCGACAACTATTAAGTGGCCTACTTAACAATTAGTCGATTTGATACATTCATCCTACAAATACTATTTAAGCTCAAAAGGGTTCACAAGGATTCACTCTCTCACGGGTAATTGAAGCCCTTTTAGAATTGGTGGTTTTCCTCATAATGCACAAAATTGCCTTGATCATTTCTTAGTTTCCAAGTTATCACAAACAAGTAAAGATTAAGCATGAATCACACGAGTTAACACAACTATTAGACACTCAATATTTGGTAAAAAGTGGAAGCTTCTCACATATATGGTTTATGTCCTAATGATTCGAATGTGAACACAATTTTTTTTGTACATGCCACAATATCTTGCATAAAGAACAAATTTCATAGACATGTTATGTTTCTACAAACGATTAAATGTGTACCTTCTTCGTGGAATGAATCGAGAATTTTATCATCACCATCACTTTGGTGAAACACGCTTACTAGCTTTGAAGAACCATTTGAACAATCGGACAAACCACAAGAAGTAAATTCAAACTAAATACTATAATCTAAAAATAAAATAAAATAGAACAAAATAAAAGAAACTAAACTTAAAATGAAAAGACACCCCAAAATAGTGTTTAAAACTTAAAAGAAGTATTTAGGCTTCATGCCTACAAAATATTAATTGAATTACAAGCCAATCCCCAAAATTGGATGGCAACCAACAAAATCCAAAGTTTAAAACTAAAATGCAAAAGTAAAATCTAGAACTAGAATGCTGAAAGTAAAATAAAACAGGAAAATAAGAGAAAATCAATCAGGGGTCTCGAGAATCGAATCTCCAATCGACCCAGTCGGCCCGAACGAACGAACTCTCTTCACCATCATCCTCATCTCCCTCCTCCTCAAGATTTGGCCCGACCGCCAAAGATATGCTGAGCTGCTCACCCGTGCGAGTGAAATGGTTCACCCCGGGCTCTCTAATCTGCAGAGCAAGGTGCTCCATGCTCTCATGCATAAACAAAAATGCTCTCTGATGAGCGAGATGCATCTGCCTGTTCCATTCTTCCGATGGACTTGCCTGAGGAAGTGCAGCAAGTACACTGGCAGCAGATTATCAAGGACCCTACAAAATCGATCACGAGTGATCATCAACAACTCCATCAATGGTTAGGTGTCCTACCGCAGAAAGGCCACCTTTTCCCTCTTAAGCAAACCCATGATCAACCCAGGATATGTGAGAGCACATTTTATACGCTCCCCCCTGGAGGTATAACTAAGTGTAACCCTCTTCAGCTCATTCGCTATCAGACGGCCAAAATCAATTTGCTCCTCATCGAGCATGTAAGCAATCAAACATGCCGTCTCCATGGGTATCGAAGAGGTGTGGCTCCTAGGTTTCAGATTGTACAGAGCCACACACATCATAACGCGGGCATCTGTTTTCAGACTGGCCCTGGTGAATTTCAAAGGTTGACCAACCCGATTCAATTCATAAGAATGCCGACAAAGCAGCTTATTCTTCACGTCGTATCCCAATTACCACGAGCAGTGCTCATGGTAGACATCGATTGGTCCTCGGGCCCATTGATGCCCGAAAGCTGATTCTTGGCGAGAGAAAAAGCGGATTTGCCTCGAACAATGGAAGCAAACCTAAACTCACATCCCTCGCCGGATAGCATTAGCATAGAACTCGCGAACAAGCTCCACGTTCACCTTTGTCTGAGGGTTACAAAGAACTTCCAACCCGTAGTTATCAAGGATAACATGAGGCGTGTGGTAGTGCCCTTGCTCACGGAGGCTGATGGTGCGCTCAGTCCAGATGTTTCGCTCCTCGAGCTCTTTGTAGCGAGCCTCCGAGCAGCTAAATCGAACGAGATCGAACACGGCGAGAGGCCCCCAGAGAGGAAACTCTTTGTCGCTTAGGTGCCATGAAATTTTCAACACAAAATCAACGGAAAAGTGACACCGAGGTGTCCATTAGCAATGAATCATGCAAACAAAGAAAGCAAACCAACCAACCAAAGCATTACAACTAATCGAAACACTAAAACACAGCAGAAGAATTTTTCAAAATTACAGACCCAGCCTCTGATTCGAAAAATTCTCAAAAAATTTTTCTCCACACAAGCACTTCCTAGGGCAGCGAAAATAACATCCTATTACTTCTAACACAAAACATCCTAATTCTAAGAGAAAATTGAAAATTCCTAACCCTAGGTTTTCAAAATCTAACCTAAACATGCAATGTATACGAAATTGAGAAAGGAAAACATAGAATACTTACTAGGAAGCCTTGGTTGATTGATTGATTGCATTCGCAAAAATTCGGAGATTTTGGTTGGGGTTTTGGGATTTTATAGAGTGAGGAATGGTGAAGAAAAGAGTGAAAAAGGGTTGAAAATAACCCTAACCCGATTTAAACATCTCGGCCACGAATGGGCCTCCAAAATCTGATTTTTCAAATTTTTTTTAAAATCCCACGAGCTGTCCCTATCGCGAAAGTTTGCCAGATGGGTCAAAGTGCTGTGGCGGTCCAATTTTGAAATTTTAAGAAAACAAAAAATTAATGCGGGCAAGTGTAAATGAGTTCAAGGAAGAATACTTACAATGTTGGGGTGCCTCCCAACAAGCGCTTTGTTTAACGTCGGTGAGCTCGAAGGTTCATGATGATCATTGATCATCAAAGAAGGATTCGCTATGTTGCGGCTCACCTCTCCGCCAACGCACTGCTTCAACTGCCCATTCACCGTCCATTCTTTTGTTCGTGCAAGATCTTGCAAGACAATTGCACCATATTCTTTGACTTCTTTGATTAAAAACGGACCAGACCACTTTGTTTTGAGTTTTCCCGGAAAAAGCCTCATCCGGGAATTGAACAAGAGAACCTTTTGTCCCGGACTTAATTCCTTGATCTTTATCTTCTTATCATGAGAAACCTTAACTTTTACTTTGTACCTCCGGTTTGAATGGTATGCTCCCTCGCGCATTTCTTCCAATTGAACGAGTTGTAAATTTCGCTTTTCACCCGCCAAGGATGGATCAAAATTCAAGAATCGGAGGGCCCACAATGCTTTGTGCTCCATCTCTACCGGGAGGTGACAAGTTTTGCCATACACAACCTGAAACGGGGTTAGTCCAATAGGAGCTTTATAGGCGGTTCGATACGCCCACAAAGCTTCATCTAATTTTTGTGACCAATCTTTTCGAGAACCGAAGCTTTTTTCCAAAATCTTTTTGATTTCTCTATTAGACACCTCGGCTTGGCCATTTGCTTGAGGGTGATAGGGGGTCGTCACCTTATGTTTTACACCAAATTGTTTCAAAAGTTTTTGTAACAATGCATTGCAAAAGTGCGACCCACCATCACTAATGAGCACCCTAGGCACACCAAAACGAGAAAAAATGTTTCTTTTCAAAAATTTGATAACAGTTTTGGCGTCGGCCTTAGGCGAAGCAATGGCCTCTACCCACTTTGACACGTAATCCACAGCTACAAGAATATATTCATTTGAAAACGAAGATGGAAAAGGACCGACAAAATCAATCCCCCAACAATCAAATACCTCCACTTCCAACATATTGTTCAACGGTATTTCATCTCTTTTTCCTATCCCGCCACTTCTTTGACATTTGTCACATGACTTAGCGTGAGCATACGCATCTTTGAATAGCGAAGACCAATAAAATCTCGATTGTAGGACTTTAGTGGTCGTCCGCATTCCATTATAGTGTCCCCCACAAGGGGAATTGTGACAATGCCAAAGAATGTTTTTGGCCTCTTCATCACTCACACACCTTCTTAGCAATCCATCACTACTCAACCTAAAAATGTAAGGTTCATCCCACACATAATACTTCGTATCGGCTAAAAATTTCCTCCTCTCATTCCAAGTCAAATCTTCCGGCATTAATCCCGCGGCCTTGTAATTTGCCATGTCGGCAAACCACGGTCGCTCTTGGATTGCAAATAATTTCTCATCCGGGAATTCCTCCTTCACCTCTTTTTCCTTGTCCGTAATTTTTACGTTCACTAAGCGAGACAAATGATCTGCTACCAAATTTTCCGAACCTTTTTATCACGGACCTCTAAATCAAATTCTTGCAAAGAAGAATCCATTGGATTAGCCTTTGTTTAGAGTCGGTTTGTAAGCGATATTTTATCGCCGAATGATCCGTGAAAACTACAACCTTGGAACCAATTAGGTAAGATTTAAACTTTTCCAATGCATATACAATTGCGAGCAACTCTTTTCGGTTGTTGCATAGTTTATTTGAGCATCATTCAAAACTTTGCTCGCATAATGTATAGCATGGAAGATTTTGTTCTTCCTTTGGCCTAATATGGCTCCTACCGCATAATCACTAGCGTCACACATTAGTTCAAAATCAAGTTTCCAATTAGGCGCGGTGATTATGGGTGCATTTATCAAATTCTCCTTTAATTTTTCAAAAGCTAACAAACAATCATTATCAAACAAGAAAGACTTATCTTTGTTGAGCAAGTTGCTCAAAGGTTTGGCTATTTTGGAGAAGTCCTTGATGAATCTTCGATAGAATCCCGCATGACCCAAAAAGCTCCGAATGCCTTTGACATTGGTAGGTGGGGGAAGCGTCTTGATAACATCAATTTTTGCTTTGTCAACCTCAATTCCTCTGGAAGATATCTTGTGGCCAAGGACAATCCCCTCGGTCACCATAAAGTTGCATTTTTCCCAATTCAAGACCAAGTTGGTTTGCACACACCTCTTCAAGACGGTGTCCAAATTTTCCAAGCATAAATCAAATGAAGCTCCAAAAACAGAAAAGTCATCCATAAAAACTTCAATTGTCTTTTCAATCAAATCGGCGAATATAGCTTGCATGCACCTTTGGAATGTTGTCGGCGCATTGCATAAGCCGAAAGGCATACGCCTATACGAAAATTCAAACGGACATGTGAAAGCCGTTTTCTCATGATCTCCCGGATTCACCGATATTTGATTATATCCCGAATAACCATCCAAGAAACAATAGAATTGTTGTCCCGCAAGCCTTTCTAACATTTGGTCCATGAACGGAAGAGGAAAATGATCTTTTCGCGTCGCTTTGTTAAGCCTACGGTAATCAATACACATTCTCCACCCCGTCACTTTTCTTGTTTGCACTAGCTCATCCTTATCATTAGATACAACCGTCAAGCCTCCTTTCTTAGGAACCACATGAACCGGCTCACCCACGTACTATCCAAATCGGGTAAATCATCCCGCTTCAAGCATCTTCACTACTTTGCGAACTACCTCCTTCATCACGGATTCAATCGCCGTTGAGGTTGGGCTACCGGTTTGTACTTGTCCTCCATCATAATGTTGTGCATACAATAGGCCGGGCTTATGCCTTTCAAATCGGCTAAGACCCAACCAATCGCATTTTTGTTCGATTTCAAAACTTCAATTAAGCTTTCCTCCTCATTCTCCGACAATGTATTGCTAATGATTACGGGCTTTTTACCTCCCTCCTCAAGAAACACATACTTTAAATGAGACGGTAGCTCTTTCAACTCAAGTTTTGGTCGTCATCTTTAGATCCTTTTTCAAACTTTCCTCTTCTTCCTCCCAAGGGTGCATTTCCTTTGAAATATCCATTCCTTCCAAACACTCCTCAATATCTCGACTATCATCATCATCATTCACCTCTTGTGTTGCTTCCTCAATAACGTCAATCTTGAAACAATATTTCTTATCCATGGGATGCTTCATTGCTTCAAAAAGATTAAAGCAAATCTCTTCATCTTGTACTCTCACCTTCATTAGGCCATCATCTATATCAATCATCATCCTTGCCGTTTCATGAATGGTCTTCCAAGAATTAAAGGTGCCTCCACATCTTCCTCCATGTCTATGACAACAAAGTCAACCGGAAAAAGAATTTGTCCACTTTTACCAACAAATCTAAAGCTACACATGCAGGCGAGTAATAGACTTGTCCGCTAATTGCAATGTCATCTTTGTAGACTTTAATTCAATCTCCCCAATCTCTTCACAATGGATAATGGAATCAAGTTGATACTTGATCCCAAATCAATCAATCCGTTTCCAACATATACATCCCCAATAGTAGCGGCAAAGTTACACGTCCGGATCACTCTCTTTCTTGAATGGTGCGTTGAATTATTGCACTACAACTCGCATCCACCATTATGGTTTCTTGATCCGTATATCTCTTCTTTTTTGTCAAAATATCCTTCATGAATTTTGCATATTTTGGCATTTGCTCTAATGCTTCGGTAAATGGAATATTTATTTGCAATTGCTTGAAAATATCCATAAACCTAGCATAGTGCTTTGCATCATCCTTTTTAGAAGGAAGGTGGGGATATGGTAAACTTCTCAATGGATAAGTTACTTCCTTCTCTTTTCCTTTTTTCATTTTCTTATTTTTATCCTCTACTTTCTCCTTTTCAACTACACCATTTTCCTTTTCCTTTTCAACTAACACCTCATTTTCAACTAAGTCATCCTCCACATCAACATTATCATGTTTTTCGACTTCAACCTCTTCATCTTTTTCAACTACCTCTTCCTCCACTATTACTTCTTCATCCTTCTCCACTACTTTTTTATTTCTTTAAACTACTTTCCTTTTCTCATCACAAACTCTACCACTTCTTGTTGTTATGGCTTTGCAATGCTCCTTAGGATTTGTTTGCGTAGTTGGGGAAAATGATGTCGAAGCACTTTGTTCGGAAAGTTGCTTAGCGAGTTGTCCCACTTGTGTCTCCAAATTCTTGATGGATGCCTCCGTGCTCTTTTGATTAGCCATAGAAGCTTGCATAAATTGAGCTAGAGTGTCTTGAATGTTGGAAGATCTTACTTGATTTTGAGGTTGGTTTTGTTGTTGACCTTGGTTTTGTGGTTGACTTTGATTTTGATTTTGATTTTGTGTTTGATATGGATTTTGCCTTCCTTGATTATTGTTATCTTGCCTCCACCCTCCTTGATAACCTTGATTACCCCTTTGTTGGTAACCTTGGTTTTGATTTTGATAAGGGTAAGGAGCTCGTTGTTGGTACCCTTGGCCTTGGTTGGCCACATAGTTAGCTTCCTCATTCTCCGGAGGACAAAAGCCGGTTTTATGATCTCCTTTGCACAATTCACAACAAGATATTTGGTGAGCTTGCTTATTTGACGCTCCTTGTAACTCCATGATTTGTTGAGGGAGTTTAGCCATTTGTTTTGTCAATTCTTCAACTTGTTTCGCAAACAATTTGTTTTGCGCCACAAGTGCTTCATGACTCGAACCAATTTCTAAAACTCCCGTTTTCACTTGTACACCTCCTTGATCATGTTGAGTTTGATGATCATTCCTACCCATCTTCTCAATTATTTGGATTGCTTCATACGGTGTTTTTGCCATCAAAGAACCTCCCGCCATGGCATCCAACAACAATTTGTGTTGAGGTTGGAGACCATTTCGGAAAATATGAATTTATGTAAGCTCGTCAAAACCATGGCTCGGACACTTCCTTAGCATAGACTTATATCTTTCCCATGCCCGATTCAAAGGCTCGTTTACTCCTTGCGAAAATACCGAGATAGCCGTCTTAGCCTCCATGAAACGTGATTGAGGGAAAAAGCGTTCAAGAAACTTTTCCTCCAAAACATTCCAATTAGTCATTGTCTCTTGCAATTGATCAAGATACCAATCTTTTGCCTTCCCCACTAGAGAATGAGGGAAAAGCCTTTGGAAATATTGTTCTTCTTGGTCTTCCGGAGCACCCGCCGCTCCCGCGATCTCATAAAACTTGGTAAGGTGAGTGTAAGGGTCTTCATGGTCGTGGCCATGAAATGGACTTGCATAGAGAAGTTGAAGCAAGCCCGTTTTCATTTCCGCAACCCTTGCATTTTCTTGTCGGGCAAATTGAGCATTATGGCGAGGGCTATTGACACACGGCCCCCGCGGTGGTGGTGGTGGTGGTGGTTGATTCTCCTCCATAGTGGTGACTTCTCCAAACACGGGTGGTGTTGAAGAAGTAGATGCTTCTCCTCTTTCTCCTCTTTCTTGCCTTTGCCTAGCTTGTCTTTTTCTTCTTTTAGCACTACTATTAAGTCTCCTAGCCGTCCTTTCAATTTCGGGATCGAAAAGGAGTTGGTCGACCGGAATACTTCCCCGCATAAACTAATTCCTGAAAAAGTCTAGCCACACAAAAGAAACAAAGAGAGATTAGTAGAAAAAGTCTTAAAACACACAACTATTGCTATACTAACAACATCAAACGCCAATCCCCGGCAACGGCGCCATTTTATTGTAGGATTTTTCCGTGAACAAAGTATTTTTAATTATCGATTCCACAGGGATTGGTGCATGTTATAGTCTTTCAATAGAAAAGTATGTTTTAAGATGATGTAACCAAAGGGTTTGTTATCTACTCTACTAGAACCATGAGTTTCCAAACAACAACTAAATTAAGTCTTTCAAAGAGAGTTATAGTTTGGATTAGAGAGAGTTTGAGATTGTTTTCAAGTTAAGAAGGCATGTCAAGATTAGTTTCATTGATATAGTTTCATACATATTCATTTAATCAAGTGATGAACATAATAGATGATTTCTACAAATACATATCCTCTCAATCTTGTAGATTTCCCACCAAGATTGTGAATGTTATCATGTTAATCCTTGCATGATTCCTCACTACAACTATTAGCATGATAATCATTAAGTTCAATATTTTGTAAACTCTAACACACAAATCTATTCCTAGCATTTGTTTATGAGAGGATGAATATCCTAGGTCACTTTGAAATATTATTTTCCAAGCAAAACTCAAAGCATAAAGATGAAGAACAAAGATATTCAACTATATTAATCATCAACCATGTTCATACACAAATGGATTAATATAAATACATACTATATAGATCAACTACCTCTAATTTTGACACAAAAAGAGCTTAGCCACTCATTTCCATGGTTGCTTGCTCTCAAGATTGTTGGTAGTGATGATGAAAATCCAAGAAAATCAAGAAGGAAAAGCTATGGTTTTTCTTCCTAAACTTGCCCTAGATTTACAAAGATGAAAAGATAATGATGGTATGTGTTTTCTTGCTTCCTTTACAAGCCAAAAAGGTCTGGTGAAGTGATGGGTTGGTGGCTCCAAAGGTGAAAGCATGGGCTGTCCTTTTACGAATTTTGAGACCGCCGTTAAGTCGTGGACTGACATGCATGAGCGACCTGTAGCATGCTTCCTCTTCAAAATTATCTTCAAAAGAATCATCCCTAAAGCTCTTCAAGTGCCCTTGAATCCAAGATTGGGAGAATTAGTTAATAAATTCCTACAATTAAGAGTGAAAGTAAGTTAAATAATATATATTAAACAAAAACTAAATAAAAACCTAATTAAAACAAAATACTAGAATAAATATACAAATTAAATACAAAGACATTGTTAAGGACCACAAAATAATGTACAAAATAACTACAAATTGGTCCTTAACAGGCTTCCTGGCGAACCAAAAGGGTTCGGGAAAAAGTTAAGGATATATATATATATATATATATATATATATATATATATATATATTAAAAAGTTAGGGATTAAAGCAGTAGACTGAAAACCGAAAGGGAGGTCTAGGAAAAAGTTAGGGATTAAAGCGTACGACTATGTCTCGATGAGATCATCTACTTACAGACTACACTACTATCAGCGTTAAAAGGTACAGATCAGTGCAATCACCTTCTTCTGGAAGCGAGGAGATGAGATAGTCGAAAATATATGAGCAAAAGCAGAGTTGAAACTCGACTAGATTGTTTCCACATAGCTTTTACTATTTTCCAAATGTTTCAGACAATTTCCTCTTACTAGGCTATTCGTCTCTCTGTATACGAACTGGCTGTCTATAGGCTTACTTTTTTAAAATCAATACAATTTCCCTTTTCCAGTTCCAATTTTTACTTTTATCTGTTTTGTTTGCATAAAGTCCAATGTTTGCTTTGAATGATTATATGCATCTGACAATAAATATTTGTTCACAAATATATGAAAAGCGAACAGAAACAACAATTACTACAGACTCTAGGAATTGAAATGACAACTAAAGCCACCAACACATCCCCACATAGTCATTTTCACAAAGGTATATTCCCACGAGAATAATATCCACAATCTCCACAGAGCCGTCACTTCCTCAATAGAAATATATTTCTCCAACAAAATTACTACTCTATCATCTCCTTTCAGCAAGTATCCAACACTTTAGTTCATCACATTAGTCCCCGAGCAGTGATCCTATCAACTTCATCACATTAGTCCCCGACCAGTGATCCTATCAACTCATCACATTAGTCCCCGAGCAGTGATCGTATCAACTCATCACATTAGTCCCCGAGCATTGATCCTATCAACTTCATCATATTAGTCCCCGAGCAATGGTCATATCAACTCATCACGTTAGTCTCCGAGCAGTGATCATCTACATTGTCACGTTAGTCCCTGCACAATGAACGTCAACCTTGTTACATTGCTCCCCGAGCAGTAACCAATCATCAATCAACTTATTATGTTAGTCTCTGAGTAGTAATAGGTTATTCAATATCACATCATTCTCCAGAAAGTTTCATACATGATATGTTCATCCCCAAATGAGTGTATCTAAAAGATTATCATTCCCCAACAGCATCAATATCCAGACCTGAAACTTGGTCAGATAGTGCATCGGAGGAATCTACATCACTTTTGATCCTCAGTCAAGATCCTCATCCCCAAGCAGAAATCAAAGATCCCCAGCAAAACGTTCCTATATTCTTCAAAATGGATATGTTTTGAAATACCACAACATCTACATTCATACATTATTCATAAAAGTCATAACATGTCCATATGTCATTCACGAGCATTATCATATACTTGCATGCATCATAATCTGCATAGAACTAACCATATCCTTTCAAGTTAAATTTCCCCAATAGGTGAAAGTTATTTTCCAAGAAGAAGGTCAAAGATTAATTCCCAAAACAAGACGGGAAAACTATCTGAATGACCTAACAAGTTTATCAACAGACATCAGGATACAGATTAATACCCGAAACAAGACGGGAAAACTATCTATATCCTGACAAGGCTTTATTTCAGATAAAGCCACAACAAAGGTTTATTCTGATTCTATCCTATCATCAATCACACCGGATGGCATCTTTAAGCCCATCTCCGACAACACATCGATATCTCTTCACCTGCAGAATGCTGCATATCTGGTTAAAAATCAACACATACTAGTAACTTCATTCAAAGAACAGTATGGAGTCTAACGTACGACTCACTCTTCAACATCAACTTCTCCAAATGGCATCTATAAGCTCATTCCATGACATCGTCAATTTATGATCTCACTCCATACACCAACGAGTGCAAATTTTCAAGTGTACTCGAGTATTCAATCATCTTCTACCTTCAGATCACGAAAGGCAAGCATACCAATCTAACCCTTCAGGTACAAGAAGATTGAACAGGGGAAACTGTTATACCACAAAATTTTCCCTCCTATTTCCCAAGTCAATCCACATCTCTATACTCAAGAACATCTCAAGGGTTGGCCAGATGAACCCTCTCATAAGCAATCAACCCACAACTAAGGTTTTGATTCTCTCAAGTCAAAGATGGTTTCTATTTCCTCAAGTGATCATCATACATCCTCATATGTCTCAAGGTATCACCATGTCAAGTTTCAAGCCTCACAGCTCAAGTTTGCTCAGTCAATTGCTTAGATGGTTGAAAGTTAGTTGTATTGGACAAAATGTCAATTGTGGTCAACTTACATTCAAACTTCATTATTTTTGGTCAACATCAATATTTTGAAGTCACATTCATCATTTGATCAAGGTTTGATTATAATTCATCAAGAAAACTCAAGATTTAATCAAAAGTCAAAGTTTCCAAATTAGGGTTTCTTAACAAAAAGTCAACAGAACTTTGACCAGGCATAATTTTCACATACTTTATCATAAATTTTTCCACCAAAGCTCATTTTAAAGAGAATTAAATTCTCTACAACTTTGTGACTCACAAGCTTTGGCCAAAAATGCTTCATTTGAGAGTTATGGATCAAGACATTATAGGTCCTTCTAAAAGTCAACAAAAAGTCATCTTTTTGCAAAGAAGTGTACATGAACATGGAAACTTAAATGAATATGGAACCAAAATGAGTGCTTATAAGACATCTTAAGCTTTCTAAAAAGTCCAAGAACACTTCAAAATGTTGAAAATTGAGCAACATACAAGTTGTGCAAGTTTGGCATTTCTGAAGAAGTGCGTGAAGAAAAATACTTAGCAAATTCAATTTTTTTTTCCCAAATGGGCCTAAGTTTTTGTGATCCAAACTTCTTCTTGAGAGTATCCATGACCTCTACACTCATTGGCACGCCTTTCCCTTATTTATTTAATTTTTTTTTGAATTAAATGGCTAAAATTCAAATTTAATTAAATAAAATATAAAGATAAAAGATAAGGTGAGTTGGGCTTGGTATTTGTATGACTTGAGGTCCAAGATAACTCATCACAAGCTGTCAAAACGTACAAGAGGCATTAAGGCAAGATTGAGCCAAATTTGGGAAGTTTTGATAAGATTTTACAATCAAATAGTTTGTATTCAAAGCAATATATTTTCATTCAAGTCTTGACCTAATTTCCTTGCTCTATAAATACCGAACAACCTCAGATGCAAAAGACACAGATTCATGCAACCATAAAGCTAGGGTTTGTGCTCAAAAATTTCATACCAACTTTTAGCTTCGAGTTTCAATTTCCAACCACTCTCAAGCCGTTCCAGTCATCCATTCATTCTCCTGAGCATCCTAGGAGTCGATCCCAGGCCTTACACGATCCCAAAGCATCCAGAAATCGCTTCCCCAAGTGCACTGATTTGGTAAAGGTTACTGAAATCCAAACTCTTGATTCATGAAAAATAAATTGTGATTATACATTCATACATGTTCATGATGTTATTTAGAGTCAATTTGATGCTTTGCTTTTGAGGTTTAACGTAGGAATGACCAAACGCCATTGTTAGGTCTCGAAAACTATTGAGCTTTGTATCCCTGTTTCCAGACTCTTTCAGGCCAAACCAAGGTCACCATTGGATTCTCCACCCTCGATTTAGGGGGGGGGGGTAGAGTCCCTTTTGATCATTTATTTGTCTTATTTTACAGGTTTGGAAACTTAAATCGCCGGAGAAGATGACCGGAGCTAGGGCTCTGGCGTCCCTCCGGCCTTCTGACTTTGGTCAACCAGCGAGGCTTGGCGTGGCACGATATGATTTGTACATTCAAAATCCAAGGGTCCCACGCGCGTTTTTGTGTTAATGGATGTATCGCTGCCCCAACGGTAAGACATGTGTGCGTTAGTCCCTCTCTCTATCAGTGGTAAGACATGTTTCTAACACCACATGCATAGTGGTCCAGTGGTAACTTTTGAACCTGTGACCTCAAGGTCACAAGTTCAAGCCTCAGCAAGGCCATCCAAATTTTTTACCACTTGTCTTGTCTAATTTTTCTATTTTCTTTCCAATTTTCTAATTAGTTTAATTTTCTTTCAAAATTAAATTAAACTATTTTCAAAAATCATAAAAATAAAATAATTTTAGGTTTAGGTTAATTAAACATTTAATTAATTTTTAACATAAAATAATTTATTTTTCTCATGATTTAAATTATTTTTCATAATTAATTAATAATTAACTTAGAAATTAGGTTTTATTAACTAAAATCAATCCAAAAAAATATCAAAAATTATTTTTCTTTTATAATTAGGGTTTAGACATTCTCTCTTACCCTTAAGACATGTTTCTCTAATTTATTTACTTTATTTCGCATTTACATTCTAGAAATCGATGTATAGGTCGCAAGGTTATTTTTGTAATAGTGTAGATTTACTTTTCTCGCAATTTACTTTCCGCACCTATATTATGTAACTGCCCCAAAGCCATGTAATAGCGTAGGACATTTACTTTCCTCACTTTTATATTTCGTACTTTACTTTTCCGTACATATTAACCGCTTAATTGTATAGTAACTAGGATTTGTATGGCAAGATAAAATCAATCTTAGATCACCCTAATTCAAGACTAATATATTTGAAATCAACACACTCTTTCACACTTGCACCCCCTTAGGGTATCCTCTCTTATTGCCTTTCGAAAATAATGGTCATGTCCCTCAAATATATGGGTACCATTAGCAAAGACGCTTACGAATAACATCATCATAGTCCCTTCGATATAAAGATCATAGTCCCTAGATGACCCTCGATGTTGCCTACGAATATGTGATCTCGTCCCTCGGTTGTTGCCTATGAATAAGTGATGATCGTCCCTTCGAATTTCTAAGGTATCCCTACATGTTGCCTTCTATGATCATATGATGACCCTACGATTTCCCCTTCACACCCAACGAATAAAGTTACCTACCAACTAATGGCATGGATAGCCTTATTCTAAAGGAGAAGGAAAATAACAAGAAATGACCATTCTGGGTAAGTAATAAGACTCTATTGCTTTCTCTAATCAATCAAAAATAATTTTCACACCTCACACTTTTCAAAAACTTTTCAAACACTTTGTATACATTCCAACAAGAATCATTACAAAGTTAAAACATCTTTTCAAGCAAACATTTCCGAACACTTCGTATACATTCCAACGAGAATCATTACGAAGTAAAAGTGAAATGTCTTTCAGAATACTTTTCAAAATACACAAACACAGAAAGCAATTTTTCAAAAGTGAGCTAAGTAATTAAGAGCCCGTAGATAACTACGGATGGAAACGGTGTTAATACCTTCCCTTTTCATAATTTGCCTCCCGAACTCAAAATCTAACAAAGGTCTTTTCCTGTTCTTTTTACCTTCCCTTTATTGGATAAAAGACAAGTCGGTGGCGACTCTTGCTATCCGCAACATTTGCGATAAAACGCAAAACAAACAAGTCAGTTCTCCCACCGTGTTACACAAGTATACAAGAATAACAAATAACCATCTCACCTTAAATTAGGATTTATAGTATGCAATGATGAGAGACTAGTATGCTATTTATAATAAACTTAACATACGAAACTAATGGGCTTTTATCACAAATATCCATTACAAGCTAACTTAAGGTACAAGCTAACTTAAACAATTGGGCATAACAAACAGGTCCAATTTTGAAATACTAACAACCCTAGAATTTTGACACCCACATACTAGAACACACTTCAACTCCAGTATGGAGGTCTTCGACACCAGCATGTGAACAGACTTCGATTGCATGCCTAATCATGTTGAACCAGAAGCTACCCTTCAACCCAATAGAGTTAGATCCAATATCTCACAAGATTTATTAGTAGAAAAAGGTCCTATTAAAGTTATCGATATAGATTTTCCTAAGGATAAATCCACAAGACATTTTTCTTCCTCGTTTATCTTCAAAAGTTGTCTAACGGAGAAAAACGTGAAAGAAGATGGCTAATATATTCTCAAGATTTGAATAAGGTATTTTTTTTTTTGTAAATTGTTTAATACTCTTTCTAGTACAAGAAAATTAGCAAGTGATGACATTTGCGATTGGAAAAATATGGGTAATATATTAAGGAGTCATGAGATGAGTAAGGAACACATTGAAATTATGGATTCATGGATTTATTTAGAAATGATATTATTAAAAAATAATACAATTGACATACATGTCCAAGAAAAAATAAATAGAAATAAAGAACGTTGGAGAAATATATTGTTAAGAATAATTGTGGTTGTTAAAACTCCTGGAAAAAATAACTTAGCATTTCGCGGGACAAACAAAAAGATTTACCAAGAACATAATGGATATTTTTTAAGTCTAATTGAAATGATTGTTGAATTTGATCTTATAATGCCAGAAGACATTCATCGAATTAAAGATAATGAAATCCACAATCATTACTTTGGACATAGGATACAAAACAAGTTAATAAATTTGATAGCAAATGAAATTAAAGCAAAAATTAATCAAAAAATTATTAATGCTAAATATTTTTCCATTATACTAGATTGTACTCTGGATATAAGTCACCAAGAGAAAATGTCTTTTGTATTACGATGTGTGGATATTTCTTCTACTCCAATATAAATAGTTGAAAATTTTGTAAAATTTTCAATAGTAAATTATACAACTGGAAAAGGTCTTTTTGATGCAATTGTGAATGAAATAAATATTATTGGAATTAATATTAGTAACTTAAGAGGGAAATGTTATGATAATGAATCTAATATGAAGGGAAAACATCAAGGTGTGCAGAAAATAGTTTTAGACATTAATCGTATATCACTTTATACTCAATGTGGTTGTCATAGTTTAAATTTAGTAATTTGTGATATGGCTAATTGTTGTCCTAAAGCCACGTCTTTTTTTGGAGTATTACAACGTATATATACAATATTTTCTTCTTCTACTAAAAGATGGAAAATTCTACAAGATCATATCCCCAACCTAACACTTAAATCATTGTCACAAACACGTTGGGAAAGTCGTATGGAAAGTGTAAAAGTTTTAGATTTCAAAATTCACATATAAGAGATACTTTATTGAAATTATCTAAAATGACTGATGAGCCTAAAATTAAAAGTGAAGCAGATTGTTTAGCGACTTATGAACTTGAACATTTTGAGTTTTTATTAGGCATGACTATTTGGTATGAGATATTATTTGCAGTAAACTATGTTAGTAAAAATATGCAATCAAACGATATGCATATCGATGTTGCTATAGAACAATTGAAAGATCTTGTTTCATTTTGTGAAAAGTATAGGGAAAATGGATTTAAAAATGCTTAGATTTCTACAAAATAAATTGCCGTTGAAATAGATATAGAACCTAAATTTCGTGAAAAGCGTATTAATCATAGAAAATAACAACTTGATGATATTATAGACAATGAAGTTATAAAAATCTCCTGAATAATTATTTAAAACAGATTATTTCTTATATATAATAGATCAAGCAATCACTTCATTTCAAAGTCGATTTGAACAATTTAAAATATAGAATAATATTTTTGGTTTATTTAGTATTAAGATATTAAAATCCATTGACATTGAAAATTTAAAAGAAAATTGTGTTAATCTTCAACAATCATTGAAACATAACACTAAATCTGATATTGATGGATCAGATTTATTTATGAAACTAAAATTTTTAAGACAAATAATACAAGTGGAAAATGATACACCAATTTATATACTTAATTATATAAAGAGATTTGATTCTTTTTCAAATACATATATTGCTTATAGAATAATGTTAACAATTCGTATTACAGTTGCGTCGGCTGAAAGAAGTTTTGCAAAATTAAAATTAATAAAATCATATTTAAGATCTACAATGTGTCAACAAAAATTAAATAGATTGGCTTTATTATCAATTTAAAAATAAATATTGAATAAAATTGATTACGAAAGTTTAATAAATAATTTTACAATTCAAAAAGTTTAAAATAAAATTTTAGCAACCAACTTATTTAGATATTATTTACATTGTATTAAATTAAATGATTTAATTACATTTTTTTTCTTATCATCAGAGATCCTGAAACCAAAATTTTATTTAAATAATTTCAAGATATCGTAGTTTACGAATATCATCTACTCAGAAGGCTAGCCATAACTTATGAAATGATATCTTGTAAATGCTAAATCATTCAACTACTGAAATTATGATGTTTTGGAGCCAAGTATAAGATGTTGAATAAGGTCATCAAAGCCATGATTGAATAAGTTAAGACTAGACCATCAATGTATGTATCAAACCAAAATTAATTTTTATAACATATCATGCAAAAATTTATATAATACTCCCTCCGTTCCTTTTTAAGTGTCGTTTTAAAAGAATATTTTTGTTTCTATTTAAGTGTCGTTTTATAATTTAATGTCATAACTTATCAATTATACCCTTACTTTCTCAATAAATGAAAGAGAGTGTAGGAGTGAATTTATTAGGAAAGAGAAAATAAATGAGGGTATAATAGAAAAATTAATTCTAACATAGCACTATCTTGGTTGAAGAGCTTTATGCTAAAATGACACTTAAAAAGGAACGGAGGGAGTATTAATAACGAATAATTGATGCACTATACTCAATTTATACGAAACCAAACCAGTTATGCAAACAGTCATTACAGCAAAACTATTCGTAACATATAATATTATTAAAAAAACCCAAAAGTATGTGTATCCGTATATGAATACAGTGTAAGCGTCACTTTTGGGTGTAAGCTTAGCATTGGTGTTATTAATATAGTGTCGTATACACAGAGCACATAATAATGCAATACTAAGTAATACAAAAAATACTAGCCTTCAGACAAACAATATCGTTATTGTTTGTCCGCTTTTTAAATATGCACAGAGATAAACAAATGTGGGTATTTTTCTTTGATATTTTTGTTAAACAGTTCATAAAATATAAGTATTTAAACATGAGTAGTAGCTCAATTAAAATTAAGATAAAAAATATTTATTTTCAATATGTTTTAGCATTCTACTTTATCTCTCCTTACACATATGCCATGCCACTTTTTTTATACTGCACTAACACGTATATATAATTTAAAAAATTATATTCAAGTTAAAAAACTAGATAAACTGACACGATATAACCAATTGATTATATGAGTGCCCACATATATGATATTCATATATTTCGTGTCCGTTTTTTTTAAACACATGGGTCAAAATTTAAAACATAAAATTTTTATTTAATTAGTTTAAATTATTTATGTAATATTTATGATATAGATTCTTTATATATATATATATATATATATATATATATATATATATATATATATATATATATATATATTTGAGGAGGGATTAAGATATCCAAAAATTAACGTCAACATAGATTTTTATATAACGTTAATTTTGACGTAATTTAGTGACATAGTAAATTATTATAGATTAATCTCAAACTTTATAGGTATGATCTATACGATGATATGCTTCAATCTAACGGTTAATTTTAAAAAATATTAACCGAAGTGACGTTTTTAACAAGTGTAACTCTTTGGGTATAATTTAACGGTTGATTTTCTTATCTATCTCAATCTATTTATTTTATAAAAGTTGATAATAATTCATGTATGGTTGTCTTAACCAATACTTACACTAAATATAATTTACTTTATTTATACGGTAAATAATATTTTTAAATAAAATAATATATTTATGAACATTAGTATATTATTATAATTATTTTTGTTTTTATTTTTATTTTTTAGTAGTAAAATAAAATTGATTAATAAAATATAAAAAATTGGTTAATGAAATTACGAAGTTGGTTAATAAACCTCCAAATATCAAAAATAATTTGAAATAGTAAAATAAAGGTGGTTAATAAAGTGTAATATATTGGTTAATGAAATTAGTTAATAACGCTCAGATATTAAAGATAATTTTTAGTAAAACAAAGTTGGTTAATAAAGTATAAAATATTGGTTAATGAAATTATGAAGTTGGTTAATAATGCTTAAATTTTAAAACTAATAGTATTAAAATTAAGTTGGTTAATGAAATGTAAAATGTTGGTTAATGAAATAATAAAGTTGGTTAATGACACAATTTTATAGTGATACCTCTTAATTTAAACCAATATAAAAAATAATTAAAAAAAAATTATAATAATATTTTACTGTTGATAAATATATTAATTTATTTTAAAAACAATATTGACCATATAAATACGGTGAATAGTATTTGGTGTAAGTATTAGTGTAGAAATTTGATGTAAAGTTAGCATTACTATATATATATATATATATATATATATATATATATATATATATATATATATATATATATATATATATATATATATATATATATATATATTAGACATAATAATACTCAAGATAAATTTTTTGACTCTATAAAAAATCTATTGTTTCTAATGTTAAAAAACTTAAAAAGTCAAAGATAATTGATATGAAAGTATCTATTCACCTCCTAATCTCATTTGTTGTTAATAACAATATAATCTTATATCAAATAAATGTCAAAAGCGTGTTTCTGAATGGATACATTTCTTAAGAGGTATATGTACATCATCCTCCAGATTTTGAAAGTACTAAGTTTCCACATATTTTGGAACTTAAAAAGTCGTTGTATGGTCTTAAATAGGCTCCCAGAGCATGGTATGATAGATTAAATGCTTTTCTTTTAAAAATAGTTTCTCAAGAGGCATGATAGACACTATCCTTTTATGTAAAAATGTTGGAAACAATCTTATGATATGCCAATCTATGTTGATGATATTATTTTTGGTTCTTCTAATCCTTTTGTGTGTCAAAAGTTTTCTAAGCTAATGTAGACAGAATTTGAGACGAACCTGATGCAAGAGTTAAAATACTTTTCGGGAATAAATATAAATCAAACTCTAGAAGCTACATATATTTATCAAAGCAAATATACAAAGGATATTCTAAATAAATTTGATATGTCAGATAGCAAATTAACAAAGGCTCATATGCATCCTACATGCATTCTAGAGAAAGACGAGGTAAGCACAAAGGTTTCTCAGAAGCTCTATCGTGGTATGATAGACTCTCGTCTTTATTTGGTTGCTTCTCGCCCAAATATTTTATTCAGTGTTTGTTTATGTTCTCATTTTCAATCTGACTCAAGGAAAACTCACTTAATAGATGTTCAGAGAATCCTAAGGTATCTGAAAGAAACATATGTTGGTGTAAGCCCTAGAGGTCAATAATTTAGGTACTTGTATTAAATTATTTATTTAATAATAAAAGACATTTCTTTATTATGTTGGTTTTTCTAAAATAATAAAGTCACTAGAATAGTTATTTTATATAATGAAATGTTAAATGTGACTTAATCATGAGATTTCATTAAACATAAGGACACTATTCTTAAATTATTTGTAGTTGAGCTTTATTGTGAAGTGTGATAACATTAAAGCATTAAGACTATTATGTAAATAGACTTATGATCATATCTCATGGATCATGGATAAGGAGTTATCAAGTTTTGGCATAGGTATGAATATTAGGAGTAATATTTATACTGGATTGACCTGCTATGAGAATACTACATAGAATGTTATCGAAAGTGTCATAAGTTATTCTCATGGTGATAGTGGTGTATATCATCCTTAGACCTGAAACCACTATGGATCCTAGATTTAGAGTCGAGCACTCTATTGCTGATCAAACGTTATCCGTAACTGGATGACCATAAAGACAATTAATAGGTACTTTAAAAAGTATGTTGAGGGACATGAGTGACCTAGATGGAATTTGCTCATCCTGCATAATAGGATAAATGTCTAAGGGGCCTAATATTGAATAGGAAAACGGTGACATGGTATATGCCTTGTGTTCAATATAGACATGAAGGATAAATGTACACGTAAACATTATCACAAAAAAAAATTGTCAGATTACATGACATTTTTGTGACCTGGGTATCAGTGGTGTGTTGCTAGATACCACTCACTATTTATCATGTTAAATGCATAATTTAATATAACAGTCAACGTTGCGATAACCTATAGGGTCACACATATAAGGACAGATTGATGAGAGATAGAATAAATAACGAACATCGTAAGGTACGATGTACTTGAGAGAATTATGAAACATCGTGAGGTACGAAGCACTTAAGTGAAATATAGAACATAATATAATATATAGTAATAGTTATTATTATTATTATTATTATTATTATTATTATTTATAATAGTTATAAAATATAATAATAATAAATTATTATTATTAGGGTTAAATATGTTTTTGCTCCCTCTAAATATCTCAAACTTTGTTTTTAGTCCCTCTAAAATTTTCCTTCAAATAATGGTCCTCCTAAATTTAGCGACGGTTTTAGCGATGATTTTTTATTTAGGGACTATTTTAGCTACGATTTTGTCATGAGGGACCAAAAGTTAAAATTCAAATTTTTAGGAGGACTATTCTTTGAAGGAAAATTTTAGAGGGACTGATAACACGAAATCGTATCATATATTCACCACGAAATTAACCCGTTTTATATCACATTAACCCGATTAACTCCCGAATATTCCGAGTTTTTTATGACTTTTTGCAGGTACCACATATCTCAGCTCAAACTAGAAGGAAACATGAAACATGCAAGCTAGCAACAAAGAACAGAAGAGAAAAGACAAATCTGTCAAGAAATGCAAAATTTGCTGCTGTGACGGTCGTCAGCCCCTTGCCACGACCGTAAGATGCTTCATAAGCGCGTGATGCTCGTCACGCCTTGGCCACGACCGTAACATGCTAACTTATGAAATATGCTCGTCACGCCCTGGCCACGACCGTAACAAGCCTTATATCAGTCGTAAAATAAGTGCAGAACGTGGAAAAGCTTAGCAGAGGAGTCAAAGACTCCTGATTTCACTCAACCAACCATTCAACCCACGATCAAATCCCACGTTCCGATTATTTCTGGAATTTTGAAGTGAAGCCCACGAAGCTGATTTCTAACTGCCAGTACATCATTCCTCTATAAATAGCTTAGTCTTCAAAGTGAAAAGTACAGAGCATTTGAGAGATTAACTGTGCGGAAGCTCTGCCCAAATTGAAAACCAATTGTTTACTCGTTCTTATTTCTTCAGTATTTCGTATTTCCTTTGTTTATTTCACTGCCCAAATAACAATTTCCAACATTAGGAAATTGTTATTCTAGTTTAGAATTTATTTCAAGCTTCAGATTTCTTTTTACATTCCGAATTCTGAAGTCCGAATTTCCGATCTTTGGAAGAACGATATAGGATACTGCTTATTTCAGGTTTTTAATATTACGTTTGTATTACAGTATATTTCAATTATTTAATTTGAGTTTTGTTAATTATTTATAATGTTTGTCTTAGGTTTCTTTTATTCTGTTTACTATGAATTTATTCCAATTGCCATGACTAACTAAACTCTTAGTGTCGGTATGGGATAGTTAAAGACAGTAGGTATCTGATTAAAACTTAAGTTAAAACCTTAATTAACTTAGGCTCTGGTTATAACGTTTTATGCTTAAAAATAAAACCTTTTTGTTACGAAAGTAAGAGAAGTAAATAGGTTAGGATCGAGACCACGAAAGTGTGAGATTTTCACCGGATAGCTAAAGTTAGGCATTCGATTTAAATACAGCGAGAGCGCTTTAAAACGAATTAGAATTAATTAAGTTTTCAAAAAGTATTTTCTAAACACTTATGGGCTAGAGAAAGCAGGCATAGGGCTTTAGATGTATAATCCGAGATAAGACCACGAAAGTGTGAGTTGAGGGTTTTTAGACTGATTATTTCTACAGAACAATTAAGTTAACCATCCTTATACGCTTAGGTTCGATTAGATCCCTTAGGTCCACTCTATTACATACCGACCGTTTCATTCATTATTAATTTAAAATCAATTAGTTTACTTTCCTTAACCCTCCTAAAACCAAACGTGACATTATTCGCCTTAGCTAAACTAGCATTACTTTCCCGCACTAGAGTGATTACAAAGTCCCTGTGGATTCGACAATCTTTTATTACTACCGCGATAGGCTGTGCACTTGCAGTTAAGATACCGTTAGACACATTAGGTCGATCGCACATCAAGTTTTTGGCGCCGTTGTCGGAGACTTTGATCTAGTCACTAGTGCACTCTTAAAGTAGCACTGTCTAGACTAAGGCAACTATTTATTTTTCCCTCCGTGTATGCCAAGTACTCGCTCTCAAGGCGGTCCTTTGCATATACCAATAAAAGATCCCGAGCGTTATCTTCGATTAAGAAGACGAATTCAGGAGTACTGTGAACTCAACAATCTTCCTCCGTCTAAACTTCTGGATCTCAACGAACTACGAAGAATGGCTGAACCACCGCCTCCACCTCGTCCTTTTAAGGATTACGCAGTTCCTTCTCATGCAGAGCCTCACAATAGTATTGCTGCTCCTGCTATTGCTCGAAACGATTTCGAGCTGAAACCATCGCTTCTTTCCGCCGTTCAGCAGAACCAATTTTCTGGATCTCCAACTGACGACCCGAATCTACATCTGTCAGTGTTTGTGCAGTACGCAGACACTGTGAAAGCGAATGGAGTAAACCCCGAGGCGATACGATTGCACCTATTTCCTTTTTCTTTAAGAGCCAGAGCCCGCGCTTGGCTCCAATCTCTTCCTTCAAACTCAATCACCACTTGGGATGAGTTGAAGAAAGTCTTCTTAGCTAGATATTTTCCTCCAAGCAAAACTGCTATGCTCAGAGCCAACATCAATGGTTTCAGACAAAAAGACAATGAATCTCTATTCGAAGCATGGGAATGCTACAAGGATATGCTAAGACTCTGTCCTCATCATGGTTTAGAAGAATGGTTGATTATTCACACATTCTATAACGGTCTCTTGTACAACACAAGATTGACTATAGACACTGCTGCTGGTGGCGCACTGATGGATAAACCATACGCCAATGCGAACCAACTTATCGAAAGTATGGCTCAGAACCATTACCAATGGGGAAGCGAGAGAGTTAATGTATAGAAATCTCAAACGAAAGGTAACATGGTCGAAGTGAATAGCCTGGATCAATTTAACGCTAAAGTGGAAGCTCTTACCCAAAAGCTAGAGAACCTTACCATCACTCCCGCAGCTACCGTAGCTGCAGTAGCCCAAACTTGCAATTTATGTGGTCTTCAATCACATCCTGCTCCAGAATGCCCACTTCTGACCGGAGTTCCAGCCGAACAAGCAAATTACGTACAAGGAAATCCCTACAGTAATACTTACAACCCAGGTTGGAAGAATCATCCGATTTCTCGTACAAAAGCAACAATGCGTTGTATGCTCCTAGACAAGCACCAGCTGTACCACCTGGTTATCCGAAAGCTATCCCAAATCATCCTAATAACGGACCTAATACTTCCAACGTTCCTAGGAAATCTAACCTGGAATTCATGATAGAACATTTCATTGCTTCTCAATCCCAGACCAATAAGGATGTTCTAAATCAGAATTTACACACCAATGAGAAAATTAAGCAATTATCTAGCAAGGTCGATGCTTTAGCTACCCATAACAAGATGCTTGAAACTCAAATTTCACAGGTAGCCCAACAACCAGCACCTACTGCTGCTCCTGCTGGAGTATTTCCTGGTCAACCACGACCTAACCCGAAAGGACACACTAATGTCGTGATATTAAGGAGTGGAAAAGAACTTGACGGACCTGTTGATCCGAGACTAGAAAACCCAACAATGTACCAAAAGCAGGACAAGCCAAGTGAAAACGAGAGCGAACCAAAAGAAAAGGAAAACGAGAACCAAGAGGCCGTGGAAAAAGAGAAACCTTATGTGCCTCCACCGCCTTATAAACCACAAATTCTGTATCCTCAGAGATTAACAAATTCCAAAACGATGGGCCAATTCAAGAAATTCGTGGAACTTCTGAAACAACTGAATATCATAATACCGTTCACAGAAGCCATCATCCAGATGCCCTCGTACGCTAAATTTCTTAAGGAAATCCTATCTAACAAGAAAAAGATAGAAGATAACGGAACAGTTACACTCACCACTGAGTGTAGCGCTATTATTCAAAATAACATGCCTCCTAAGTTAAAAGACCCAGGTAGTTTCTCTATACCCTGTAACATTGGAAAATTCGTCATAGACAAAGCTCTATGCGACTTAGGAGCAAGTATCAGTGTCATGCCCTTATCTATTTGCAAAAAGCTGGAGATGGGAGAACTTAGACCCACAAAAATGTCCGTTCAATTAGCTGACAGATCAGTTAAATACCCTGTAGGTATACTGGAAAACGTTCCAGTTAGAATAGGTCAATTCTATATCACGACCGATTTCATAATCATGGACATTACTGAAGATTCAGTTACCCCTATCATATTAAGAAGACCATTCCTAGCCACATCTGGAGCTATAATTGACGTAAAGAAGGGCAGACTAACATTCGAAGTCGGAGAGGAAAAAGTGGAATTTATCCTTACTCAATTTTTACAAGCACCCGCCATGAATGACACATGTTATTTACTCGACATTATAGACGAGCGCGTAAGAGAGATGGAAGCCGAACAAACCACATACTCTGAAATAATGAAAATTCAAACCCCTCTGATATTCGAAGACGACAATTGGCGAGAACCATATAAAGATGATAGTCTAAGCGAAAGTCTAGCACTCACACCTAATCATATGCCATGTCCAAAGAAACCGAAGTTAGAATAAAAGTTCTACCTAACAACTTACGATACGAATTCCTAGATACTGAACAAACTCGACCTGTTATAGTGAACTCCAGTTTAGGAACGCTCGAAACTCAGAAACTTTTAGACGTCCTAAGGAAGTACCCTACTGCATTAGGTTATAACATATCCGACTTGAAAGGAATATGTCCTTCGATTTGTATGCACCGTATTCTGCTAGAAGAGGATTGTAAAACCTCTTGAGAACCTCAAAGAAGAATCAATCCGATCCTCAGTACTGTATTCAGAGATGAAATCAAAAAGCTAAAGGAAGCCAGAATTATATATCCAATCTCCGACAGTAAATGGGTCAGCCCAGTACATGTCGTGCCTAAGAAAGGAGGTGTGACTGTTGTGAAAAATGCACAAGGCGAATCAATAACACAAAGAGTAGTTAGTGGGCATAGAGTGTGCATTGATTACAGAAAACTGAACAAGGCCACTCGGAAAGACCATTTTCCTTTACCCTTCATTGATCAAATGTTAGAACGATTAGCCAAACACTCCTATTTCTGCTATTTAGACGGTTATTCCAGATTTTTCCAAATTCCAATTCATCTCGATGATCAAGAGAAGACTACATTCACGTGTCCCTATGGAACGTTCACGTACAGACGAATGCCTTTCAGATTGTGTAATGCCCCAGCAACCTTTCAACGATGTATGATGTCTATCTTCGCAGATTTCATTGATAACATCATGGAAGTGTTTATGGATGACTTCTTTGTGTGCGTACAAAGCTTTGAAGGATGTTTATCTAATCTAGAGAATGTTTTAGAAAGATGTGTGAAAGTAAACCTTGTGCTCAACTGGGAAAAATGCCATTTCATGGTCAGAGAAGGAATCGTACTTGGACATGTTATCTCCAATAAAGGAATTGAATTTGATAAAGCTAAGATAGAAGTGATTAAAGAACTCCAACCACCTAAGACCGTTCGAGAAATACGAAGTTTTCTAGGACACGCCGGTTTTTATCGACGATTTATTAAAGATTTCTCGAAAATTACCAAACCACTTACCGGTCTATTAATGAAGGATGTTGAGTTCATATTCGATGATGATTGTCTCAAGGCTTTTGAAACCCTTAAAACTGCACTTATTTCTGCACCAATCATGCAACCACCCGATTGGAGGTTACCTTTCGAAATCATGTGCGATGCAAGTGATTACGCTGTAGGCGCGGTTCTTGGACAAAGAAAAGAAAAGAAACTTCACGCAATTTACTACGCCAGCAGAACGCTAGACTCAGCTCAGATGAACTACGCCACAACTGAAAAAGAACTCTTAGCCATGGTCTTCGCACTTGACAAATTCCGTTCTTACCTCGTAGGAGCAAAAATCATCATTTATACGGACCATGCGTCTATAAGATATCTACTTACCAAGAAAGATGCAAAACCCAGACTCCTCCGATGGATCTTACTCTTACAAGAATTCGACTTGGAAATTAATGATAAGAAAGGAACCGAAAACGTCGTAGCGGATCATTTATCCAGATTAGAAGGTGTAAAACCCGAACAAGTGCCAATTAACGACGATTTTCCGTATGAACATCTGATAGCACAAATGATAAGCGACCTAGCTCAATTAGATTTAAACAAACCAGAAGCTAAGGAAGTCGTGGAAGCCATCAATATGACCGTAGGACTACCATGGTATGCTGACATAGTTAATTATTTAGCCACCGGTGCGCTTCCACCAGATTTAACTTACCAACAGAAAAAGAAATTCTTCCACGATCTCAAGTGTTACTATTAGGACGAACCACTTTTATTCAAACGAGGACCCGATGGAATTTTCCGCCGTTGTATACCCGAAGAAGAAATAGAAGATGTCATTTCTCATTGTCATTCATCTCCCTATGGCGGACATGCTAGCACCTCTAAAACATGTGCCAAAATTCTCCAAGCCGGCCTTTTCTGGCCTAATCTTTGGAAGGATGTCCACATCGCCGTTAAGAACTGTGATCGTTGCCAACGCACCGGTAATATCTCAAGACGCAATGAAATGCTTCAGAAAGGAATACTAGAAGTCGAAGTCTTTGATGTTTGGGGAATTGACTTCATGGGACCTTTCCCATACTCTTTCGGAAACAAGTTTATACTCGTAGCTGTCGATTATGTTTCGAAATGGATCGAAGCAATAGCTTCTCCTACAAATGACACACGAGTAGTGATAAAGCTCTTTAAGAATTTAATCTTCCCGCGGTTTGGTATTCCTCGACTTGTCATTAGTGACGGTGGCTCTCATTTTATTTCAAAGATATTTGACAAATTACTATCTAAATATGGAGTCAAGCACCGCGTAGCAACACCTTATCATCCGCAAACTAGCGGACAAGTTAAAGTTTCGAACAGAGAGATCAAACAAATCTTAGAGAAAACTGTCGCTATATCTAGAAAAGATTGGTCATCCAAGCTTAACGAAGCCTTATGGGCTTACAGGACAGCTTACAAGACTCCTATCGGAACTACACCCTTCAAGCTTGTATACGGAAAATCCTGTCATCTCCCGGTAGAATTAGAGCATAAAGCTTATTGGGCAATAAAAACGCTCAATATTAACTACACTGCTGCTGGCGAGAAACGAATCCTCGATTTACATGAACTGGAAGAATTAAGATTAGACGCTTACGAAAACGCTAAAATCTATAAAGAACGAACTAAAAAATGGCACGATAAGCGTTTATCCCGGAAAGAATTCAGTGTGGGAGACGTCGTACTCCTATTTAATTCTAGACTTAGACTCTTTCCTGGAAAACTTAAATCTAGATTGTCTGGTCCTTTCGAAATTACAAAAGTGTTTCCTAGCGGAGCGATAGAAATTAAGGATAGGAATAGTACCCCGTTTATTGTAAACGGACAGCGTTTAAAATAGTATCATCATATCGAGAATAGGGATTATACGAATAGTCTAAAACTTGTAGAACTGCCCGCTATTTCTCCCAAATGATTTTTCACTAGGCATTTCGTCAGGCTTATGACGTTAAAAACAGCGCTTTACTTGCCACATGATTTCTGAAAAAGTCTTTTTCTCTCTTACTTTCTCCTCTACTTTGTTTCCCCATTTTACTTTAGCTATGGATCCTCCACAAAACTTTATGGAAACCACCTTTAGAGGTAGAAACCAGAGAAGAAGGTTTGAGGCTTTGTCTCAAAGAGACATCAGTTTGACCCTGTATCATGATGAACCCACTATGGACGCTTTAGGCATAACTGATAGTGTTTATTATATGCTTAACCAATTAGGATGGGAGAGAGCACACCTTAAATCTAGGTTTATCACCTACCGAGAGCTTACCCTTGAGTTCCTGAGTTCTTTAGTCTATATACCTGAACACGGTGTCGGAGCCAGAAAAGGAATCATAGCCTTCCGACTTTTCGGTATTGAGTTCACCTATAACCATAGGGATTTAGCTGATCTACTAGGATTCCCTAGAGGACCCTTTGCTTTTACTACCACTCAGGCGGATTTAATGGATTTTGAGCTGGATTACTTCTGGGGTACCTTAACCGGAAACTATCATCCTGACCCAGAGAGTATGGATAACAATGAGATACATAACCCCGCTATCCGTTATTTCCATAGGATTCTAGCCCACACTTTATTTGGAAAAGAACAGAATCAAACTGTTGTATCCAAATATGAGGTATTTTTGCTATATTGTATGCACCAAGGACGCCCTGTTAATGTTGTCCCATTCCTGATGAAAACCTTTACCCGCATTAGTGAGGACCCTAATGTTCCTGTCAGTGTGGGAGGATTAGTTACCATGATTGCAAATGCTCTTGGACTTCGTTACCAATTAAATAATTATGCACCATTCGGATCCATTAGGCCTATGAACATTGACTTCTGTTTCAACAACCGGATAATAGGAAATCTAGGTCCTGCACCCTATGAATACCTGATAAGAAACGAAGTTGTCACTCTCTTTACCCTTCCAAACCATGCCCAAGTAAGTGTCCACAACCGAGATAACTGGCTTTATGAATTGACTCCTCCTGACCATCCTTCAACACCAGAAACACCTCAGTCCTATTATGTTGCTGATAATTTCATGTCTGAAAATGAAACGGATCCTGAAACTCCTCCTGGTTACCATGATTTTACCAATATGGCTGAAGCACCAGAAGCTCCTGACATAACCCAAGGAGAATACACTACACACTTGAAGAATTAAAATCAAAGATTGGATGAAGCAGTTTTTCAGTTTTTCAGTTTTTAGTTTTTAGCATTTTCCCATTTTGTTTCGTTTCTAGGTTAGTTTCATTTTTATTTTATTTTATTTTATTAGAATATTACATTTCATTTTTCAGCTTTGCGAAAGTTTCCTTTCTGTCAAAAAGAACAAGTATTACATTCAGAATTAATTCCATTGTTTGTTTTTCCGTTTCAATTTACATTCACTACTTTGTTTACAATAGTTTTATGGTTTTCTTATTATTGTGGATTATATATTGGAGTATATGATGAATGGATTAATATCATGTTTATATTGGACTGTTTTTGGTATGCTTGATATGCTGTGTTTCCTGTAATTTTTCCACTCTGTGCAATTGTGCCTCTGTTCTGCTAAATTTGCAAATTTTGTTGCTGCCACGATCGTCACTCTACCCCCACGACCGTCACACGCCCTTTAGCGTGTTACGCTCGTCAGCCCTGTGTTATGACCGTAACACGGGTTATATCAGTAACCCCTGTTAGCAGAAGCGTTCTTTTCCTCTTCTTCAACCTTTCCTTCTTCTTCTTCCATAACTTCCAAACCGTCCCACTCCCTCCATTAATCCCCATTCACCCCACTTAACTCTCCCTTAATCTCCTCAAGTTTTCCAACTTCCCCATTATTTCCCTTCACCCGTACCTTTCATTCATTCACTCATTCCAACCCACACCCCAATCTCACCCTAACACTCTTGCATGCAAATGGAGAATCTTAACCAGCAAATCCCAGGCATCAACTTACGTGAGGGTGACCAAGGTGAAACCCAACGCACCAAATTTTTGAAGTTTCAACGTCGAGGTCTCCACCCTACTAGGTATGTTGACACTGACTGCCTAAGAGACCTTGGATTGCTTGAAGGTGTCCAACATCTTCTCCATAATGTCAACCTTTGGACCCTCTGTAGCCAGCCCCAGCCCACGTACGAGAACCTCACCCTTGAGTTCCTCAGTTCCTTCTGCTACATAACTCCAAATGGTCCAACCAACCAACTTTCTGGTGTGGCGAGGTTCCGCATTTTTGGTACCGAGTACGAGTTCTCTCAGAACGCGTTCGGACGATTGCTCGACTTCTGCACTGATGAAGGTTCCCACCTCCGCGTACCTGACAACTTCAGCGAGGAATCCTTTAACCTGTGGCATAGCCTAACCAACAACCGTGCAAACTCCTACGATCACCTCAATGCCACACAAATCCATAATCCTGCCATTCTCTATTTCCATCGAATCCTGTGCAACCCCATCTTCGCAAGATATAGCAACCATAAACTCAACTCCAAGGAGCTATTCTTCATGCACTGCGCATTCTCCGGTCAGAAAATCAACGCCGCACCCTTTCTCCTGGCCCATATTTATTCCATCTCCACCAGAGGCGGCAAACCTTTCTACTTCGGAGGGCTTGTCACTTCTCTTGCTTTGGCATTGAATCATGGCGACACCCTTGCTCATCTACCATCCCGGGAACCGGTTTTGCTCACCTTGGACCATTGCAAATCTTCCCATCTTATCTACGAGCGGGATGACGGAAAGTTCCATCCAGTGATAAGGAACATTGTTTATTCTAACATTGTTCTACCTTGTAGGGACCGTGTTGATCCGCAAAATCGAGCCAACTGGTTGTTTGACCTTGAAGCCCCTGAAGGCCATGCTGCTATGCATGATGAGCCACCTGTCGCTCCAGCAAATGAGATGCAGGAAGAATTGGATCGAGCTGCACCAACTCCTGACATCCCTGAGTCTTCCTCCGCTCCACCACCTCCCACTTATGAAGACATTCTCCAAGCCATTCATCAGCAGAACCTTATGAATGTCGTATCTGAGAGGAAGCATCAGGAGCGCTACGACAGCTTATTCACGCAAAATGCCCAAATCCTGAGTGGTCAACGCTCCATGAATGAAAAGCTGGATGAAACTCTGTGTGAGCTGAATGCTTTGAGGATGGGTGTCACATCTCTTGGACCCCAGAGCACAGAATCTGAAGCCACTCCCTCCAGAAGATCACGAACCAGAAGTCGCCGTGGTCATCAGTAGTTTTCCTTTTTCTTTTTCCTTGTTGTTTTCTTTGTTTTCCTGATGTATTTTTAATTTTTCCCCGCCGATATATCATAACATTGAGACAATGTTTGATATAGTGTGGGAGGAGTACTGCATTTTCAATTCAAAACGAGTAGTTTCAATTTCAATTTTTAGTAATTATTCGTTATTTCACTTTCTCCCCGTTTTATTCAGCCATACCAAAATTTTTCGCCCTTTATTTTCGCATAATCTTTAGGTACCTACTTTAAACGAAATCATAGTTAGAAGGCCGAGAGCGATTCAACGAGAACAATACGGTTATGACACCTTTGACTCCCCACTTACGCGATCCTTCTAAATATCTGTTATATCGATACTTTGAGTTTTAAGTCCTAAAATAATCCCTAGTAGTTTATATTAGCAGTCGGCACCAGTCTTAACACAAACCACGTGGAAAGCCGATGAATATAAGTGGATGATCTCGTTAATTGATTTAGAAGAATGTTACATGCTTTAAGGAAATAGGTAATGCACCAATTAAATTGGGCGATCCTCACCCGATCGTTTAAAACAACGGATGCAAAAGCCTTACTAAGTAACATGAGAATCCATTGTCTAGGTGGTTTAGAAGCATCTGGTACTAAACTTGGTAGGTCAGACTACGGTTTGATCCCCCGCATCTTACAATTGGATAGAGATGGTTGCCACATTATTGTGCCAGAAACCATTGTGCTATGATCAGAACCACTAACAGGCTACTCCACTACGTGCGTGTAAGGATAATGGGCTTAATGTGATTGCGCGAGAACGAAACCGGGTTAAATAGGTACAAGAGACTTTAAGTTGAATTATTAATGGAATAATCGAACGTTTTGTTTAAAACGGATAGTCAACGACTAGCTTGTTGCTTGTGTCATTAGCGTATCGTTGTTGTTTTACTTAATTATCGGTCGAACTAACTTAAGATTTCTTGTAATAATTTGAAAACAAAAAGGTACACTAGTTATGTGCGTCTATAAGAACTTGTCCGACTTTTCTAATTGTTTATTTTTCTTGAGGACAAGCAAAGGTTTAATTATGGGGGAATTTGGTAACACGAAATCGTATCATATATTCACCACGAAATTAACCCGTTATATATCATATTAACCCGATTAACTCCTGAATATTCCGAGTTTTTTATGACTTTTTGCAGGTACCACATATCTCAGCTCAAACTAGAAGGAAACATGAAACATGCAAGCTAGCAACAAAGAACAGAAGAGAAAAGACAAATCTGTCAAGAAATGCAGAATTTGCTGTTGTGACGGTCGTCAGCCCCTTGCCACGACCATAAGATGCTTCAGAAGCGCGTGACGCTCGTCACGCCTTGGCCACGACCGTAACACGCTAACTTATGAAATATGCTTGTCAGCCCCTTGCCACGACCGTAACAAGCCTTATATCAGTTGTAAAGTAAGTGCAGAACGTGGAAAAGCTTAGCAGAGGAGTCAAAGACTCCTGATTTCACTCAACCAACCATTCAACCCACGATCAAATCCCACGTTCCGATTATTTCTGGAATTTTGAAGTGAAGCCCACGAAGCTGATTTCCAACTGCCAGTACATCATTCCTCTATAAATAGCTTAGTCTTCAAAGTGAAAAGTACAGAGCATTTGAGAGATTAACTGTGCGGAAGCTCTGCCCAAATTGAAAACCAATTGTTTACTCGTTCTTATTTCTTCAGTATTTCGTATTTCCTTTGTTTATTTCACTGCCCAAATAACAATTTCCAACATTAGGAAATTGTTATTCTAGTTTAGAATTTATTTCAAGCTTCAGATTTCTTTTTACATTTTGAATTTCGAAGTCCGAATTTCCGATCTGTGGAAGAAGGATATAGGATACTTCTTATTTCAGGTTTTTAATATTACGTTTGTATTACAGTATATTTCAATTATTTAATTTGAGTTTTGTTAATTATTTATAATGTTTGTCTTAGGTTTCTTTTATTCTGTTTACTATGAATTTATTCCAATTGCCATGACTAACTAAACTCTTAGTGTCGGTATGGGATAGTTAAAGACAGTAGGTATCTGATTAAAACTTAAGTTAAAACCTTAATTAACTTAGGCTCTGGTTATAACGCTTTATGCTTAAAAATAAAACCTTTTTGTTACGAAAGTAAGAGAAGTAAATAGGTTAGGATCGAGACCACGAAAGTGTGAGATTTTCACCGGATAGCTAAAGTTAGGCATTCGATTTAAATACAGTGAGAGCGCTTTAAAACGAATTAGAATTAATTAAGTTTTCAAAAAGTATTTTCTAAACACTTATGGGCTAGAGAAAGCAGGCATAGGGCTTTAGATGTATAATCCGAGATAAGACCACGAAAGTGTGAGTTGAGGGTTTTTAGACTGATTATTTCTACAGAACAATTAAGTTAACCATCCTTATACGCTTAGGTTCGATTAGATCCCTTAGGTCCACTCTATTACATACCGACCGTTTCATTCATTATTAATTTAAAATCAATTAGTTTACTTTCCTTAACCCTCCTAAAACCAAACGTGACATTATTCGCCTTAGCTAAACTAGCATTACTTTCCCGCACTAGAGTGATTACAAAGTCCCTGTGGATTCGACAATCTTTTATTACTACCGCGATAGGCTGTGCACTTGCAGTTAAGATACCGTTAGACACATTAGGTCGACCGCACATTAAGTTTTTGCAAAAACTTGATCGTAGGACTTAATCGTCTATAAATCGGGAGACTGCAAGTGCACAGTCCTATCGCGTAGTTTTAAAAAGATATCGAACCCACAGAGACTATAAATCGATCTATTGTTATCCTAAATTACGGTATACAGCTAAGGCGAATAATTCTTTTGGATAAAGGTTTAAGGAAAAATATAAATAAAACGGATATCGGTACGTAATGTAGTGAACCTAAGTGGATTAAATCGAACCTAAGCGTATAAAGATGGTTAACTTAATTGTTCTGTAGAAATTATCAGTTTAAAAACCCTCAACTCACACTTTCGTGGTCTTATCTCGGATTATACTCCTAAAATCCTATGCCTGCTCTCGCTAGCCCATAAGTGTTTAGAAAATATTCTTTGAAAACTTAATAAAATCTAATTCGTTTTAAAGCGCTCTCGCTGTATTTAAATCGAATGCCTAACATTAGCTATCTAGTTAAAACCTCACACTTTCGTGGTCTCAATCCTAACCTATTCTACTTTTCTTACTTTCGTAACGAAAAGATTGATTCTAATTACAAAAAGTCATAACCAGAATTTAAGTTAATTAATATTTTAGCTTAAGAACAATTTAATTCCTACTCTTACTACTATTACTTACCGATACCTAAACGGTTTAGCCGGACATATTTATTAATTCAGACATGCATAAATAATAAGGTTCAATATATTTAAACATCTCCATAATTAAGTAAATAAATACCAAGCAACAATACTTAAATAAAATAAAATAATTATATTAAGAACCTGAAAATAATAATACTGGAATAATCTTGTTCTTCGAAATAAACGAGCATTCCACCACAAGTCTGCTGGATCTAATCGGAGACTTCTCGAATCGAAAAGAAAATGCGACAAGAATAAAAAGCACTAGATCTAACGTAAGGTTAGATCAGTGAAAAATACACAACAACTTCCGATGTAGAAATTGTTGTGAGAAAATTATAGAAACAAAGAAACTAAAATAAAAACTAAACTAAGAAACTGGAAAAATAAAATAAAAGTACAAACTGAATATAAAATAAAAATGAAAGAAAAACGAAGTAACGGTTGTTCAGTAAAATTTTCCGACCCTTGCTATGTGCCTTGGATGTTGTATTTATAGCCTCTTGCTGTAACTTCCCGTTTCCAATGTTGTACGAAGGCAAGTGTTGAACATGCATAAAAACTGCCAGAACATGGGAGAAAAAATGGGACGGAACCTCTTGAAGAAAAGAAGTGTGAGACGTGGGTCTCACATCATAAAGCATCATGAGACGTGGGTCTCACTACAAACAACGTGGAGAAGGTGGTCTCCTTGTTCAGCATAAGTTGAAATATAAGCGTGTTACGGTCGTGGAGGGTGTGTGACGGCCCTTCTTTGAGAATTAGCGTGTTACGGTCGTCACAGGTTATTCTGTCGTCAAAGTTGTGATCGTCACACCTTGTGGACTGAACTTCTGCTGGGATTTTCTCTTCTGGGCTTAGTCTTATAATTATTTCTTTCTTCTTAACTCCTCCTTTTTGCTATATCACCCCTTTACTTCATTTCTTTGGCTTTTTAATTCAATTTTTCCTCAATTTTATTTTTTTGCTCAATTGATTCTTTATTTAATACAAATACCTGAAACAAAAGAAATACCAATGTAATACGAAAATAAAATAATATAATTAATTAAAAATAGTAACATTATCCATGAAAATTAAGTCAAATATGTTATATAAATTCGTGTTATCAAACTCCCCTATACTTAAACCTTTGCTTGTCCTCAAGCAAAAAAGTAAAAATGAAAAATCACTTAAGCATTTGTCAAACGCGGATATAAAACACAATTCAATTCGTACTAGGTTCCAATTCACTTCTTTGTTGGATAACTCAAGTTTAGACTTCGACACCAAAAGTACCGTAAAAACACTAGATAACCCCATTTATGCAGACCAATTTAAGTTATGTATTATAGCTCGACCTAATACTTTCGTTTCGTTTCACCCGTTTTCATTCTGGTGCAATCACATTAAGCCCTTTACCTTCCGTGCACATAGTGGAGTAACCGGTTAGTGACTTTGATCTTTATAATCCAGCTAGGAGTTTTGGTACTTATTTTTGGTACTCCTTTATCCAATTACAAATTGCGGGGGATCGGACCGTCGTCCGCCCTACCAAGTTCAGTACCAGGGACCACTGAACCAATTCATAATGGATGTTTGCATAAATATTTCATAGTTTCTGCAACTGTTGAATTAAATGATCTGGTAAGGACCATCTAACTTAATAAGTGCATCTTCGAATAAAAATTTTCCTTTAAAAAAATCTTGATCAATCACTTATATTCATCGATTCTCCACGTAGTTTGTCGTTTAAGGCGGTGCCGACTGCTTTTATAAACTACTCGGGATTACTTTAAAACTAAGTCTTAAGGTGTTGGTATAATAAGTACTTAAATCAATCTAACGCGTTGGGGTTTTGAAGTGTTATGACGATAATAATTTTGTTTTAGTCGCGCTCGAGTTCTTATTTATAAAAATAAGCAACCTTAATACTAGTTGAGTATGTCAATATAACGTTTAAATTTTTTTCGTTATGGCTCAAGAAAAAGGAAGAATTCGAATAAGCACGAGAATTTAACATAAAAGACTAAAATTACATAAACATGTATTTTATTGAATGGAAATTTTGCAATACATGGAAAAAGAAACAAAAAGGAAATACTAACTAGAGCAAAGAAAATAGAAAACGAGGTAAGAAATGTTCTGACTCCCCTAAACTTAAAATAAGCATTGTCCTCAATGCGATAGAACTAGGGAAAAATCAGAAAGGAGTAAGGTGATCACTCGTCGCTTGGAAAATTGCGTCTTGGGAAGGATTTGAAATGCATGCAGAAGGAAAGCATGAGGCGCCCGTCTCCATCATGGTGTGGGGAGTTGAGGCGACCGTCCCCAAGGCAGCATGCATGGCACGAAAAATTGTACATGGGGAATCTTAGCATGCACGAATAATTTTAACATGTAGGAATCTATTGAGATAACCGTCTTGGGCGGATGTGAATTTAGCGAATAAGGAGCATTGTATTTCACTCACATGCATACATACTACATACTTATATATATATATATATATATATATATATATATATATATATATATATATATATATATATATATATATATATATAAATAATTCTAAATTTTAATTTTAATAGTATATATATATAATACTGGTATATAATGTATTATAATTGATACTATAAATATTGGGAAGTATTAGTTCAGTATACCGATAGAAAAAAAATACGATAATTAGAATATTCAATTATTATATAAATATTAATGCAGATTATTTAATTGAATATAATTATCGGTATTACGGGGAAATAGTTCAAACGTCTCAGATGAAAGGGTGCAACCGATAATCGAGTAAAATTTAAAATTTAGCATAAATTAGAAAAGTTAAAATACGAAAAAGAAATTTTAAAATTAGAAACTAGAATGACTACTCGTTGATTTTCCATGGCCACTTATCAAGCCATCTCACATATCCCTCACCTTTTCTTTTCTTACGTTTGTAGGGTGGTTTATTCTTTCGAAATTTTGGTAGTGGTTCTGGATCTATCCTAAGTATAAGTTTCTCAAATTTGGGCTTAGTGATTTCATCCATCGCCTCATAAATTAACCTTACCCTCTTAACAGTAATTATATCCTTAATTTTATGGTCATCTAATTTTCGATTTTTCGACAAGACTCCAAATAGTGGTGAATTAATGTGGATATTATTTAATACCGCAACATACGTTTAAAATTGGGAGTCTACCGGAGTTTCCATAAAAAATGTTGGGAAAGAAATTAGTGGGGTGTAGTGATTTGGGATTACAATGTGCGCTTCCTCTTCTACCTCTTTTACAACATCCTCTTCGAACAGTGTTGGTGAATTTTTCTCAATCTCCACTATTTTCTCGTCAGAATTTTCCTCAGCCACAATATCACTCTCCTCAAACTCATCATCACTCTCTAGATTTTCAAATAGTTTTCTATAATGGTTGTTTCAACATCCACATCTTTCTCGGGAAAGGGTCCTAGAAAGTTTTGTTCAAGTTGGGAGATTTGAGTCTCTAAGGCCATGTTGTGTGTCGTGAGGGACTCAACCACAACGGTTAGTTGGCTAAGGGTTTCATTATTTTGAAAACTTCTTTTTCTTACCTCTTCATTTTGGACAATTTGTGTCTCTACAAAGTGCTCAATCTTAAATTCTAACCTAGAGTTAGTTATCATCTCATCGGAATCCTCCATTGATGTTTCGAAGTTAAAATCTTGCGATTCTTCAAAGTCTTGAAAGTAAGTTAAAGTCTCCTTTTGTGTTTCCCCGAAGCATTCTATCATCCTAGATGTTTCATTAAAATTTTTCATTAATATTTCGAGATCAGATTTATATGGTTCTGGTGATTCCTCAAAATATTGGGTGTGGCAATTATAGAGAGAATTGGGTTGAGGATAAGTTTGGTTGAAATTATAAGTTTCTTGTGATTCCTCAAAATGTGGGGATTGGTAGTTTTGGAGGTAGTTTGGGTAAAAGTTGGTTTGTGAAGCATTGAAATCTTCCATCAGTATTTCAAGGTCGGATCTATGGGATTCTTGTGGTTCCTCATAATACTGATAATGGGCGTAGGAAAAATTTGGGTTATATATAGTAAATAAAATAAAAGTGCCTTAGTCTATACGGTGTAACACCAGAGTTACAATATCGACTTAAATAGTCCCCGGCAACGGCGCCAAAAACTTGATCGTAGGACTTAATCGTCGGGAGCTGCAAGTGCAGTCCTATCGTAGTTTTAAAAGATATCGAACCCACAGAGACTATAAATCGATCTATTGTTATCCTAAGTTACGGTATCACTAAAATGAATAATTCTTTTGGATAAAGGTTTAAGGAAAAATATAAATAAAACGGATATCGGTACGTAATGTAGTGAACCTAAGCGGATTAAATCGAACCTAAGCGTATAAAGATGGTTAACTTAATTGTTCTGTAGAAATTATCAGTTTAAAAACCCTCAACTCACACTTTCGTGGTCTTATCTCGGATTATACTCCTAAAATCCTATGCCTGCTCTCGCTAGCCCATAAGTGTTTAGAAAATATTCTTTGAAAACTTAATAAAATCTAATTCGTTTTAAAGCGCTCTCGCTGTATTTAAATCGAATGCCTAACATTAGCTATCTAGTTAAAACCTCACACTTTCGTGGTCTCAATCCTAACCTATTCTACTTTTCTTACTTTCGTAACGAAAAGATTGATTCTAATTACAAAAAGTCATAACCAGAATTTAAGTTAATTAATATTTTAGCTTAAGAACAATTTAATTCCTACTCTTACTACTATTACTTACCGATACCTAAACGGTTTAGCCGGACATATTTATTAATTCAGACATGCATAAATAATAAGGTTCAATATATTTAAACATCTCCATAATTAAGTAAATAAATACCAAGCAACAATACTTAAATAAAATAAAATAATTATATTAAGAACCTGAAAATAATAATACTGGAATAATCTTGTTCTTCGAAATAAACGAGCATTCCACCACAAGTCGGCTGGATCTGCTCGGAGACTTCTCGAATCGAAAAGAAAATGCGACAAGAATAAAAAGCACTAGATCTAACGTAAGGTTAGGTCAATGAAAAATACACAACAACTTCCGATGTAGAAATTGTTGTGAGAAAATTATAGAAACAAAGAAACTAAAATAAAAACTAAACTAAGAAACTGGAAAAATAAAATAAAAGTACAAACTGAATATAAAATAAAAATGAAAGAAAAACGAAGTAACGGTTGTTCGGTAAAATTTGCCGACCCTTGCTCTGTGCCTTGGATGTTGTATTTATAGCCTCTTGCTGTAACTTCCCGTTTCCAATATTGTACGAAGGCAAGTGGTGAACGTGCATAAAAACTGCCAGAACATGGGAGAAAACATGGGACGGAACCTCTTAAAGAAAAGAAGTGTGAGACGTGGGTCTCACATCATAAAGCATCATGAGACGTGGGTCTCACTACAAACAACGTGGAGAAGGTTATCTCCTTGTTCACCATAAGGTGAAATATAAACGTGTTACGGTCGTGGAGGGTGTGTGACGGCCCTTCTTTGAGACTTAGTGTGTTACGGTCGTCACAGGGCTGTTACGGTCGTCACAAGGCTATTAGCGTGTTACGGTCGTCACACCTTGTGGACTGAACATCTGCTGAGCTTTTCTCTTCTGGGCTTAGTCTTATAATTATATCTTTCTTCTTAACTCCTCCTTTTTGCTATATCACCCCTTTGCTTCATTTCTTTGGCTTTTTAATCGATTTTTCCTCAATTTTATTTCTTTGCTCAATTGATTCTTTATTTAATACAAATACCTGAAACAAAAGAAATACCAACGTAATACGGAAATAAAATAATATAATTAAATAAAAATAGTAACATTATCCATGAAAATTAAGTCAAATATGTTATATAAATTCGTGTTATCAGGGACTTAAAATGAAGTTTGAGATATTTAGAGGGACCAAAGACATACTTAACACTTATTATTATTATTATTATTATTATTATTATTATTATTATTATTATTATATGGTTCACTTAAGTTGGGTTTTTTAGCTTGCACTCCACAAGTGGTTCTATAAATACAACTTTGTGAATAAGCTTTGTTAGTTGATGAAATTAAGTTTGTGAAACACTAATTGTATTCTCTCTTTCACTCAAAGTTTTCATTCGTAGAAGTTAGTTCTGAGACTGAAGGTTGTTTAGTTGTGTGGACTGAGTAGAGGCGTTGTTCTTCATCAACGCTGGTGATTAATCCTTCGATATTTGCATAAAATGTTTCAATTGCCAAGAGAGGTAATTGTTTCTATCACTGGTCATGCTCATTCGTAAAGATCACTAAAGAGAAATTTAAAATTCCAGCTGCGTTTTTAATCATAATTTCTCTTCAGTGGTATCAGAGCCACTTACGAATCCATGTATCAGATAGTTGTTAATTTTATGCATTTTGTGTATTAATTCGATTAAAACACATAAAGAATTTAATAATAATAATAATAATAAGTAATTTAATTTTGGCATCATGTTGTGTACGATTTGAATGATTCGATGTTGACTATCCTTCTGAATCTGACTTTTGTATGGTTAAGTAGCGATACGTCGATGATCCATAAGTTACACAAAAGTGATTGATCAATTTCATATAAGATATGAATAAGTCCTATGCAAGAACGATACTTTTGGTATTCCTTTTATTTCATCGATTCAATTTGTGTGATGACTGTGTTTCATGTGAATGATCAATGTTCTTTTGCTTCAGAATTCAACATTTGTATTGTGAAGCAATGACATTTCGATCAATCGAATTGAATAAGCAATCTTACAATTTTAATGGTATAAATGAGTTGCATTAAAATTTTTGACGGCACAAGATTTATGTTGTCATGAGTCATTTTAAGGTTTACAAAATTTTATAATATAATAATAATAATAATAATAATAATAATAATAATAATAATATTATTATTATTGTTATTATAATAAGTATTTTATTTTGTTTTATAAATAACAAGTGTTATTATTATTATTATTATTATTATTATCATTATTATTACTCTTATTATTATTATTATAAAATACATACACGTGTTGAGGTAACAGTAGATACCTCAATTAACTCATGATCAATCGCCATGGTTTAGTTTAACTTATTTAATTAATAAATTTAAACTTAATAATAATAATAATATGTGTTTATTATAATTTTCTTGTGGTGAAAGGTTATGAAATTTGTCCTACATTTTCTTTTATTTTGTTTTGAGAATTTTAAATATGTCCTTCATATTGTGTATTTTTCTATTCTTTCCTTATGTAACTTCTCTTCTCATCTCACTCCCTTGTATGTAAAATAAGTATTCTTTGATGTAATGTAATGTAATAAAGAAAAGAAGAAGACAAGATCAAAGGAGGACAACCATACAGGTCTAGCTCGGAGAAGCATAGATCGTTGTTAGGTTTAGCTTAAGTTCTCTCATACACTTAAGAGAACAATTGTGTTAGGGGCCATAACAGTTTCATATTTTTATGTATGTTGATGCATGTGAAATTATGTTTAGACATGTGAGAAACATTTTATATGATAAACAAGCCGATGAGATTAAATTAATTACAAATTCCCTCAAAAGAAATATGAAGTTTATGATTTCCAAAGTTTTAGCACTAATCAAAACTAGTATTGAATAATGTAGGTTTTGCTTAGCACACGTTGCATGTTCTATATTTGTAAAGTACGATGGGATAAATGTAATATCCAATTGCTAAAATATTGGATCGAACTTAACTAAACTAATGATAATAAGATTATGTACATTTAGAAGCAAGAGTTGGAAAAATCCATATGGTGGATTAGAATAAGGAGTTATTCACCCAACTAAAATATTCGAGAATTGTATTAGATACAATTGGAAGGAGTTGCTACCTAAATAACCATGTTTTTTGTAATCAGCCTAACACTTACTTAAAAAGCAATGAAATATGAAAGTATCTATGTTTTAAACTTGCTTCTATTCTGTTCTATGTTAATCTCTTCTTGTTTATACTTTTAGGGAAAGTGTGATATATATATATATATGGTTTCAGATTAATCTATAATCGTTTGCTATACGGTCAAGATATCCAAAAATTAACATCAAAATGAACTTTCATATAACGTTAATTTTGATGTAGTTCATTGACATAGTAAATCATTATAGATTAGTCTCAAACTTTATAGGTATGATCTATATGATAGTATGTTTCAATCCAACGGTCGATTTTAAAAAATATTAATCTGAAGTAACGTTTTTGAGCGAGTGTAACTCTTCGAGTGTAATTTGATCTCTCTCTCTCTCTCTCTATATATATATATATATATATATTAAGAATATTTTTGAATATGACAAAACGGGAGAGAAATATATTGATGATTTTGATACATATTTATATCTCTAAATATCATTGCTTACACTTTCTAACAAATTTTACATGCAAATTTGTTTAGAGTTTGTATAAAATACGTTTCAAGAATATTCTAAAGAAAGTAAATGAATCAAGCTCTAATAAAAGAACTTTATGCTGAAATCTGGCTCTGACAAGTTAACAATGCTCGGCTATCCCTTAATCTCTAAATTGTTCTAAATATTAGACTCAGGGGAAGTTTGTTTATCTCAGGGGGAGTTTCTCTAAACTTACTCTGATACATGATTTTGTCGTCATAAAAAAGGGAGAAATTGTTATAACAAGATTTGATTATGTGTATAATCTCTAGTTTTGATTATAACAACGCTTATATTTTATACATAACAATTTTATTTTCTAATAGTTTATTTAAGTGTGCAGATATAATATTCTATTTGACTCTAGATAAGTTCATTATAAATCAGTGTTGGCACGCTTCATAAGATCTATTGCATCTACTTTTCAAGAAACATCAGCAGTTTTGATGAATGCTGAATGTTCGCTAGAAGAGGATATCTGTGTCCTTCTCATAAAATATTTTTCTTCCAAATCAAAAGTCAAAATTTGATTTCTAGAAAAGGATTTCTATGTGCTTCTCATATAAGATTTTTCTTCCAACTCAGAAAACAAGATTTGTTTCTAGAAAAGGATTTCATGTGTGCTTCTAAGATAAAGTTGTTGCTTCTAGTTCAGAAACCAAGATGTGTTTCTAAGAAAAACATTCTCATGCTTCTCTAGATAAGATTTTTCTTCTAGTTTAGAAATCAAGATTTTTTTGTTAGATAAGCTTTTGTTGTAACACCCCGATTCTACCCCACGTATTGGTTCAATTTAATATCAGAGTTTTCCAAAATATTATTCATAAAATAATCAACAAAATCGGAATGCCACAATTCAACGAAAAACAATTCATAAACATGTCATTATCTCTTCAATAGATACATAGTATGACTTAACAGTTATCAACGTAAACGGATCATAAACCAAACAAATGAATTCAATTTGTCTTACAACGTAAAACATAACATCTCATTATTATTCAACAACATCAGTTGAACTTAAAAATAATAAAATAAAAACAACGCGCATTTCCCCGAGTGTTACGTATCAGAGAAAATGACACTAAACCAGAACCACTCTGGTAATGACTACTCCTCCTGATCACCTGCACATTACCAATATAAAGGCAATGACGAAAACAAGTAAAGGGTGAGATATCAAACCATATAATTGAAGTTATGATAAACAATCTATAGTTCGAAATCATATAATTTCACCATTTTGTAATCACACGATTAATCAACAATAATACACGACTGTTCCCTAACAACATGCAATTCCTCAAAACAACATAATCCAGTCATCAACAACATCATCATCAAGTATTGTGACATGCTTCTCAACTAATGCACATGCATGTGGTACCAACGGAGTAAAACTACCAACATTGCCCCTAATGGCTCAACGTATTTTTCCAACATAGGTCAACACAATATGCAATGTATGTATGCAATGAAATTAAACAGCATACAACGACAACTACAACGTAACCGTCAATGTTAGCCATCAAGCCTCTACAACAACGACATACAACAATAACGGATTCACAACGGAACTATTTCCAATTCATCCAAATTCTCACCTACAACACTTAAAATCATTATAATAGGTTAACTCATGTTTCCAGTTTTCCAACGGTCCAAACGACATCAAAAACAGAGTTACGGTCGCGAAGATACGGCCAAAACAATTTTCCATAACTTCCTCTCTGTTTCTGTTCAGTATGCATTGATACAAAACTCCATGTATCGATACACACTCAGCTTGTCTCGACACAAGCTTCGTATTAGTCAACTCATATATAATTAAATTTCTGTTTTTCTGATTTTACACAATATGAGTCGATGCAAGCTTCCTTTGTATCAATACAAAACTGACATGTATCGATACATACCACGTATAAGTCGATACAAGTACTATAGAACAACCCCATGAGTCGATGCAAGGCTTTATGTATCGACACAAGCAGTTTTCGCGCTCCTGGTTTTTAAACTTGTATCAGCTTGTATCGATGCATAAAGTTATGGGTCGACTCATGCAGTGTAATTTCACCCAAAAACCAGTTTTTCTTCAATTTACACGATTCAGTTGGGATTATTTCCAATTGGCAATAGAAACCTATCATCTAACACCAGAATCATGTATTCCTTTCATTTAACAACAACAACACAATATATACAACATAATTGCACAATCAACAACAACAATATACATAGAATACAAGATCATATATTCCAATTTGGGATTTTCTATGGTTAATCACATCGATACGACACAACCTAGAGAATCATGCATCCCTAAATACCAATTTCCCATCATATCCCCAATTATAGAGCAAGAACCCCACCCTTACCTTGGATTGAAGTCTACCTTTAAGAATCTTCATCTCACGATCCACAATTCGCATAGGCATTGTCTCTACTGTGAGATTATCACGCACTTGCACATCGTCCATCTGAATCACATGAGACAGATCAAGAATATACTTGTAGAGTTGTGATACATGAAACACAGCGTGCAAATTAGCATGATTTTGTGGTAACACCACACGGTAAGCAACTCTCCCTACACATTCTGATATCTGATACGGACCAATAAAACAAGGAGTGAGCTTCTTAGACTTCAGAGCTCATCCAACACCAGTCCCAGGCGTGACTCTCGGAAACACATGCTCACCAGCCTGAAATTCTAAATATTTTCTTCTCTTATCATGGTAACTTTTATGCCTACTCTGGGAAGCCTTTATCTGCTCTCGAATAAACTTCAATTTCTCTGTAGTTTCTCTAACGATCTCTGGTCTAACCACCACACTCTCGCCAGATTCATTCCAACAATACGAAGTCCTACATCTCCGTCCATACAATGCCTCAAAAGGTGCCATCACAATACTATAATTGTAACTATTATTGTAAGTGAACTCAATCAACGGAAGCTAAGTATCTCATGAGCCTCTTTGCTCAAGAACACAAGCTCTCAACAAATCCTCTAATGACTGAATAATTCTCTCAGTCTGACCATCCGTCTGTGGATGATACGTCGAACTCAACTTCAACTTAGATCCCAACGCTTCCTGCAAACTCTTCCAAAAATCAGAAGTAAACCTCAGATCTCTATCCGACACAATACTCACTGGAATACCATGCAACTTCACAATCATTCTGACATAAATCTCAGCCAACTTCACAATCAGATAAGTAATGTTAATAGGTATAAAGTGTGACGACTTCGTAAGCCTATCAACAATCACCCATATCGAATCATGTCCTCTCACGATATTAGGTAAACTCGTCACAAAGTCCACCGAAATATTGTCCCATTTCCATTCCGGAACTTCTAACGGTTGCATCAACCCTGCAGGCTTCTGATGCTCAATCTTTGAATTTTGGCAAGTCAAACAAGCATACACAAACTGTGCCACATCACGTTTCATGCCAGGCCACCAAAACAAACCTTTCAAAACCTGATACATTTTAGTATCTCCCGGATGAATACTCAAATTGCTTCTATGACTCTCTTCAAGGATTACTTTCTTAATCGCTTCATCATCAAGAATACAAATACGATCTTGGAATCTCAACATACCTTGCGCATCTAAATTGAAATCATCATTCTCGGGTCGACAGTTCCTACCATCAAATCCACCAACTTCACATCTCGCTTCTGAGCTTCTTTAATATTGTCAAGAAAATCATTGTTAATCTTTAACATTCCCAACATAACACTATTCGGTGTCACTTCACAAACAAAACTCAAATCTCGGAATTGCTTAATCAAATCCAACTCCTTAACCATCATGTCCGACATATGCAAAGTCTTTCGGCTCAAAGCATCGACTACAACATTAGCTTTTCCGAGATGATAATTCAAACCGAACTCATAATCTTTCAATAACTCTAACCACCTTCGTTGCCTCATATTCAACTCTTTCTGATCAAAAAGGTACTTCAAACTCTTATGATTGCTAAAAACCTCAAATCGGGAACCATACAAATAATGCCTCCAAATTTTCAATACAAATACCACTGCATCCAATTCAAGATCATGCATCGGATAGTTATTTTCCTGAGTCCTCAATTGCCTAGATGCATAAGCGACCACCTTACCATTCTGCATAAGCACACCACCTAACCCCATCAAACAAGCATCACAGTACACAATAAATGACTCTTCTGGATTAGGTAAAATCAAAACTGGACCCGACGTCAACCTCTTCTTCAACTCATTGAAACTCTCTTCGCATCGAACATCCCACACAAAGGCTTTCCCTTTGCAAGTCAACTTAGTCAACGGAAGTGCCAACTTAGAAAACCCTTCAATAAACCGTCTATATTAACCGGCTAATCCCAAGAAGCTCCTAATCTCAGTAATCGACTTCAGAGTTTCCCATTGCAACACAACATCAAACTTAGAAGGATCCACAACAATGCTACTACCAGAAATGAAATGGCCAACAAAACTGACCTCTTTCAGCCAAAATTCACACTTGGACAAATTCGCATACAACTCTTTCTCTTTCAAAACTTGCAATACGACCCTCAGGTGTTCTGCATGTTCTTCTTCTGATTTAGAGTAAATCAGAATGTCATCAATGAATACCACCACAAATCGATCCAAGTAAGTATTAAAAATATGGTTCATGTACTTCATGAATACTCCTGACGCATTAGTAAGACCGAAAGGCATCACCGAATAATCGTAGTGTCCATACTGAGTCCTGAATGCTGTTTTCTGAATATCGTATTCTTTCACTCTAATCTGGTGATATCCAGATCTCAGATTAATTTTAGAAAACACACTAGCACCCACCAATTGATCCATCTAATCATCAATTCTCGGAAGCGAATACTTATTCTTAATTGTCACTTTATCCAGCTGTCGATAGTCAACACAAAGTCTCATACTCCCATCTTTCTTCTTCACCAACAACACATGCACTCCCCACAGAGATACACTTGGTCTCACAAACTTTTTCTCAAGCAACTCTTCTAATTGCTTCTTTAGCTCAGATAACTTAGATGCAGACATCCTGTACGGTACCATAGAAACAAGTTTGTACCAAGTACAAGATCAATCGCAAATTCAACATCCCTCTTAGGAGGTACTTCAGGAATTTCATCAGGAAACACTTCAAGAAATTCTCGCACCACCTGCAACTCATTCAATCTAACTTGATTCTCAACAGACAACGTCGCAATCAACGAGAACATCTGCGCTTCGTCTTGTATCAGTCGCTTTAACTGCTTACCAGTCAACAAACCAACTTCTTCCTCTTCAGGGGTAGAAAACCTCAAAGACTTGTTATAACAATTGATATGAACATAGTTACATTCTAACCAGTTCATACCCAAAATCACATATAGTAAACAACGGCAAACAAATCAAATCAAAAGCAAAGTCTCAGTCGAAGATTGACAAAGGGAAATTCAAACATACAAGATAAGTAGTCACCGATCCCTTAGCCGTAATTTCGACGACCATTTCTCCATTCATAGAAGACAACATAAAACCCAATCTCTTAACACAATCAGTAGCAACAAAATAATGAGTAGCACCAGTATCAATAATAGTAACTAAAGGCGTACTATAAATGAAATGTGTACCTCTAATGAGTCTGTCCCCACTAGATGACGGATTCCCAGCTAAAGCAAATGCCTTCCTGCTAGTTTGTCCCTTCTTTGGTTTTGAGCACTGGCTACTCAGGTGTCCTTCCTCACCACAGTTGAAACATACCATTTCTTTATGTTGACAGTCAAACATTGCATGCCCAAACTTACCACAACAAAAACACCGCTTCACATCAGCTCTGCAAGCGAATCTCTTATGGCCAGCTTGCCTACATTTGAAATAAACAATCTTAGCAGGATCATCTCTCCTACTAGTCTTCTGACCCGGAGAAACTCTCTATTTACCCTTTCCTGCATCATAAGGCTTGCCACGGTCCTCTTGACCCTTGCCTCTCTTATTAGTAAGGATCTTGTGATGATCATTACTATCCTCCTCATAGATCCTGCAACTATCAACCAAATCCGAAAAGACACAGATCTTCTGATAACCAACAACTTTCTTGATGTCTGAGCGCAACCCCGTCTCAAACTTGATGCACTTGGAAAACTTAACACCTTCTCCATTAAAGTGTGGATAGAACTTAGCTAGTTCCACAAACTTCGCAGCATATTCAGTCGCAAAATTATTTCCCTGCTTCAACTCAAAGAACTCGATTTATTTCTTACCACGAACATCTTCAGGATAGTACTTCCTCATAAATTTTCTATGGAAAATTGCCCAAGTGATTTCCTCACCTGCAACCTCCAATCTCTGACACATTTCTAGCCACCAGTCGTCAGCCTCACTTGCTAACATATGAGTCCTATAACGAACCTTCTACACTTGGGTGCAATCTATCATGCGAAAGATCCACTCTATCTCTTTCAGCCAATCAAGTGCTCCATCAGGGTCATGCTTACCCTTGAACACCGACTTTCTCCCTCTAGAAAGTCGCCAAACTTCGAGATCCAGCATCCCCGCCAACATTCGGCTGATTCTCCATCGCATTAGCCATTGCATCCAAAGCAGCAGCAATTGCAACATCGTTCCTTCCATTCATTTCAACTTAACACTGCAACATAACCAACAGTCAGAAATAATTAACAATACTCGATTGTTACAGACTCAACAACTTGGCTGGACAGACCGACCTGCTCTTATACCACTATTGTAACACCCCGATTCTACCCCACGTATTTATTCAATTTAATATCATAGTTTTCCAAATCATTATTCATTAAATAATTAACAAAATCGGAATGCCACAATTCAACGAAAAACAATTCATAAACATGTCATTATCTCTTCAACAGATACATAGTATGACTTAACAGTTATCAACGTAAACGGATCATAAACCAAACAACTGAATTCAATTTGTCTTACAACATAAAACATAGCATCTCAATATTATTCAACAACATCAGTTCAACTTAAAAATAATAAAATAGAAACAACGCGCATTTTCCCGAGTGCTACGTATCAGAGCAAATGACACTAAACCGGAACCACTCTGGTAACGACTACTCCTCCTGATCACCTGTACGTTACCAATATAAAGGCAACGGCGGAAACAAGTAAAAGGTGAGATATCAAACCATATAATTGAAGTTATGATAAACAATCTATAGTTCGAAATCATATAATTTCACCATTTTATAATCACACGATTAATCAACAACAATACACAATTATTCCCTAACAACATGCAATTACTCAAAACAACATAATCCAGTCACCAACAACATCATTATCAAGTATTGCGACATGCGACTCAACTAATGCACTTGCATGTGATACCAATGGAGTAAAACTCCCAACGTAATCCATTGACAGTAATTTCGAGGCATCAAGGCGTAAGCCTTCAATGTAAACAACATTGCCCCCAACGGCTCAACGTATTTTGCCAACATAGGCCAACACAATATGCAATGTATGTATGCAATGAAATTTAACAGCATACAACGACAACTACAATGTAATCTACATCGTAACCGTCAACGTTGGCCATCAAGCCTCAACAACAACGACATACAACAACAACAACAGATTCACAACAGAACTATTTCCAATTCATACAAATTCTCACCTACATCACTTAAAAGCATTATAATAGGTTAACTCATGTTTCCAGCTTTCCAACGGTCCAAACGGCATCAAAAACAGAGTTACGGTCGCGAAGATACGGCCAAAACAATTTTCTAGAACATCCTCTCTATTTCTATTCAGTATGCATCGATACAAAACTCCACGTATCAATACATACTCAGCTTGTATCGACACAAGCTTCGTATGAGTCGACTCGTACATAATTAAATTTTTGCTTTTCTGATTTTACACAGTATGAGTCGATGCAAGGTTATCGATACAAAACTGACTTGTATCGATACATACCACGTATGAGTCGATACAAGTCCTACAGAATAGCCCCATGAGTCGATGCAAGGCTTTATGTATCAACACGAGCAGTTTTCACGTTCCTGGTTTTTAAACTTGTATCAGCTTGTATCGATGCATAAAGTCATGGATCGGCTCATGTAGTGTAATTTCACCCAAAAACCAGCTTTTCTTCAATTTACACGATTCAGTTGGGATTGTTTCCAATTGGCAATAGCAAACTATCATCTAACACCAGAATCATGTATTCCTTTCATTCAACAACAACAACCCAACATATACAACAGAATTGCACAATCAACAGCAATAATATACACAGAATACAAGATCATATATTCCAATTTGGGATTTTCTACGGTTAATCACATCGATACCACACAACCTAGTGAGTCACACATTCCTAACTACCAATTGCCCATCATATCCCCAATTATAGAGCAAGAACCCCACCCTTACTTTGGATTGAAAGTTGCTCTAAGGATTCTTGATCATTCTAACTTTTCCCAGTTCTACGCTTCGCTCTGTTCTTCCGTTCCCAAATTCACGTTTGCTTCTACTGACAACCAAAGTCCCAATTCTTTTTATTATTAATTTAAATAATAATAATCCTTATAATTACTGTTGTGCTTAATTCTTACCCCCACTTTTACTACTTGCATCTTTTCACTCTAAGCCCAATATTACTAACTTATAATTATAATATCAGTTAATAATTCGCAACCAATTAATTAAATATTTAATTAAGGAATTATAACTAACATTCGGGTGTTACATTTTCTCCAAGTATGAATACAAGGTTTTGATTTCGAAGACTTTGATACTCTTGAAAAACTCATCTAACATGATCTCTTATGCACTCTTCAACACTTCAGATCAGAAGTATTTCAATAGATAATAGAGATTAGAAACTTGCGCTAGAATGAATTACTACAAGACTAAAATACCAAATCCACCATGGTGAAGAACGTAATTGTATGACCAAAGAAATTTATCTCACACTATGTCATGCTACCGTTATGGCAGCTGGAAATGGAAGTGACATTTTCCCCTTCTCAATGGTCTACTTTTTGAAGCCTATATAAAGGGATGACTACTCCATTGAAAAAGAACGATTCTTCATTAATCCATCAAGATAGTTGAACCTTTTGAAAAGAGAACTTATTGTGAAAAATATACAAGTTAGTGAAATTTTGGTATTCATATCACAAATGTCCTAAGAGATATCAAGACACCAATCTCTAAATAAATACACAATGATAAGGTATATGATAAATAACAATGCACAAGAGTAAATAATACACATAAGTGTTAACCCAGTTCGGTGCAACTCACCTACGCCTGGGGGCTACCAAGCTAATGGTGAAATTAACTAGATAATATCAATTCATAGATCCACAACAAACTTTCCCTAGTTTATAATTTACTCATTTAATCACTAGTCACACTTAACTTCTACCTAAGACTCACCTATGTATAAGATCCTTCTCAAATTCCTTCCAATCACAAATACTGACTGAACAATTCTACACACTTAGAATATTTTTGAAGACACACTTCAAAGACACACAATCATTCACTACTTAAAATCTTTGGAATGAGTGTATGAATTACAACTCAAAATAACAATCCTACTATTTTATCAAAATGATATTAGAGAGGCTCATAATTCACAAAAAGTCTAACACAAAATACACGGTATGTTCTACACTTTCATTAGGGTTGAAGCCTTCTATTGATAATCTTAAATGTACTGGATTTGGGCTTCAAATTTGCAGCTGACCTGATGCATAAAATCAACCGAGACTTCTGCATGAAAATAGGACTTCAATAATTTGTTTCCTAAAATGTATCAACATTTGATGAAACAAATATATCTTCCAAAAATGGAAGCAATAACTGATTCTACAATCTTAGACGACATAAATAATATCATAATATTCCCGCGATATTTCGGATCTGATTAGATATAAAAATGCCAAGATACACAATTATAACTGACAAGATGTCGAATGGGCGGGATATGACATCGTGTTCGACATCTTCTCACTGCAAATTTAGAGCATCATTTTAAACGTAGTGTTACAATTTTCAGAAGTATGGTCATTATTCTTGAGATTGTTCAAAAAAGTGAAAGAATCAAGAAAGTGATGCAAAGTTAGAAAATTATGAAGAAGAAGATATGTTGCTGATGGTCACAATAAGAGATGAAGAGAAATTTAAGGACCATTGTTACTTGGATTCAGGATTCTCATGACACATGTCTGAAATGAAAGATTGTTTTGTCAACCTAAAATAATCAATAAAGAACATGGTCAAATTTGGAAATGACAATACTCTAGCTGTTGAAGGTATTGGAGATGTTCTTATTATGAGGAAATATGGCAAAAGGTCAATTATTTCCAATGTGATGTACATACCAGGTATGAAGAGAGACTTTCTCAACATAGGGAAGTTTATCGAAAAGAATTATAAAGTGTCAGTCGAAAACAAGATGATGAGATTCGTCGACGCAAGAGGAAGATTAATCTTGAAGGCTTATATGACTCAAAGTTAAACCTTCATGATCGAACTTAATGTGATGGAGCATCAGTGCCTCTTGAATGCAGCTAGTAGAGACAAATGGATATGTAATTATCGACTAGGCCATCTCAACTTCAAAGACATCAAAGATTTGAAGAGAAAAAATACGGTTTCAGGATTTCTAGAAATTGACATTTCAAACGAGGTGGGTGAGGAATGTGTGCAGGCGAAATATCACAAGAATAACTTCAACAAGGATGCAAGAAGCAAGTCGAAGGTTATTCTTGAAGTCATATACTCTTATGTATGTGCACCAATCCAGGTGGATTTGAATGGAGGTAATAAATACTTTGTCACATTCATAGATAATTTCAGTCGAAAACTATGGACTTACCTGATCTAGAAGAAAAGTGAAGTGATCGAGGTATTTACAAAGTTTAAATCCATGGTCAAAATGCAAAGTGTTCGAAAGCTTAAAGTTTTGATAATTAATGGTGGTGGAGAGTATGTGTCAAAAGAATTCGACAAATTATGTGAAAAAAAGGGATTCTACATGAGATGGTGCCACCCTACACTCCACATCAGAATGGAAACGTGAAAAGGAAGAATCGATCCATCATGAATATTATGAGAAATATGTTGAAAGGAAAAAATTTACCTAAAGAGTTTTGTGGTGAAGCTATCTTGACTACAACATATATTTTGAACAGATGTCCGACGAAGAAGCTAGAAGGAATTACTCCAGAAAAATGTTGGTTTGGTGTGACGCCTAACTTGAGCCATTCGAAAGTGTTTGGATGGATATCACATAAACATGTGCCAGATCAGTTGAGAAGAATACTTGATGACATGTCGAGTCAAATGATCCTAGTTGGATATCATTTGATAGGAGGTTACAAGTTATTTGACCCAGTAAATAAGTAGATTGTGATCAACGGGGACGTGATCATAGTTGAGCTTAAAGAATGCAATTAGATTGAAAATGTCAAGAAATATTTAGTGAGAATCTTGATTTGAAGAAGCTAAAACTCAAGTCAAAAGTGAAATTAGATATCAACCAAGTACAAGCAGACCTCGAAGAACAAGACGCGTGTAGAAAGGTCGCAAGATCGTATCATTACATCAGATAATGTTGTATATAATGAAGGTGAGCTGGTGCATTATTGTTTCTATGCAGATGTCGAACCATTCAATGCATCTGATGCATTGAAGGATTCAAATTGGGTGAAATCAATGAACAAATAAGTGAAGTCCATCAAAGACAATAACACATGGTCACTTGTCAAATTACCTCAAGGCAAGAAGGCAATCAATCTGAACTGTATATATAAGTTGAAGTTGAATTTCAAAGGTGAAGTAAATTGACACAAAGTAAGGCTTGTGACGAAAGGATTTCTTTAGACGGAAGGAATCGACTTTGATGTAGTTTTTGCACCCGTGGCTAGAATTGAAACAATCAGGTTGATTGTTGGTATATCAGAAATGAACAGTTGGCACATGTGTCAGATTGGAAGTGAAGTGTGAATTCCTAAATGAATCTTTTTATAAAGAAGTTTATGTTGTATAACCAATTGGGTTTGTGAAGCATGACAAAGAAATAAATATGTATATGATGCATAAAGCCCTATATGGATAAAACAAGCTCCAAGAGCATGGAATAAGAAGATTGATAGTTTCCTAAGGGAGAAGGAATTTTTGAAGTTCACAATTGAGCATGGATCATATGTAAGAATAAGCAATAATTAATTTCTTATACTATGTCTCCATGTCGATGACTCATTAATAACAAGTAGCTGCAAGAATGAGATCAAAGACTTCAAAGGTGTTTATACTGCATAAAGCCCTGTGCGGATTGAAACAAGCTCTAAGAGCTTGTAATAAGAATATTTATGGTTTTCTAAGGGAGAAGGAATTTGCGAAGTGCACAATTGAGCATGAAGTATATGTAAGAAGAAGAAATAATAAATTGTGTATACTATATCTCTATTTCGATGACTTGCTAATAACAGGTAGCTGCAAGAAGGAGGCCGAAGACTTTAAAGGTGATCTCAGCAAGGAATTTGAAATGTATGATCTGGGTGAAATTTCATATTTCCTTTCTACAAGAGTAATATAGGTTTAGTGATGCATCAAAGAAGATATGTAGGAGAAATTCTTAAGAGATTTGAGATGAAAGAATGAAACTCGACTCCGACACCTGCAGAAACAAGACTGTAATTTTCAAAATATTCAGAAGATGATATTGACCCAACCCAATACATAAGAACTATTGGGTCATTAAGATAAATTTGTCATACAAGGTCTGACTTAGCATACATTGTAGGTATGGTAAGTAGATTCATGCAAAAGCCAAATGTATCACACATAGCTACAACGAAGAGGATACTAAGGTATCTAAAAGAAACTCTCGACTATGTTTTAGCTGGAAATTTTGATAATAGAACGTAGAAGATCAAAGGTCAAAGACTAATTTATTTTGAAAGAAGTTGTCTTGTGAAAGCTTCGAATGGCAATTTCTAAGAGGACACGGTCGAATTATATAAAGATTAACAAGATTTTGTTTTGAAGTTAAAGGAATTTTAATTTCAAATTTGAATGATCTTGTTTGGCGCTCTCCACGATAGAAGAATTCAAAATTCAAATCCTTAATCTCGTCCAGAAGACACGTGGAGGTTTAGTTGTTCGAAGAACTTGCATGTCATGAACGTGGCGTTTAGTTGAAGAAAGACCGTTAGTGTCGAATTAGTATAAATAGGATATCTTGTAACTAGATTCATGTGTTCACTATTTTGTAAAAATTACAAATAAAAATAAAAGTACCAGTATTGAGAGAAAAGAGTTCACTGAGAATGCACGTATTGAAACACCACTTTACATTTAAATTCTTTTTCATTTAAATAAAAGTCTTTATTCAACCTTTAAATTTCAGTCAAATTACTTTTATGTTTCTAATTGTTTGCTTTGAAGTTTCTTGTCTTCTTTTATTTCTGTATTCGAACCTTTTACTTTTATTTTTCCTTTCAACATTTAAACCCTTCTTTAGACTTAGAACAAATATCCAAAAATATGTAACGAGAGACACATGTCCTAGGATCAATCTAGTCGATCATGCAAGTAACCAAATATTTAGAATTTATTTTGGAAGTTTAGCGGTTGTTTATCAAATTTAAGGATAAACACTATGACATTTTATTTTCTGCGGCTGATAACGGAAAAGAGTGCAAGATAGTCAGATACACTGATTCGAGTTGGTGTAGTGATGATCAGGATCTAAAATCCACAGCAGGATATGTGGTTATGCTAGGTGGTGTATTAGTTGCTTGGAGTTCGAGAAAGGAATGATTAGTGGTATTATCATTATGCGCAACAAAATATATAATTGCTTCTCTTTACATGTCAAGCAACATGGATGGTGAACTTGGTCGAAGAGATAACAGGTAAAGATGATGGAGCAATTACCATAAAGATTGACGACTTGTTAGTTATCAATCTAGTAAAGAACCCGATAGCACATGGTCGAAGCAAGAACATCGAAATGAGGTTGCATTATCTTCGAGAGAAGGTAGCAGACGAGAAGATGAACTTGGAACATTGCAGAACTAAGAATCAGTTTGCAAACGTCAAGATGAAGAGTGTGGATGTCAAAGTATTCAAAAGACTAACACTACGCGAAAAATGAAAAAACAGCGCACTTTAGACAACACTTTTCTTGAAAGTGGTGCCATAAGCTAAAACAAATAAACACAAAAAATTTTAAAATAATTTCAGCAAAAGCACTATCTAAAGGTTCCCTTTAGACAACGCCTCTAAAAAGCGCTACCACAGGCACATTTTAGAAAGCGTTTCATGAAAGCGCTGCTAAAGGACCCCCTTAGAAAGCGCTTGAAAAAAGCGTTGCCTAAGGATATTAAGAAAGCAAAAACAAAGACCCCCTTAGACAACGCTTCTTGAAGAAGCGCTCCCTAAGACCTTTAATTTATAAAAAAAATAATTGTACATAATTTCGATCTCTCTCTCTCACATACACTTTCCTCGAGCGCCATTCTTCCACCACCACCACCACCACTGAACTTTGTTCATTGCATAACTCATTCTTCTCTTCTGCCATACCCACCGATACAAACTTTCTCCATCTAAGCTAGTTCCGATTGCGTGACTTTTTTCCGGCTGCGAAAGGCTCTATAACTCTCTCCTTCTTCGCCAGTTCCAAACTCGTGACTTGTTTTCGGTGCAAACCTCTTCCATTTCTGACCGACTAAAACACTAAAATTCCATCGGTTTCTTACTCTTTTCCTTTTTCTTCACTTTTCTTCAAGTCATTCAACGTGTTTTTGCTTTTGCGAGTTCAACGTTGTTGTGTCTATGATTCTGATGTTCTTGCGTCTGTTCAATTATCGTTGTTGTGTTTCTTAATGAGTGTTGAGGTTGGATTAAAAGGTGAGTTTAGTTGAAGGTTTGGAGTGAAGGGGTGTTGTTGGATGAAGAGAGATATTGTTAGAGTTGGTAGCACCATAAAAGATATTTGTTGATTGAAAATGATCATGAAATTAATTGTTAATTGTTGAGGTTGAAGATGATGAATAATGATGACATTGTGAATTTATTTTTTATAGTCATTGGTGATGTTGTTGATTGAAACTTGAATTACATTCATGAATTAATTGTTGAAGATTGTGATGTTGTTTATTGTTTGAACTCTTGTTAGTGATGAAGTTTCTATTGAGTTTAAATATGGAATTGATAATTTTGGTGATTGATTTATGCTCGAATGAATGATTCTTTGTTTGATGGAACTTTAAAGTTAATTGAACTTAAGTGATAAAGATTAGAACACTATAGCCAAAATTGTTCGTCAATGGTACCTTCTGATCATTCATTTATATAGCTTCTCATTATTCTTTTATTTCAGTGTGATAAACGTTGGTCAGAAATATCTTTGTTAGGGGTTACTTATGAAGAGTGAAGTTCGAATCGTTTCCAAGAATATTATAGTGTGTGGTTCCAGAAGTTGCTGACTTCTCTACAGGTAATTAGTTGTTCTTTTTCTATACTGGCATGAATAATTAGTGTTTTTATTTAGCTTACTTAGTAGTAAAACCATGGTAAAGAGGATATGAATCAAGTTTTTGGACATTTGACATTAGGCCTTAGTGTTATCCTTACATACATGAGGTATAATCCGATCAATTTTATTTAATTGAATGAACAATTTATTTACTCAATTTAATGAATATTTTTAATGTTAATGATTTTTTTATTGAAGGTTCTTGTATGAAAAATTGATGCGCCCATATCAATTGGAACAAAGATTCTCTTTCTTGTCTCCCAACCTTATCAACTCACTATTAATCGATCAAAGACCAGATGATGTCAAAGTGTACGCTGTTAATCGATTAATGGCCAACAAAGATTCAAAAAAGTTATTCTTTTTACCATTTAATACTGGCCATGGGTTAGATTCTGACTTCTAACTTCATCTATTAATTTTTATTTTATTTTTTTACGCTGTGTAGAAATTTTCCATCTAACCTTTGTTTATTCTTACAGTGGACACTGATTATAGCTTGTAATTGATCTTGTGAGAGAAATTGTATATTATCTGGATTCATTAGAAGGTGATTGGACAAAATACAAACATTTTAAGCCGACGGTTGATACATAAGCGAGATTGTTCAAAATATTCGTGAGATTGTTCTAAATACTCGTTTATTTATTTGTTTATTTATGTGAGATTGTTCTAAATATTCATTTATATTCTGTCAGAATTATACAAATTTTTCGATCACAAAGAGGTGTTAAAGTACCAAAGAGTAAATCAAACAACATAACATGGATTAAAGTGCAGGTATTTTTTTCACAATTAAATTTTGATTATATTAGTGATTGAGGCTACTTGATAACAAAAGTTAATATATATTCATATATTTTTTCCATGTGTAGTATCCTCGTCAACGCAATGGTATAGATTGTGGCTATTTCATCTTGAGGTTTATGAAAGAGATTATTCTTTCAAATCGAATAGATATTCCAACCATGGTATGAATTTCTAAGTTATCATATATTTTAATATTTGACACATATTTCATCTAATAAATAGTTTTAACTAAAGCATATTATGTAGTATTTTGATGAATTCAAGACTTCTACTTACTCTAAAGATCAAATGGATGAAATTAAGGAGGATTGATGTCAATTCATCATTGAGTTGAGGATTTTATAAGGTATTGGAAATTTTGAGTATATATAAGTTTGAGTTTTAACTAGCTACTATGTCATTGTTAGGTGGTAATTGTGTTGCAATGTTGTTGTTGTTATGCGGATCGAAGATTAGTTTTATTTGTATCATGGTATGAATTTGAAAAATTTTAATTGTGAATGTGGTAAATTAAGTTGCAATTGTTGCTGTTATGTGGAAGATTAGTTATATTAATTTTGTTTTTATCATGGTATGAATATTTGGGAATATTATAACGAATTCTTTATCATTTGTGTTACATTTATATATGTTGGTTTTGATTGTATTTGGTGGTTTTGTTTTAGGTATAGGTGCATATATATGTAGAAGATAGAGATAAGAAGTTTGTATTATTGTTGTTTTTTAATATTGAATATATAGAATTGTTAAAGATATACCAACCATTAAATTATGTATATATTAAATGTTCAAGTTGTATCAAAGTTTAAGTATTGTTTGAATTAAAATATTTATATATAAATATGCAAATTTGGTGCATATTCAATGGATTCAAGCTTATAATATATGTTGTATTTTAAAATTTGGTGCAAAGTTGAAAAGCATCGCTTATTTTGAGTGCTTATTTGTACGGAGCACTTAAAATATAAGCTGAATATTTTAAAATTTTTGTTGACATTAGACAATACTTTTATCAAAAAGCGCTGCCTAAAGGGTACATGAGAAAGCGCTTTTAAAACCAAAAGAGATACCTAAGAAGGACTTTAGACAACGTTTTATAAGAAAGTGCTGCCTAAAACAGAAAAAGGGAATTCTTAAAGGCCTTAGACAACGCTTTCAAAAGCACTGTCTAAAGATAAAGCGATGTCTAAGGGGGTGCAATAGACAATGCTTATGAATAAAAAAACGATGACTGAGGGAGACTTTGGAGGGCGCTTATGAAAAAGTGCTGCCTAAAGGCAACGTTAGCCAACGCTTTTACATTGAAATCAAGCGTTGTCTAAACCTATATCAGCGCACGAATAGGCAGCTCTTTAAAGCGCTTTCTAAAGCAAAAAAGAAGAAGTTGTCTAAGCCCTTGTATGGCGTAGTGTAAGATCTATGATGAATATATACAACTTATACACAATGAATTAGGTGGTGCGTTGAAAGTGTAATTCCTTGTGTCGAAGTAGGATGTTACTCGAACACAAGGTGTGTTGAAACTAATTTATGTCGAGTTGTTAGCTGTCGAAGTGTTGTACGCTGGTTGCTACACAATATTTCGACTATACCTATGTTAGTAAGTGTAACTGAATTAGGTTAAGTTGACATTTTAGGATTTTGTAGTTTGGCCTTCTTTGGCTTAGGGAGAAAGCAATCTCAATTATAAATAGAGGGAGTAACCCCTATTTTTAATATCTCATTGTATTCACAAAATTTTACAGTTACAAAATGAATAAACGTTTTTCACAGTTTGTGAACAACGAGAAACTCTGCAGAAAACCCTAATCTTTTCTTCTTTGAATTTTCTTTCCATTGTCATTGTGAGGTGATAACAATTTAATTTGTTCATCAAGATTGATAGAAATTCATTATAAGTGTTGGTTGATTTCCAACACAAAATACATTCTCTAATCTCCTATTTTCACTCGACTCATGGCCAAAGACTCTTCATAAAATGAAAAAGAATATAATCGCGGAATTTTTTTACATTTCCTAGAATCTATTGATCTATTAGAAATTTGTTAATCTTGCTTTGATATATAACGAAATATGTATTCTTATAGACCCTTTTATCACTTTGTTTGAAAGTTAGGAAGAGTAAGGAAAAGAAGATTTTTGAATATAAATTTTTAAAATAATATTAAAAAAAACTTAATATTTTTAAAAAAAATGATTTTATATAGAATAATGAAAAATATTTCTTATTATTATGTTTTTAATTTTCTGAATACTATAATGACATAAAATTTAATTGGAAAATTTATGAAAATCTTCTAAAACCCTATAAAATATGTTATTCAATAAAAATTTGAATTCCTAAAATTAAAAGAATTTTGTATTTATGAATAAAAACAAACTTTTCAGAATCTTCCCACCTAAATTCTTCAAATTTTTCACTAAATTACTTCCTTATATTCAAATTATTTTCCTCCCTTCAATTTATCTCCAAACTCAAACAAAATCTTAAAATTCTTTAAGAGTGATGTTCTTTAACAAGTTTGTTGGGGATACTGTTGTTGACATAAGTGTCAGCTTCATTGTCTGGCCAGATTGAGGACTAAAGGACAGGGTACAACATGTAATTCCTAGACCTTAATTAGCCCTAAATACAAGCGAGATGTTATGTAGCTTTTGGGTATATTTGACTAAACATGTCTAACCATTTTATATGGCTACGTGTTTGGCGAGATTAATTAGTAGTACTAGTAGATACAAGTAGACAACAAAGATTTGAGATCTTGCCAATTGGTATTTTAAGTCGACCATTACATAGAGATTACTTTTAGTAGTAAATACAAAAGGTCTAATATGTCTTTTAGATTGTAACCACATAGATTGAGTGGAATTCCTGAAGCCATACAAAGGATGGTGATTGGTCAGTGATGTCGGTATTTTGCATGTGGATACAATAGCCTTATAGTCGTCAAAGCTATCAGTGAATTAGTTAAAACAATGATGTATCACCAAGATGTTGAATAGGGTCATCAAAGCAATGATTGAATATAAGTTAAAACAATAATGTATCAAAGCAATAACGTAAGTTATTATTGTAACAAGGAGACAAACTTGATACCTTGAATTTTATATATAAAGTTGAAATTAATTTTTCGAAATAAATATATGAAAGAATAAAGGACATTTAATAACTTGATAGTGAATAAGTACCAACGAATCTCAATAATACTAGAGTATTCACTTACAATAATATATCATGCAAAGACTTAATGTAATATCAAATGGTTGATGTATTTAGTGTTATCAAACAATTTATGGATAATTGTGATTAATAAGAGTGAAAACGAGCTGTTTTTTAAGAAAAATAATTTATTATAATTAGAAAAGATAAAAGATTTTAGGATTTAGAGTTTATGGTTTTCAGTAAATTGAAATGATGTTTGTAAGTTCATTAATAATAAAAATAGAGGAGGAATAGAAGTCAGAGGATCTCAAATTGGTTAATATTGATCTCTTGTTTAAGTGGAAAATGACATTGTTTGTAGGAGATTCTGAGTTCTTAAGGGATATTCTAATAGCTAGATATGGAGATATCACTATCTTTTCTTGTTTCGTCAAAACATATTTAGATAATTTTCCATAAGTTAATTCGGCGAGGCTGCAATTATATTGTGTTTTTAGGGGGTTTTGAGGAGAATGATGGAGGACCATTATTGTTGTTGACGTCTAAGGAGGTTACATTCCTTTGTGTTATTCATTGGTTTAGTTCTCTTTGTCGTTGGAAGGATGAACTGGACAGTTTGGGGGATTCGAGTTATACACAACAACAAATAGCATTTTTCATGACAAAGTTTTCACGTCATTCAGAAAAAAACTGAGGTTTTATTCCAATACGCATAATCTTTTTAAAAAACAATGTGTTCCCTTAGTAATTTTAAAAACCGAGGTGATACACCATTCCGAACATGCTTCGAATCTCAACTATTGCACTTTATGTTTTTTATTTGTTTACAAGTGTAAAAAATGATTTAACCCTTCGATTTCTTTGATAATCCAAGGGATAAAATAATCAGATTGTACTATAAAAACACTCGTTGAACATATTTTACCGTAATGATATCTTATTTGTAGTCGCTTCATCGCCGAATGCATCATTTTTTGGGATAGATTGCAAAACTGAAGAAAAAAATATTCTTCTACCTTGAATAAAAAAAAATTTCTTCCAAATTTTACAATTCATCTCAAACAATGGTGTTTATGTTGTTGTTGTTGAAGATTTTGAAAAACTATGATTTATTCCTAAAAGTCTTTAATGATGGATTGCAAGTGCATAAAAAATATTTTCTAATTTTTGGAACCAACACCTTATTAGAAGTTGGATGCATTCAAAGCATGCACATTGTATACGCTAGTGAAGGCAGTGATAATGATATCATCAACAATCAATTTTGAATGCAAAATTATAACATTCAAGCATCAACACCTTTATGATGGATTGCAAGTGTAGAAAAACCATTGAAAATATTTGTTTTAAACAATGTATTTTAATATTATGTGTAGACGGTGAAATTTAAAAAAATAATAATAATAATAATTATCACCTGAATTTTTAACCCTAACCGAGGTGATAGTTAAAAAAATAATAAATAATAATGTCACATCAGTTTAATAAATAAACTGAGGAGTATAATAGTCAAATTTTACTATAAAAGTAATCGTTAGATTTTATCCTAATTCGTGCTATAATATGACGCTGCCCCAAACTCGCATCACTATTTATTATTTATGATAGATTGCAAGATAGAAAAAAATCATTAATGTTCTTCTATCTAGAACAATATATTTTTTCTTCCCTTTTAATCTATCTCACAAAATGATGTTGTGTTTTTTCTTTGTGAGAAATATTATTGTATTTTTGCTCATTTGATAGATTGTAAGTGCAGAAAATCATTCTTTCTTCAAGTTAAACAAAGAAGGGAGCTCAACCTTTGAAAGGCTAAACAGAGATGGGAGCTTAACTTTTCAAAATATGAATATCAGTGAAAAATAAAAATTCTCATGGGGAAACAAATCTTTAACATCTTGTATGAGACTTGGTTATGTTGTATTTTTAATATTCAGGATAAAAAATCTTCATATTTTGCAAAGATTTGTTGCATACAATGTATTTTTAATATTCTGGATAAACATTGTAACCATTTTTGTAAAAAAATAATAATCTAACCCCTCAGTTTTATTTCAAAATTGAGAGGATAGTTAAGTGTTATTTTTCACTATTTTCAATTGTCTTAAACAAATCTTTGTTGTCCATATAGGTTATCAACTCTCAAGAATCTATCATTAGTGATCCGCGTGAAACCTAAGGGACATCCATTATATAAGTTTTCTTACGATATTAGAAATCTAACTTAAATGAAACATATAAAGCGCTTGAAATCTAAAGACACTTGAAAAAATTATCTATGATAGATTACAAGAGCAGAAAATCATCTAGATTTAAATGTTTGTTATATTACATTTTTATTTGTACAGAAAATATTTTTTATTATTGATATTAATTATCTTGCTCTTTTTTTTTCACCAGAAACAAATGCATGCAAGATCCATAGAGAATATTCTCACACCCAATATTTGATCTTCACCTAGATTCAATAATTCGAAAATCTAAAGTCTAAATCTCGAAAGAATATTATTTTTATCTAGATCACTAGGGAATTTTATTTTTATTTTAAGTTTAATATTTGGATAAACAATGTAATATTTCGGGTAAACAATGTAACAATTACAAAAAAATAATAATAATCATACCCCTCGGTTATTTTGGTATATCGAGATAAAAGATATGCTAGTTTTGAAAATAATAAAATATGTTGTTGTTGGGATTCAAACTCATGCGCTAATAAAATTATACCTCAGTATTTTAAACACCGAGGTGATAAATATTTACTTTTTATGACGACCCTATTTACCTCGTTCTTTTGTTGAGGTAAAATGCATTTCGCATCCGAGGTTAGAATGTTATTTGTAGTAGTGACACGATGAATGTGTGTGTCAACTCAAGAAAATTGTCTTGCTTATCCCTTAGGTTGGAGCCCCTATTTATAGTAAAAACCTTGATCTAATGGCCATTAAGCCTATTCGTAACGCTTGTAAATTCCTATCATAAATTCTGTAACCGTTGTAACATTCGTAGCTGTCATTAAGTATGGTAACATCTGTAACTGACCCTTAAATGTCATAATGGATTGAATCTGAAACGTGTATCAATCGAGGTCTATGATATACGTACCAACCGAACTCTTGAGGACTCATGTATGTAAAGTCGACCTCATCATTCGGATTTATAGGTCGACCTAGGTATTTTTAACGAGTACTCTTCCCTTAATGGTGGTAGAGCCAATGGTTAAAATTCTTCCTCATTCTTGTGGAAAGATATTTCTCGACTCGGGTCTAAAGAGGAATATGGTTCAAGTTGAATTTTTGATGGCATTACAAGGAAAGTAGGTTCGGGTCTTCAAAATTTCTTTGGGAAGGACCCTTCACTTGGAAAATTTCTCATAAAGTCCAAGCTTCCTAGTTTATTCTCTAATTATCTCCTACGATAAGGGTTGGTGGGTGAGATAGGACGTTATCAATGGGGTTTTGACTTGAGACTTTAGATGGAGGAGATCATTTTTCCTTAGATATTTTCTAATTTTTGAGGAGTTATATGCCTTGGTAAAAGATGTTATTCTTACCTTGGGTAGAGATAAATGGATTTGGATGCATTCTAGTGATGGGAATTTTTCAGTGGCATCCACTTACCTCGTTAAGAGGAAGGGTTTGACATCTTTTATGGCTTATCTTTTATTTTACAGTTATATATGTTCTCTTATTTGGGGTAGTTAGACTCCTTCTAAGATCTTGTTTTTCTTAGGCAAATATTGCAGTGTTGATTCCCTTCGAGAGCGAATCTGTTTAGAATAGGGGTGTTCTCGGATACTAGTGGGTTTTTTGTCCATTTTCTTGTTATTGCCTGAGTCTTCTTCTCAACTCTTTGTTACATGTGACTTAGCTTCGTCTCTATGGTACTTATTTTTTTAGGTGGTTGGATGGCATGTTGTTATTCATCAAGATTTTAGGGTGTTTTCCATTATTTTCATTCTTTAGGAGGTCATGTAAAGTTCAGGGGTGGTTGTCTATTAATTGGGCATGTTATAATTTGGTATATTTGGAAAGTCCAAAATGATATAATATTTAACGGAGTCACAAAATCGTCAAAAGAAGTGGATGAGAACGAGATTTTTTGGCTTGGAATTAGTTTTTGGGGTTAGTCAGGGGTGAACGCTTGTACCTTTTCAGAGTGGCTTCAGAATCCTATCCTCTACCGACACCTATCAAGTTTGTCCCTATTTTAGAGTATGGTGGTATCCCTTCATGTTCTCTTTAGTCGAGACGTGGTATGTTGATGGTGGATCTAAAATTCTGGTGCAACAGCAGACTCAGATGTCATATAAGGATGTCTTGACATCTGATTTGGCATTATAAAAACAGACAAGGCAGAATTAAAATTAACAGTGCGGGAAACAAAAGAACACACAAAATTGTTCACCCAGTTCGGTTCAAATCAACCTACGTCTGGGGCCTTTTGAGCGTTTAGAATATCCTAACATTAAACACTATTGTGGCTTAGAATAAAATTTATTCAGATAATTTTTTGTATTTAGAATGAAACAAGTGCATCCAAACCGATGAAAATAAGAAATGTTGGGCTTTCTGTTCTTCCACGATTCATAAGGAGTCTTCTCTAGAATAGGTCTTATAGAGATTCTATTTTGAATATAACATGTTGTGTTCACTTCTTCTGACCAAAATTGTTTAGCAATGTTAGTCTCATTAATCATGGTTCGAGCCATTTCTTGTAAAGTTCTGTTTTTACGTTCTACAACTCCATTTTGTTGTGGAGTTCTAGGACAATAAAAATCATGAGAAATACCATTTTCATTAAAAAGTTTTTCAAAATCTTTATTTTCAAATTCTCCACCATGATCACTTCTGACTATTACAATTCTAAACTTTTTCATTATGAACTGCATTACAAAACTTAGCAAACACAATGTGACTCATCCTTGTGTCTTAAGAACTTTACCCATGTTCATCTGCTATAGTCATCTACGATCACCAATCCATACTTCTTGCCACTGATGGATGCAGTTTTTACTGGTCCAAATAGATTAATATGCAAAATTTCTAATGGCCTAGAGGTAGAAACAACATTTTTTGATTTAAAAAGAGGTTTTGCAAATTTTCCTTTCTGACATGCTTCACACAGAGCATCTGAGCTGAACTTCAAATTTGGAAGTCCTCTGACTAGATTGAGCTTGTTAATATGCGATATTCTTCTCATACTAACATGTCCCAATCGTCTGTGCCAGGCCCATTGCTCATTGTCCACAAACATAAGGCATTTAACATTCTGATTCTTAAGTTCAGAAAGTTTGATTTTATAAATGTTGTTTTTCCTTTTACCAGTAAAGAGGATTGTTCCATCTTTCTGACTAACAGCTTTACAGGACTTTTGATTAAAGATTATAAACCGTTATCACTTAATTGACTTATGGATAACAGATTATACATCAATCCATCTACTAACAGAACATTAGTAATAGAGGGTAAAGAACCGTTACTGATAGTTTCAGAGCCAATGATTTTACCCTTTTGGTTGCCTCCGAAACCTACGTAACCACCAGCTTTAAGTTCTAGACTTTGAAACATGTGCTTTCTACCCGTCATGTGTCGAGAGCATCCAGAGTCCATGTAGCAAGATTGGTGTTTCAACTTTGATGTCAAAGACATCTGTAACATAGATTATTCTGTCTTTAGGTACCCATATCTTTTTGGGTCCTTTTTGGTTGGAGTTTCTAAAGTTCTGTTTGAACTTTGGTTTAACAAAAGATCTTGCATAATATGAATCACTAGTATATTTTATGTCATAAGGGTGAGCATAAGTGAAGTTTGATTTCAGAGGAGTTTATTTTATGACCAAGTCATCTACTTCAGAATAAGGTTTTTTTGTTTTTAGAAGACACATATCCTAAACCTTTTCTATAGTTTCTGCTAACTTTATAGATCATTGAAGCCATCTTGCTTCTGTCTATGCTATTAGCAATAAACTCTTGAAAACCACTGTCATATTCTTGTATAATATTATCAATGTTACTTAGAACTTCTGAACCAGATTTTTCTTGAGCTTTTTGTAGATTTTCTTTAAAAAACAGAGTTTTCAATTTTTAGTTCTGAAATGATTTCCTTAAGCTCAGAATTATTTGTTTCAAGTTTCTTAGTATCTTCAAAATCAGATACAAGATTCCGTTTCAGATTCTTGTATTTGGTTTGAAGCTTCTGATAGTTTTCAAGTATTTTAGATAAGTTTTCCTCTAATTTAGATTTAGAGAAATTAATAGCAAAATTTGGAAATACCTCTTCAGTATTAGAATCAGATTCAGAGGAATTTGAGTTGTCAGCTCTTTCATCTTCTGATTCTGACGATGCTTCAGAGGAATCTGAATCGTCCCATGTTTCCATAAGACTTTTCTTCATTTCTTTGACAAACCTCTTCCTCGACTTCTCTTTCTGAAGCTTAGGACAGTTTCTTTTGTAGTGACCAGGTTCCTTACATTCGTAGCAGACAACTTCTTTGCTTCTAGAATTTTTGTGTGTAGAGGATGAATCATAGAAGTTTCTAGATCTTCTGGGATTTCTAAACTTCCTCTGTCTATTCTTCCATAGTTGTTGAACTCTTCTAGAGAGCAAAGATAGCTCATCTTCTTCTAATGATGATCCTCCAAAGTTTTCTTCTTCGGCCTGGAAAGCTTTGGAATAATATTTTTTGTTAGATTTAAGAGCAATAGACTTACCTTTCTTCTGGGGATCATATTCTTCTAATTCTATCTCGTGACTTCTTAAAGAGATGGTGAGTTCTTCTAGAGAAATATTATTCAGATATTTTGCAAGCTTAAGAGTTTTAACCATGGGTCTCTATTTCTTAGGTAGACTTCTGATGACTTTCTTTACATGATCTGCAATAGAATATCCTTAGCCCGGAACCTTTAGAACAGCTACCAGAATTTGAAACCTCGAGAACATTGCTTCAACAGTTTCATCTTCCTCCATTTTGAATGCTTCTTCCTTCTGAATGAGAGCAAGGGATTTTTTTTTACATGTGTCATTCTTAAGGAGTTGAAGATGTTCTTAGTTGAGTCTCTGTTTTTGATCTTCTCATACTCTGTGTACGAGATAGCACTTAAGAGGATAGTTCTGGCTTTGTGGTGATTTTTGAATTCCTTCTTCTATTGATCTGTAATTTTCTTCCTTTCAATCTTCTGACCACTTGCATCAACAGGATGAGTATATCCATTTGTTATCATGTCCTAGAGATCAGCGTCATGAACCAGAAAGAAACTTTCAATTTTGTTCTTCCAGTAATCGAAGTTTTCTCCATCAAACGTTGGGGTCAGCCGTTGATTCCGTCTTTGTCATCATAGTGATCATTGTTGTTCTGAACATGTTCTGCCATAGTTTTTCTAGCTAGATCTTTTATCTGAAACGGTTGATCGTTAGCATCTAGAATCAGGCGCTCTGATGCCAATTGAAGGTTGAAAAACACAAGAAAGGGGGGATTGAATTGGGGTTTTTAAATTAAAACAATTTGACAAAGTTATTTTTATCCTGGTTCGTTTGAACTCAAACTACTCCAATCCACCCGTCAAGGTGATTTGCCTCTCTCAACGAGGTCTTAATCCACTAATCAAATCTTTGATTACAACTACGATGACAACTGCCAACATCTTCTTGAGATCTAACCACAACTTGGTTACTCAAGGTACAAACAGTTTACAGCAAGAATATGTGTTAACAATGCTTCTTACAAGCTATATCACAACTGTGATGTATACACTATTTAGACACAGAAAATAAAAAAAAAAAACTTTGAGGAAAATACAAAGTGAGCTTTTGAGTTGTTTTCAGAGAGTAAGATTTTACACTTGAAGCTTAAAGGTAATACTCCTTTATATAGGCAATTGATTTGATCCGTTGGGAGTCACCAGATTTTACAAAAGGAATGTTGATGATTTGCATTAAGTGCTTCTTTTTATAAATACAGATCTTGTCTGGAGCCAACCGTTACTTTTAATATTTCCATTTGTGAATTTTGTAACGCATCAGAATTAAGTATGAAATGAAGCCAGAAGGATAGATATCAGATTTTAAGATGCAGTTTGGTGCTTTCAAAAGTTTGACTTGAACTAAACAGAATTTCTTCTAATGAGCGTGAGAATTTGAAGGTTGCTTTTAGCGTATATTTCTTATCAATCAGAACTTCTTCTTACTAACAGAGGTGAAACTTATTCTTCTTGTTCTCTTAGAACCAGAACTTTATCTGTGCACATTAACACTAGAAGATAACAATATAAAATATTTATCTATCATAGTCAGAACATAATTGTCATCAATAGAATTTGTTGTCATCAAAACTTCTTTAGAAGATGTAGAACCAAACTATGTTCTAACAGAAATTAGTGTTCAAAACAATTCAACTTTAATAAAACCATGCAGCATAAATCACAACTTTAAACTTCAAATAATTCATAGCATCTTGCTCAACATAAACAACTTTAAAACGAAATAAACTTCTTAAAATAACAATTGAAGTTCAAATAGAAACAAAATTAAATAAGTGTTCATTTCCCCTGAGTGCTACGTATCAGAGCAAATGACACCAAACTCGAACTACTATGGTAACAACTACTCTCCTTGGTTACCTGCACGTAACCCACGTAGAGGCAACATCACAGTAGAAGGGGTGAGATATCGAATGATATAAACAGAATTATGATAATCAGTATATTAGAAAGGCAACATATAATTATTCACCGCTTCACAACAAAAACTAATTTTTATTCAACAAGCAACATAACACACGACAACCTCAAGATTACAACTCAATGCGACTCAAACTATGCAATGCATGTGCTACCATTTGGAGAAAAACTCCCAACTTAAACATATGTCAGGTTATTAAGGCATTTCAACAAGGCATGGGCCTTCAACATTCAACGTGGTGCCATCAAGGACAACTTAATCATGCAATGTATGTGACAGTGTGAATGACACATAACAACATTAACAACATCAAGAACAACATCATCAACTTCAACAACAACTTGAACAACAACTTAAACAACAACGTAAACATGCAATGGTTGTTCGACCCACAATTCAAACATGCCCATGAATCGGGACAATCTAACGTATATGGTTGTACAATGGTAGTCTGAGGTACATCATTCCAATGGTTCACTTTATACATGGAAGCCAGTGTGGCTAAGGCATCTGCCATCTGATTTTCATCCCGAGGAATGTAGTGAAGTTCCACCTTATTGAAGAAATTCAACAGTCTTTTGGTGTAATCTTTTTAATGAATTATGCCAGGGTGACGAGTCTCCCAATCTATTTTAATGTGATTTATTACCAAAGCTTAATCACCATACACATCAAGGATTTTGATTTTGAGAATCACGGCTTCTTCAAGGCCCATGATACAAGCCTCATATTATTCGATATTTTTTGTACAGTCAAACATCAATCTTGCAGTGAAAGGGATGTGATATCCTTGAGGATTAATGATCACAACACCAATTCCTTTACCATAATCCTTCACATCCCCATCAAACACCATACCTCATCGGGATTCAGGATTTGGGCCTTCCTCATACAAAGGTTCATCATAATCTTTCATTTTCAAATACATCACATCCTCATCAGGGAAATCAAATTCAATAGATTGATCATCCTCCACCAGCTGATGAGCCAGGTGTTCCACTAACACACTGCTTTTGATAGCCTTCTAGGTGCGATATTCAATATCATATTCAGATAACAACATCTGCCAATGGGCAATTCTCCCTATAAGAGAAGGCTTTTCAAAGATTTACTTGATTGAATCCATTCGAAAGATTAACCAAGTAGTATGATTCAACATATATTATCGCAGACGCTTCGCAGAATAGGCTAAAACACAACAAGTCTTTTCTAACATAGAATGTCGTAACTCACAATCTTTGAACCAATGGTCTTCCTTCAACAGGAGGGAGAAAGATAGGAGGCTCGAGAAAATACTCTTTGATACTTTCAAATGCCCTTTGGAAATCATTCGTCCATACGCAACCTTGATCTTTCTTCAACAGCTTGAAGATAGGTTCACATGTTGCAGTCATATGGGAAATAAACCTTGAGATGTAATTTAAACGTCCAAGGAAGCCTCTGACTTGCTTTTCAGTTCTTCGTGCAGGCATCTCTTGAATTGCCTTAATTTTGTCAAGGTCAACTTCAATTCCTTTTTGGCTAAAAAAGAAACCCAACAGTTTCCAAGATTGGACACCAAAAGTAAATTTATTAGGATTCAAGCGGAGACGATACTTCCTCAAACGCTGAATAAATTTCACCAAGTCTTCCAAATGATCTTCCTCAGTTTGGGATTTGGAAATCATATCATCAACATACACTTCAATTTCTTTATGCATTAGATCATGTAATACGGTCGTCATGGCCCTCTGGTAAGTTGCATCGGCGTTCTTCAACCCAAAGGGCATCACTTTGTAACAGAATATTCCCCAGGGTGTGATAAACATTTTTTTTCCATGTCTCCAAGAGCCATCTTAATATGATTGTATCTGGAAAATCCATCCATAAACGAGAACACTTTGCATTTTGAAATGTTGTCTACCAATATATCAATGTGTGGCAAAGGAAAATCATCTTTCGGACTAGCTTTATTCAAATCTCGGTAATCAACGCACATGTGGACTTTTCCATATTTCTTTGGAAAATCATCTTTCGGACTTCCTGTTTAATTTTTATTGCCATATCGGGATGAGTTCTTTTCAATTTTTGCTTGATTGGTGGATACTCGGGCTTTAACGGCAAGTGATGCTCCAAAATATCAATATCTAACCCCGACATATCTTGATATGACCAAGAAAAGATATCCACATATCCCTTCAGCATCTCAATCAAACGACTCTTCACCTCAGGATGCAACAATGCTCCAATCTTGGCCACTTTCACATCTTCTTCGAAACCCAAGTTAATAGCTTCCAACGGCTCTTTGTACGGCTGAATGGTGTTTTCCTTGCGTTCAAGAAACCGAGAAACCTATTCAGGGATCTCATCAAATTCCTCTTCTTCGGCCACATATACAAGATGTTCAAATTTGGAAGAGGGTGCATGGTCATTGTTTTCAACAGTTTTATCAATTAATCTGCACATATGATTATGATTGATTTTAGAAAGTGACACATGTGACAAGTGATTATGCAGATTTATTTCAGTTATCATTATTTTTTGTGAAAGGGTTTTTTTATTACCATTTTTCATGAAAAAGAAGAAACTAAAAGACACAATTTGGAATGAAAAAACAAACTTTTATTAATGATCTTAAATTTCAAAACAACATATTTTACCCATACAACATCACTTTCACCTTGGGCAGAGTGAAAGGATTGTTATTTGAAAATTTAAACAAACAAAAGTGAATTACTTTGAAACGTGAGTGCAAGTGGGGATGTCAATAGCAGTACAATTACGAACTCTAGCTCCATGCATCACAAATTTGGACATTTCCTGCTCTGGTTCATCTTCAACAACGGCATTGACCCCTGGAATGGTCGGATCTAGGTAACCAGTACTTCGGAAAACATCTAAATACTTGACAACACCAGACCTTGGCTTCAGCACCTCTTTTCAACTCTTCATGGAGAAACCTAAGCCGGCACCATTCTTGTTCACTTTTGGCTCAAAAACTTGTCCCCAAGCATTTCTAGAACCTTTCTTAACTATATTATGGACATCCTTCAACAAATTAATAGAATCTTCACTCTTTCGGACATTATCAATAGATAAAGCTTAGAACTACGTTCCAACAGCGGCTTCATCAGCTTCTACTATGGAGAATGAGGATAAATAAGAAACTAGCATGGCTTGCTCCCCCTCCACAATAATCACAACACCTTCACAAACGAACTTCAATTTCTGATGGAGAGTAGAGGTCACAACACCGGCCTCATGGATCCAAGGTCGTCCCAACAAGCATGTATAAGTAGGGAATATTTCCATCACTTAGAATGTGATCTGAAATAAATGTGGACCGATATGAATGGGTAAATTAGCTTCCCCAATAACATATTTCCGAGAACCATCAAATGCCTTCACAATCCACTAGGACGCATCGACGGATGTTGTACCCCAAAATGTATTCTCTTCATTTTAACCTTTCTGACTTATAGTTCTGTTATCATAAACATACATGCATATCATTAATCTCATGGTTATAAGGTTAAGAGCATCTTGGGTTGTGGAAGAAACGATATGTTTCGACCAGTTCAGACCATTTTGAACTATAAATAGATATTTTTCGGTGCGTGTGCTTAATTCATGATCTTCTTATCAGAAGGTCATCTCGGGTTGGTTCTACAGATGTTGGAACGATTTCAGTAATTTCTCCATTTTATCTGTTCATATTGAAATCCAATTCGTCGAGGAAAGACTCCAATAGTTCATTTCTTAACAAAGCAGAATTCAGTTTCTTTTGCATTTTGGATGTTCCGAAATTCATAACTCTTAGTTTGTTGGGTATTTTTGGCTTATTTTCGCCTGTCGAGTCCATCTCAATATTATCTCCAACTTTTGTTCTTAGGTCGGGAGTTAATTGTGTGAAGAAAGTCTCCAGAAAAATTAATCTTTCAAGTGGAATAACCTTAGTTTTATGGTTGAACCGTGTTTATGGGACACTAAAAATTTCATAAGTCCTGACTAGAACGTCGGAATTGAGTGGTTCTGGTGCCTAAAATTTCTTCTTAACACCCTCTTCAACTTTCCGGTTCGGGCCGAGAGCTAATTCCTTATGGATCAATACCAGAATTTTATTCTTTGAAGGTTCATTTGAACCGAACCGCGCATTATTTCATTTGATGCGCAACGTTCAAAAAATCATATTTCGCTCATTTTTTATCGAATCATGATGGGACTGGTGTCAAAATTTCACAAATTATGTTGGCTTCAATCTTCGTGCACATCCCGAGTTCGGATTTTGAACCGAAGATCCCACTTCGAAGCATTCTCTCCAAGTGACGCTATTAAAATTCTGCATGTGTCAGATGCCCGTAATGTGAGCTGAAACTTCAAAAATTCATATCTCCTTAACCGTTTGTCGGATTGAGTCAATATTTTCATTCTGTACATTTTTCGTGTTGGTCCCGATTTCAAATTCGGCACGGTTCTCGAGGTCGGGTACTGTTCGCGATAATCCATCGGATAAAGGCAATTTGGGCTCAATCTTAAGTCCAATTCACATTAAGCCCAATGTTCCACCTATAAATCAAATTTTACTCTAATAATTTGGGGAGGAGAAATTATTTGTTAAATTTCCACTCTCAATTCACTCATTTTTCTCTCATTTTTCTCTCAACTCATAAACAACACAAGAAAAGTCAAAAAGTCAAATATTCAACTCTCCCTCCAATTTCTCCTCTCTCTCTATCGGACCACCACCTTAACTCCCTCCTCCTCGTTGTACCGCCGCCTCACTAGCCAGCCGCTCCCTCGTCGGACCTTTCCCTCCCTCGTCGGACCGCCACCGCTCTGAATCGCACGTCCAATCTCCCTCCGTCGTCCGCCGCACAGCTTCAGCCTTCTCCTCCTTCCTCCGTTGGATTTCCAGTGCTTCTCCTTACTTCGATCGTGATTTCGGCCAGCTTCTTCTTCTTCTAATCTCCAATTTCTGGTAAGTTTCAAGTCCTCCAATACGTGCTTTTCTCAATTAAGTGATTCTTGAATAATTGCTTATTTGATTATTTTTCTTGGAATTAAATTGGAAGTAGGTTGTTCACATATTAATTGTTTCTTACATTGATTAATTGAATTGATTTTGCATGTTTATGGCTTAATTCTTAAACTCGAAATTGTTTGGAGGTGTGAAATTGAACAATATTACACATTCATGAGTTGATTTATTTGCACATAAGGTGTTTGTGTTAATGTTTGAATTGTAAATAGCATGCTCATGTATTGATTAATTCTTACATTGATTATTTGTATTGAATTTGTATGCTAATTGCTTGTTTCTTGAACTTGAAAGTGTGTCGAGGTGTGGTTTAATGCACATATTCGTGAGTTAAATTGCATATTGTTGATTAATTGAATTGGTGCATTGAAACATGATTAATTGTTGACTTGCGTTTGATTTTATTTCATGTACAACATTACATCGAGATGTGGCATTGGTTGATTGTTGAATGTTTGCATGTTGTTACATGTTGATGTGAAATTCAATTCATGAAGCATTGCATTTATTAGCAACATTACATGAGTTAAATAAGCATTTTTATGCATTATGTTGATTTGAATGAATTCTGATTTTGACATATCAATCATATAACCAATTGTGTGAAGTTGTTTGCACATCATGTAAGTGATTTAATATCCAATTCCATACTTTATTTCAAAATACAAAACAAGAATTGGAAATTAAATCGGGTCATGACTTTTACACTTTTCATGCATTTTCATGCATTTTTGTGAACCAAAGTCCATTTTTCATCAAAAGTCCAAGGAAACCATACTTGTCCTAGATGACTTGGCATGTTTTAAAACTGATTTTCATGATTTATGAACCAAATTCCATATTCATCATGCCTAAATGGAGTTTCTGTCCATCAACTAAAAACCTCATAAAAACGCCGCTTTCACTCGGAATTAATTAAAATCGATCACATTTTTGAATCTGTTGGCACGTTTGCATGCGACCATGTGATCTTTAGCTTATTCCGACAAGTTGACTTTTCGCTTAATATCCGAATAAGTGCTTTTCCAAGCCAATTTTTGAGTTTTTATTTCATTTCTTGCATGTTTATGCTTGTATATTAGCTTGTGAATAATCGCTTTTGAGCTTTGTGCTTTCGATAAGCATTTTCCTTGTTAATTCTAACTCTTTGTTATTTGTGCAAGGTACTTTAAATTTGTTTTCGATTATGTAACTTCGTGTTACCGTGGACGATTGGGAAATGTCTTTTGCTACTAACTAGTAGCGTTTATTCCTGGATAGTATGTTGCATTAACCGTGATTTATGCAGGTGCTTCATCGCGGATGAGTCGATACATATCCCATTTTACTGTTATACATCGGTTAATGTATTTTCGTGCAGGTTTTGTTATGTGGATGTGTCGATACACATTCCATTCGACGTAGTACATTGTTTAATGTACGTTATATATGTGGCTATGAGCGATTTGGATATGCCCGCTACATATCTCGATCTTGCACACATGTGTGTGCACCTTTTGTTTGCATTGCTTGGGTGTTTACCTCTTGCATGTTTCTACGATTGATTTGGATATGTTCGCTACATATCTCGATCTTGAACACATGTGTGTTCACCTTTTGTCTGCATTGCTTGGGTGTTTACCTCTTGCAAGTTTCTACGATTGATTCAGATATGTTCGCTACATATCCTGGATGTGTATACGACATGGATGCTCCTTTTGTCTGCATTGTTTGGGTGTTTACCTCTTACAAGCTTCTATTATTGTGTGCTTTTTCTAAAGCACTTGCTTGCCTCCTCCCTTTGTACCCTTTGGTTGGTCAACCAAGGTGGATATTAAGATAATTTCCCCTAGGACCGCTCGGCTAGGGAAGCTTTCGAGCTTAGACATCAAGATGGTCAACCAGGCATGTCAACATAGGTAGAGATTCCCTTTTTATCCTTGACTTAGGGCCACCTTTGTATGATAACATTATGGATAGAGCTAGATAGTTCCCCTTAGATGTTTTTCTTCCCCTTTTGCATAATAAAACTAAAATCATTTTCTTTATCAAATCTCAAAACATGTTAATAAACTCAAATCCTTTCGCCAAGGTAAAAAAAATCTACCAACTTCAAACTATTTTGTCTTCGGACCTTTTTCTATGAAAACCTTTTTGATAAGGGTGTTTCTTTTCAAATCCAAGCGAATTTCTAAGTGTGCGAGCGGCCGAGCATAAGACTTTCGATAAGCTACGTCACCAAGCACGAATTGCAATTGTAAGGATGCGAAATGGAATTTTTCATAAAAAACATTGCAACCCGCCAAATTTGTTTAGGAGAACTACGTAGTGCTTTGATCCCTAATTGCATGAATGCGATACGTAGGCACTAAAGGTTCACAACCACGGAAAGCACACTAAAAAAACCTTTCTTTTTATACATAATATTTTGCATTCATTCATTTTACCTTAGACATACGTTGTAAATAGATACCTACACCTAATAGATAGAAAGTAGAAGTGGATATCGTAGAGTACTACGGGAATGTGGGGTTCTATTAACTTTCCCTCATGTAACTTACTCCCTTACTCGATCTCTTGGTCGAAATACCATGATGTCTCCCTCTTAGGTTTACTCGATGTTTTCCTTTCCTCTCGCGGGATAAAAAATGTTCGATGGCGACTTCATTGATATTCTATCCGATGATTTCACCAGTAGTTTTAGTGGACCTTGATATTTGAGCTTTGAAAGGGTACTTTTAGGAGTAATATTCAACGCGGAACCATTATCAATAAGCACGTTGGACAATGCATCATTCTTGCAATTCATAGAAATGTGCAAATCCATATTGTGATTCTTTCCTTCTGCGAGCAATTCCTTGTCTCTAAAACTCAAATTATTGCAAGTCGTGATATTTCCAACCACACTATTGAAAGTTTCTAGAGGCACATTATAAATCAACAAAAGCCTGATCCAAGACCTTCATTAGAGACTCTCAGTGAGCTGAAGAATTCACCAACAAAGCGAGGATTAAAATCTTTGACGGTGTCTGCAGCAGTTGGCCAACGATCTTATAGTCACTCATCTAGATAATTTTCAACAAGTCATCCATTTCTTTCTCTCGAACTATCCCACTAGTTTGTCCTTCAACCTTCTTGGGTTCAGCACTAGTTTCCACAATCTTCTTACCGACATCAACCATCTTTGGAAATACAGGAGCAAATACACGACCACTTCTGGTCACTCATCTAGCTTCGACAATATTTTCCACATGAGACAGTGGTTGAATCAGAATCTCGACACTTCCTTCTAGAATGGTTGCATTGTAGTTGTATGGAACAGCTTTGTTGGAACTATATGGAACAGGTCCAGGAAAGCTAATAACCAAAGGAGAAACAGGAGGTTTGCTGTAGTAGGTCACTTCCGCATGAGTGGGAATATCAAAATATGGTATGATTACATGTACATCCACTTTTTCACCCAACTCGGACTCATCAGCAGAGAAATACTCATCAGCAGAAATATATTCATCATCAAATTATCCAAATGATTCCTCAATCATATTGATTCTGTTATTGAAATCAACTCTACTCAATACAATCTGAATGGTACCTTTGTCAATCAGGAGTTGGATCCCTCTTCTAACAAGTTCACACCCACGATGATCTCCGCTACTTATGGGACAATCATTATAATTGTGTGCTTCTTGATTGTACACATTACAAGCAGCATGATCATGAGTGCAATAACAAACTTTTAATAGAGCAGCATGCGTATTTACGATATCCCCAATGATCAAGTTCACTGAAGGTTGAAAAACACAAGAAAGGGGGTTTGAATTGGGGTTTTGAAATTAAGACAATTTGACAAAGTTATTTTTATCCTGGTTCGTTTGAACTCAAACTACTCCAGTCCACCCGTCAAGGTGATTTGCCTCTCTCAACGAGGTCTTAATCCACTAATCAAAACTTGATTACAATTCACAAAGATAACTACCTTTGTCTTCTTGAGATCAACCACAACTTGGTTTCTCAAGGTAATTACAACGTATAAAAATATAAGTGTTTACAGTGCTTCTTATAAGCTATATCAGAAGTGTGATATGTACACAATTTTTTACTTAATGAATTATGAAAAAAAACTTTGAATAAATGACAGCTTGTGAGTTGTTTTTGCATAAGAAGGTTCGGCTACCAAAGCTTAAATATTATGTGTCATACCCCAATTTTTGACCTAAGATACCACCTTACATTATCCACATATGCATCACTAACAGTTTCAGAACAGAATAGATCGTGCGTGGCTTCTAGAAGTCAAAATCAGGGTTTCTTCAAAATTTCATCTGTTCAAAATCTAATCAATTAGGGTTTGAGTTTCCACTCACCTCAATTTATCTATCTTAATCAATCATCAACATTTGATCTTCAGATTCCCAACTTTTTCTCATGATCTACCATGAATCGACCAATTAGGGTTTTGATCGAGGATAGTGAATCATTGACTTTCTGCTCAATGAATGACCTATTTGCTTGGAGATTGATCTTAACATCTTCAATGCAACATCTTGACCTAATTTCTTGATTCAAAACATTTCAAAAGTCCATGTTTCTTCATCCGACAAATTCTGAATCATCTGATGAAAATTCATCTGCTCAGAAAAGTCAAACTTTGACTTTTGGTCAAATTTTTCAAGACTAAACTTTTTCAATCATAAAAACATTTCAAATAATCCATCATGAACATAAAAATCAAGAAATGTGAAAAAGTCAACAAAAAGTCAAGATTTGAAAATTTTCTAACACTTAGAAAAAATTTCAAGTGTTAAGAAACATGTTTTTTCCTACTTTCATGGCCATTTTTCACCTAGATCCATTTGGATTCAGAAAAAACTCAAAACATGAAAGTTGTAACCCTTGTTACAAGCTTTCCAAAATGTCCAAGAACTTGCAAAAACACTTTGTCTAGCTATACTTTTGATTTTGAAACATAAAGCTCCAAAACCATGGAATTTCAAGTACATGCTTCAAAATTAAAAGTCATTTTTCACAAATCTCCCTTCTAGAAGCCTTGTCATCAGCTAGAGGTAGATTATAATTGATAAATATCAGTTTGAATGATTGAGGACAGGATTGAATCAAAGAGAAAAACTTAACCATGGTTAGGAAAGTTACTTTTGCATTAAATCCAAAAGATTCCTTCTTACCTCTTAAGCAAGTTGTAAGTTTCCCTCAATGATATCCATGCCATATCATTCAGATTTCTTGGCCTATAAATAGAGGTCATTTCCTCAAATTCGAATCACACCAAAGCTATCATAATCAAGCTTTCTTTCTTTCTTGAATTTTAAGTTACAAAGTTCAAAGATGGAATTTTTGCAATCTTCAAGCCTTGCAAAATCTGAGAGAATTTAGGTTTCTAACATGTTCTAAACATCAATTAGAAGTTGTCCAAAACTTAAAATCACCATAAAAGCTACCCAAACTCAGAATCATACTCCAAAAATCAAAAGCTTGCAAATGATGCCTTAACATCCAAATTTCTAATTTGCTCGTGCTAACTTTGATTTAACACTTCAAACATCATCCATATACTTCATATGAGTTGTAACACCCCAATTCTACCCGGAAAATATATCGAAAATCAGAGTAATTAAAATTTTCAACAAACATGGGATGCCACATTTCAACATTAACAACACACACAGATAAGATACATAACACTTTTTAATTCGGAGAATCTCATAACAACTTGCAATAACATTCAAACAAAATACTTTTTATTACTACACAACGGAATTCATAGTTATACAACTGAATATATCATACTAATAGCAACTTTAAACTTCCTGTTCGACTTTCAACATACTTAACAACTTTTTATTTCACAACATCACTTAGGATTCAACAAATTATACTAATAACAACAAGAGTCACAATATAAACAACATAGACCAAAAATCCCCCGAGTGTTACGTATCAGAGCAAAGACACCGACTTGAACCAACAACAACTAATTCTTCCATTCTTGAATACCTGCACGTTACCAGTATAAAGGCAACGGCGAAACAAATGAAGGGGTGAGATATCTAACAATCTAATAAATTGTATGATAAATAATATATGATAGAATTTAGATAACGTAAATCACCACTTCGCAACTTATTCTCACAACCAACAATCACAACATAATCATCAACGTAATATAATGACAATAATTTTTCCACACAACAATATTTATCACAACATATTCGTCAACGTAACAACTTAACTCAACACAACTTAATAACAACAACTTAATAACAACACCGACTTATATTAACAACAACTTTAGCGACAACAACTTATAGCAACAAAACTTCTAACGACAACAACTCACAACAATAGCTTATAACAACAACAACCCACAACAATAGCAATTTATAGCAACAACAGCTTATATCAACAATAGCACAACGACAATCAATAAACAACGAAATAATACCAACAACTTTAATATGCGACTCAATATGTGACTCAACTATGCAAATGCATGTAGTACCATTTGGAGCAGAACTCCCAACTTAAAATCATGCCAGGTTATCGAGGCATTTAACAAGGCATAAGCCTTCAACTTTCAACTTGTGTCAATCCAGGCCAACGCGGGTGAGCATAGCTCCAACATAAAAATTGCCAATCCAGGCCAACTTAATAATGCAATGTATGCCATGAGACCTCAACTTAAACAACAAATACAAAACAATGCGACAACAACAACATCATACAACAACAACTTAAAATATGCATCAATGACATCAACTTAGATCAACATTGGTCATTTGACCTACAACTCAAACATGTCCATAAATTGGGACGATTCAACTTAATCAACATTGGCCATAGGCCTACAACTTCATCAACTGCAAAACAACTTATCAACATTGGTCATACAACCTACAACTTCATCAACGTATCAACAACAATAATAGGTTATCAATAAAATTAATACGAGCAAACAACAACCAATTTCATCACAATCTACAACTTCACAATTTATTAGCAACATCAATACCAGCAAACAACAACAATTACTACACAATTTACAACTTCGCAATTTATTAACAACATCAATACCAACAAACAACAACAATTCAACAGAAACAACACGACACAATTTATCACCTGCAAATATATAACTTATTCTATACTCTTAACTCATAAAATGTCATAATAATATATAATTATAACTTGACATAATTCTCAATAAATTATACATCACTCTACCACGATCCCTACAATTCTAAAATAATGCTCAAAATTGCTCTACCGACAACTCTTGTATGTAAAATAATATTTATGAAAATAATTGGTTAATGGTCTGACTCAAGAATAGTAAAACAACTCTAAAGGGGCAAATACCTTTACCTTTTATTCTACAGTTTATTCTACTACTTATTAGATTTAATTTTAAACAACTCAAAAACAACTCTGACAACTCTAAACGTGTCTGAATTACCCAAAACAATTACAATATGACTTATAATAACTCCAAATAACTCTGACAATTTTATTGACAACTCTAACAACTCAATTGACAACTCAAACAACTCTATTAACTCTATTGACAACTTTAACAGAATAGAAAATAATTTAAATGAGTTAAATAATCCAAATATTATCCTCTAATTTAAAACTCTTAAAATTATTATATTAATAATATTAAATTTATTATTATTAATAATTATTATTATTGTTATATACTAAAGACAAAATACATGTATATGTGTATTATTAATAAACGTGAATATATGTATTAGTAACTAAAGAAGAAATATGTATACATATAGAATTTGAAGTTACAGTAACATAATTCCAATTATCACTTCAAGTACTAGGATTCCACTCATCTTAGAACCATATCAATGTGACGGTACATTATGTGCAATAAGTTAACCACATCATAAAATACAATAGTGAATATAACTACTGTATATACACCTGCCAATACTGCTACAATGCTAATCCCCATTTAATTTTTAAGTCTATCGCAGAGTAAACTAAAGACACGGTATATGAAATATTAAATTGGATTATCAATTTTCCCTAAATTTTACTGATTATATCAATTTTAAACACAATTAATGATCACATATAAAAAATTATTCATCAAAACCTAACAACTTCAATCCATAGAAATTTGCGGATTTCAACCTAAACATATTTCTAACCAAACAGAACAACCACAAATGCATAGTAAATTCCCTATTACCCTTATTCTCACATACTACTCATCATACAATCCATTAGAAAATTAGAACCCCACCCTTACCTTGGATTGAAGGTCTCCCTACGGAGTTTCTGTCGAATTTCAGTTTGGCTTTCGGTCTACAATTTTCTCCCGACGATAGTTTTTCTCCCAAGCCTATTCCTCTTTTTCTTCCTCCTCTCACGTATGCTATTCTTTTCCCTTTTTTTCTCCTTGTTTTCTAACAACCCCTCTAAAACCTAATTTCTTATTATTTATAATAACTAATAATTATATTTCTCTTATTGGACCTATTTCTCTACACCTCTCTTTCTACTAATTTCAACCATCTAAGCCCAACAAATTATTCTAATTTTATTATTATTACTAATAGTCAACTATTATTATTATTATTATTATTATTATTATTATTATTATTATTATCTATCGGCTAGTCAACAATTAATCCAATTAACGCCTCTTATAATAATTCCGATAATTCCCAACTTCGACTAATTCCAATAAATAATTTCTTATATAATTTAATTAAATAATTAATTAAATTTTCGGGCGTTACATGAGTGATCCAAATCATCATCCCTGACCTGTAACATCTCCAACCTCAAATTCGAAACTCACATCAAGTAGCTGCAGTTGGACTTGGGTGGAACGATCCAGACCATTTCAAAGCAAGCATAGCATTCAAACACCTTCCATAAGGTCCAGTGGTGCTATAGCATTCATCAAACAACAACTAGAAACACTCTAAACAGGATTTCAATTTCAGTTCGAAGAGGTAAGCCACTCATACTTGGAACTCTATAATTCATGCATTCCAGTTCAAAAATTGCTTGGCCATTTTGTTTCTGCACTTATACTGATCATTAACCCTCAATCAATTTCATAAATCATGATCCATACACACGATTTCATGTTGATTCTTAGAATTAGGGTTCATCTGGGCACGTTCAAAATTAATCATTCTAAACTGAAAATAAATGAAATTAATCATCACCATCATGTTCCTGGGTTCAAAACGAGCAAGTTTGATGTTTACATCTTTTAATTTCATTAAGAAATGAAGAATTTATGAATTGATGAAGATTGAAGAAGATGATGAACAATTGCGCGCGTGATTTTGTTTTCAGAAAATTCAAATAATTGGTTTATAATATAATAACATGGAGTAAAATAAATAAACGGATGTATAGCCACCCCAGTGGTAGTCAGCGCGCTTTTCATGTCATTTGCCTTGCCTATGGTCCAGGGTTCGAATCCCCTTGAGACCATTTTGTCATTTTTTCACTTTCCTTCATTTTTAAACATTTCCAAATACTTGTTTTAAAATATAATTAATTGGAAGCGTGTAAATAACAAGACAAGCACTTGGCTCAGTGGTAAAGCTTTTCACTTCCAAGCCAAAGGTCATGAGTTCAAACCTCCTTAGGACCAAAATCAAATTTTTACCACTTGTTTTCTTCACATTTTCTATCAAACTTCAACATTTTCAAAAACCAATCAAGACTTCTCATTTTGAGATGATTTTTTGCACACTTGTCATGTAATATACCTATTTTATGATTATGTCAAAAAAATCCAAAAATATTTTCTTTTGATTATATTTTTATTAAGTCAAAAATGAAACATTTTAAGTATTTCTTAATACTTTTCAAAGATGTTTTCTTTCAAACTTTCAAACTCAAATCTTTTCAAAACTTCTTGTGAATATACTTCACTTTTCAAAATCATTTTCAAAACCTTTTTAAAAACATTTCAATAAACTTACACACCTTTTTCCATGATCGACTCAACTTGAAGATAAAACCGAACCAGTTTTTTCCTCGAATTTCTTAATCGATCATGGGCCTCCCTCACGGTGTATGTCTCAATCCTTTTTATGTACATATTAAAATTTCCTTGTACTTATTCAATCATCTTTGTAAATATCCAAGCATAAGCAAACTTCGTTCGTTTGTTTTCATTCGCTTGTTTATACACCAAATCCATTGGTATTAAGAGAAGGATTATTCCCGGTGAAACTCCTCTTAAAACCAATGTGCCTCCCTCACGGTGTAAGTCCCAACCCTCTTATGTACATATTCATTTCCTTGTACATAAACAACCCTCCTATGTACATATTCATTTCCTTGTACATAAACACCCCTTCGTGTACATATCCATTTCCTTGTACACATTCAAAAACCTCGTAAATATTCAAGTTACACTTGCTTTTAAACGCTTGTTTTATACACTTGTTTATATATTTCCTTCATAAACTCCTGTGAATACATATCATACATTTATTTATACAACTGTTCAATTATAACATAACAACTAGTCTAACAACTAGGTTCCCTTTAGCCTCCTCTTAGGCTTCGTATAAGAAAACTCATTTATTGAGTTAGCCTCCTCTTAGGCTTTATATAAGAAAACTCATTTACTGAGTTTAGCCTCCGCTTAGGCTTCATATAAGACAACACTCCCCTGTTGAGTTAGCCTCCTCTTGGGCTTCGTTCAAAAGAACTCCTCGTTGAGTTTAGCCTTCTCTTGGGCATCAAACAAGAAAGAGACCAGGAAACCTCTTAACAGCCTCCTATTGGGCTTCCAATACAAAGAATCACCTGCGCTAGGATAGAACCCTGAGGGTATGATTTCCCGGTGAAATCACTCTTGAATCTTAAGAGGATGGTTTCCCGGTGAAACCACTCTTAAAGCCAAAGCCAACCATACCCTATAGCTTCCTCTTGAGCTTCATACAAGGAACCTCGATGACCCTCTGAATGCCTCCTCTTGGGCTTACAATACAAGGACCCACGGGCTTCTTAAAAGCATCCCTGATCCATAATCAATTTCTCCTAAGAGATTTAGACATTTATCATCTCTATGGAAGAAGTATCTCATCTATCACATCACATACAATCAAATATTTTTCAAACACTTTTCAAAACAAAAACATCTCTTAACTGTAAGTGGTAACGCTTGTACACTCAAGCGAAACACCCAATGCTTACAATTAAAAGATTCAATCATATTCAAATATCTTTCTTAAACTCGTAAGTGGTAACGCTTGTACACTGAAGCAAAACACCTATAACTTACGATGAAAGATTAAATCAATCCTTTTCAAAATGTATGTGATGAAATAGATTAGATACATTTTTCGTTAAGATGACATTCGTCTTTGTCTCTTAATAACATCCCGTTGCTTCCACTAGCATAAGTGGGAACTACGATTGCTCTGACTTTCTCAACATCCCTTTGAGAATACGTAGGCACAAGGTCTCATCCTTGGCGAGCAAAACTTCTTTCTCCCTCAAACCAAACAAACCATAGCTCCCTTTAGATCTGAGCTACAAATGCTCTGATTCCCATTAAGGGATATGTATGCAGAAGATCCCAATGATCTTTGCGAGCACAATAATAACAAAACCTAGGATCCCACATAATCTACCTTTCTTAAAATCCAAAGGAGAAACTTTCCCAACAATAGAAATAGCAATTTAAAACACACAAACATATCAAACTATTCATATATAAAGCTATAGAGAACTATATATATAGGGTGCCACATCTATTCCCTTTATATAATAAACCCCCTTTATATAGGTGTTTTGATTTGATCCATTGGGAGTCACCGGATTCTACAAAAGGAATGATAGTAAATGCATTGAGTGCTTTTTTCCTTAAATATGGATCTTGTCTAGAAATTGTTGTTAGTTGAATATTTCCATTTGAGTCTTTGTAACGCAACAGAATTAAGCATCCAGAATATGCAAATTAGAGTTTGTTAATGCAGCATGGTGCTTTCAGAAGTTGAGCTTTAAACAGAATAGAACTTCTTCTTAAAGAGCGTATCTTTTGAGTTCTCTTTCATTAAATCAGAACTTCTTCTAAATTCAAAGTCTTAACTAGTTCTTCTTTTCCTTCCAGAGTCAGAACTTCATCTGTATACTTCATTAAAAAATTAGAAGACAACAATGTTTTATACATCAGAGTCAGAACATAATTGTCATCAAAAGTCTGTGTTACCATCAAAACTTCTTAAATAGACATAGAACCAAACCATGTCCTAACAATCTCCCCCTTTTTGATGATGACAAAACATAAATATTTTGAGAAACTTTGAAACATTATACTTCCTTGAGAGTGTTCGTCCAGAGTATGATGAAAGTTCTGATAGTTCCAAGTAGCATAAGTTGCTTTCCATAATAGATGTTCCCTGTTTCAAACTTTAGACAAAATGATTGAAAGGATGATATCAGAATGTTTGAGACTTTAGTCTATCAGCAACTATGATGTTCAAAATATCTTACGTTCTCCCCCTTTTTGTCATAGATCAAAAAGAAAATTAAATTGGAAAAATAATAAGGCAAAATAGAAGATAATTGCATTAAGGGGACATAATGGAGTACAGAAGGAAATATGCAGAAAATGAAAATTTGATGAAAGAAAACAGGATAAGAAAAACATTTAAAAAAATAAAGTGAGAAAACTAAGTTCTAGGAAGGTGGAGTAAGTCTTGAGAACAGTGCTTCCAGCATCCCTTTGATCTCAAATGTTGAAGCTTCTTGTTTTCCCATCATCTCCTTGAGTTCCTTGTTCGTTTCATCTTGCTTGTTCAATCTTTTTCTTACCTCTTCATTCTCCTTTTTTAAAACTTCCAGAGTTTGAATAACGAAAGAAGGTGGAGAAGCATCCTTATCAGCAGTTTCAAGAGATTCAGTAGCAGGAGCTTTAGAGGATTCAGCAACAAATTTCCCTTTTTCTTGAAAAAGAACCAGAGGTTGAGTCTCAGTTTCTAGAGGGATGTTGCTGCTGCTATTGATTCCCAGGGAGCATTGGTTAGGATCAGATTATGGGAATTTTTAAGATGAGAAGTGTGATATTCAAGAAGCTTCAGCCATTCACCAAAATCTTGCTGAGCCAGACCATAGCAAAGCTCCTTTTGTCTCTTAGATTCAGAAATAAACCATTTTCTAAAATGATTCCAGAGGTAGTCAAACTTTGCTGGATTCAGATTATCCAAACAAGCCTGCTTTAGAGAGTTAACCTAGGCTTGAATTTTTGTTCCATAAAAAGGTAAAGATTCACCAACATCTGCTTGGGAGGATTGGGTTTTTGGTTTGGGAATAACTATTTTGTTTGGTGCAGTAAGAAGATAATTCCAGGCATCAAATCAATGACAATTTTGAGGGGATCATCTGGTGATTGTTGAGGGGATGGAGAGTTAGTGAGGACAATTGGATAATTGGGAGAGTTAGGTGGTGTGGATTTATAAGGGGATGGAAGATCTGGAATAATGAAAGTGTTGAGAGGGCAAGTGATTCCAGGAATAATGGGTGTTATTTCTGTGAGGGATCAGATGATACATTTGGATTTTCTGATTGGGGAGCGGGAATTGGTTGTGGAGTAGTAGCGGTGGTATTTTCTAGTATTGGTTCAGAAGATTCTTTTGGATTTTCTAGTTGGGGAGCATGAGTAGACTGTGGATTAATAGAGGTGGCATTTTCTAGTATTGGTTTAGAAGATTCATTTGGATTTTATGATTGGGAAGCATGAGGAGATTGTGGAGTAGTAGAGGTGGCATTTTTTGGTTGTGGTGTTTCAAGGGCAGATTCAAAAGTTTTAATATCTGAAAGAACTTTGGCAAGTTCTGGTGGGGTTTGAGTTATGGGTTCAGTAATAGAAACAAAGGTATCAATTTCAATATCAAAGTCATCAAGGGTTTGTGGAGAATTTTTTGATACAAATTTTTTGGGAGGAGAAGATGTTGGTGCCAGAACTGGTTCAAACACAGAAACAAAATAGGATTTACCTTTCTTTTTAGCAACTTTTGGTTGTTTCTAACATGTGCCTTCATCAGCTGCTTTTCTCTTCTTTGATTTTCCAAGAGCAACATCTCGAGGAGGTTGGTAAAGATCTTGAATATTGAGACCAGGATCAGTACCATCAGCTTTGCAGGTTTGCAGATAGTAGCAAACAATATCTGGTCTTGAAGCATCTATGTCTGAAAACAAAGGAAAGTTCTTTGGAGGGATTCTTATGACTGAGACATTTTCATTCACCACAACTGTGGGTTTCTTCTTGAGAAAGGTTATGATTTTCATATTCTTGAGATTTTTCACGTCGAGAGGTTTCCCAACGATTGGATTCAGATCATCTACCAGTTTGGCTTCACTCAGATGATCGATTAGTCGATTCTTTCTCAAAATGTCTGAGACAAGACTTCCTAAAGGAATACAGTCTCTTTTGGTTCTTTCTCCTTCTCTTGTTTCCTTGACACTGTCTTCAGATGGTTAAAAAGACTGTGAGGGAGATGAATTTTTGTTTTTGTTGCAACGAAGTAGAGGAGGAATTGTTGATCAATGTTGATGTAGTCAGTAGAACTTGAGGGTTTCATGTGATTGGTGCACCCTAGAATTATCTTAGCCCAAATTCTGAAGTGGTCCTTCAGATCTTTAATTTTGTTTGACGGTTGTCCAGAAGTAAAAATTACGTGTGAAATGGTAGCTAGGTTAAAGCCAGTTTTCTCATCTGTATTAGTATATTTGACGATATTTCCATAATGACCGATAAGTTCTCCAATGATACTAAGACCGACCTTGATATTCCACTTCTTCAAGGAGATCATGCCCACTTTCCTTCATGCTTTCAAAATCCACAAGAAATTCACAAAGAACTTCAAGATTGCTGCAGGGAGTGTAACGCCCGAAAATTTAATTAATTATTTAATTAAATTATATAAGAAATTATTTATTGGAATTAGTCGAAGTTGGGAATTATCGAAATTATTATAAGAGGCGTTAATTGGATTAATTGTTGACTAGCCGATAGAAAATAATAATAATAATAATAATAGTTGACTATTAGTAATAATAATAAAATTAGAATAATTTGTTGGGTTTAGATGGTTGAAATTAGTAGAAAGAGAGGTGTAGAGAAATAGGTCCAATAAGAGAAATATAATTATTAGTTGTTATAAATAATAAGAAATTAGGTTTTTGGAGAGGTTGTTAGAAAACAAGGAGAAGAAAAGGAAAAGAATAGTATACTTGAAAGAGGAAGAAAAGAGGAATAGGCTTGGGAGAGAAGCGTGAGAAAATTGTAGAAAAGCCAAAAATTAGGAACTCCGTGAGAGACCTTCAATCCAAGGTAAGGGTGGGGTTCTGACTTTCTAATGGGTTGTATGATGAGTAGTATGTGGGAATTAGGATAATAGGGCATTTACTATGCATTTGTGGTTGTTCTATTTGGTGAGAAACATGTTTAGGTTGAAATCCCTAAATTTCTATGAATTAAAATTGTTATGTTTTGATGAGTAATTTTTGATATGTGATGATAAATTGTATTTGGAATTGATATATTGGTGAAATTAAGAGATAAATTGAAAACCCAATTTAATATTTTATAAACCGTAACTTCTTGCTACTACCTTGCCATGACACGTTGCTTGTATTCGAATATATACATGTTCATATATATGCTTGTTGTTGTCTTATATCAAATTGTTTTAATATATATAACAAGTGGTATGCCAAAAATTGATACCTATTATAATTTAATGCATTCTCTATTAGGCACATCTATTAGAATATAAAAACTATATAATGGTTTTTCTCATTATTCTATGATTTGACTAAGAATTAGAAATGTCATATATGATGTAGCATAATTGGAAATGGCAAGGCGTGTTATCATTCACTGTAGTGAAAATGAAAGAAATTTGGTGTTATTTATAAGCCTACTGTAGTATCACGTTGCATTGACATACTGTAAGTTTAACTAAGTAATAAATTATTTCAACGTTTAGTAATATATATACATGTCTCATAATATTAAAGTAATAATAGTAATAATTTAATATTAATGAATATAATAGAATAATATTTAGAGGTTAAATATTGAGTCAATCAGATAATTTAATTTATTTTGAATTTTAATAGGGTTATCAATAGAGATGTTAGAGTTGTCAATAAAATTGTTAGGAGTAGTTTTGAGTTATTAAGAGTCATACTTTAATTGTTTTTGGTGATTCTGACATGTTCAGAATTGTCAGCGTTGTTTTCGAATTGTTTAAAATTAAATCTAATAAGCTGTAGAATTAAAGGTAAAGATATTTGACCCTTTAGTGTTGTTTTGCTATTACTTGAGTCAGACCATTATCCAATTATTTTCATAAATATTATTTTATATACAAGAGTTGTCGGTAGAGCAATTTTGAGCACCTTAGAGTTATTTTAGATTTTGAGCACCTTAGAGTTATTTTAGAGTTGTAGGATTGTGGTGGTTTAATAGTAGTTTAAAGTAGAAAATCTGAATAATTTAGCAGAAGATTAATTAATCAAAAAATAGTCGAAATAATCTGATTAACTATGTGGTTTGTTTGTAGGTTATTTTGGTTGATTCGATGTGTTATATGTTTGCCGTAAATTGTGAAATTGCAGGTGATAAATTGTGTTGTGTTGTTTCCGTTGAATTGTCGTTGTTATTTGCTGGTATTGATGTTGTTAATAAATTGCAAAGTTGCAGATTGTGATGAAATGAGTTTTTGTTTGCTCGTATTAATTTTATTGATAAACTATTATTATTGTTGATACGTTGATGAAGTCGTAGGTCGTATGACCATCGTTGATAAGTTGTTTTGCAGTTGATGAAGTTGCAGGCCTATGGCCAATGTTGAATAAGTTGAATTGTTCTGATTTATGGACATGCTTGAGTTGTAGGTCGAATGACCAGTGATGATCTAAGTTGATGTCATTGATGTATATTTTAAGTTGTTGTTGTATGTTGTATGTTGTTGTTGCATTGTTGTGTATTTGTTGTTGAAGTTGAGGTTGCATGGCATACATTGCATTATTAAGTTGGCCTGGATTGGCACCACGTTGAAAATTGAAAGCTTATGCCTTGGCCTTAATGGCACCACGTTGAAGGCTTATGCCTTGTTAATGCCTCGATAAACTGGCATATGTTTAAGTTGGGAGTTCTGCTCCAAATGGTACCACATGCATTTGCATAGTTGAGTCACATATTGAGTCACAAGTTAAAGTTGTTGTTATTATTCGTTGTTTAGTGATTGTCGTTGTGTTGTTGTTGATATAAGTTGTTGTTGCTATAAGTTGTTGTTGTTATAAGTTGGCGTTGTTATTAAGTTGTTGTTATTAAGTTGTGTTGAGTTAAGTTGTTACGTTGACGAATATGTTGTGATAAATATTGTTGTGTGGAGAAATTGTTGTCATTATATTACGTTGATGATTATGTTTTAATTGTTGGTTGTGAGAATAAGTTGCGAAGTGGTGATTTACGTTATCTAAATTCTATCATATATTATTTATCATACAATTTATTAGATTGTTAGATATCTCACCCCTTCATTTGTTTCGTTGTTGCCTTTATACTGGTAACGTGCAGGTATTCAAGAATGGAAGAATTAGTTGTTGTTGGTTCAAGTCGGTGTCTTTGCTCTGATACGTAACACTCGGGGGGACGTTTGGTCTATGTTGTTTATATTGTTGACTCTTGTTGTTATTAGTATAATTTGTTGAATCCTAAGTGATGTTGTGAAATAAAAAGTTGTTAAGTATGTTGAAAGTTGAATAACATGTTTCAAGTTATTATTAGTATAATATATTCAGTTGTATAACTATGAATTCCGCTGCGTAGTAATAAAAAAATATTTTGTTTGAAAGTTATTGCAAGTTGTTATGAGATTCTCCGAATTAAAAAGTGTTATGTATCTTATCTGTTTGTGTTGTTAATGTTGAAATGTGGCATCCCATGTTTTGTTGAAAATTTTAATTACTCTGATTTTCGATATATTTTCCGGGTAGAATTTGGGGTGTTACAGGGAGTGAGTAGCATTCTGTGAGGGTCGGTGAAAACTTCTTCTCTAAATGAGGGTTGAGGTTGTTGTTTCTGTTGTTGGTGGGATGATGAAGCCATTGTTCTAAGACATAGGGTTTTAAGAAGAAAAGAGAAAGCTTGAAAATAAGGGTTTTCAAAAGAAGAGAGCAAATGATTTAAAAACGATGGTTTTGAAAAAGTGTTAAACGTTGAATATATATAGAAAACTATTTTCTTGAAAACATGCAATTAATTAAACTTAATGCCAAAGAAAAATGATTAAGAAACATAATGATTGCTGACAAGGGAGATAGCATGAAGATATAGTGAACAGTTACCGATGTGACCAGTGCCTCAATGCATCAACTCAAATGTTTCACTCTATCAGATATTGAACATGTGTTAATTTTCTGAGAATGGCTTAGCGATTAAGTTTGATAAATGTTGATTTGGTGAACTACATGTATCTATCTCAAGCTGGATCATCTTTCAGATCTTCTTGATAGATTCTAATTCAATTACTCGTCTCACTTCTGAAGGACAATTGATGATATGTTCACAAAAAAATATTATTCTGAAAGATAAACATACAGAATTAAACTGTTCATTCTGGGTATAATTCCATGCTGAGATGCTTCTTAATGAAATTGAACCTATCTTCAACAAGGGGTTTTGTAAATATATCAGTCCATTGATGGTCTGTGTCAATAAATTCTAAGGAAAGGTTTCCCTTCTGAATATAGTCCCTAATGAAATGATGTTTAATTTCTATATGCTTAGCTCTAGAAACAAGTACATCCAAAAGGATGAAAATAAGAAATATTGGGCTTTTTGTTCTTCCATAATTCATAAGGAGTCTTCTCCAGCATAGGTCTTATAAAGATTCTATTATGGATATAACACGATGTGTTCACTACTTCTGCCCAGAAATGTTTAGCAATGTTAGTCTCATTGATCATGGTTTGAGTCATTTCTTGTAAAGTTCTGTTTTTACGTTCTACAACTCCATTTTGTTGTGGAGTTCTAGGACAAGAAAAATCATGAGAAATACCATTTTCGTTAAAAAGTTTTTCAAAATCTTTATTTTCAAATTCTCCATCATGATCACTTCTGACTTTTACAATTCTAAACTGTTTTTCATTCTGGAATACATTACAGAAGTTAGCAAACACAGAATGTGACTAATCCTTGTGTCTCAAGAACTGTACCCATGTCCATCTGCTATAGTCATCTACGATCACCAATCCATACTTCTTTCCACTAATGGATGTAGTTTTCATAGGTCCAAATAGATCAATATGTAGAATTTTTAATGGCCTAGAGGTAAAAACAATATTTTTTTTATTTGAAAGGAGGTTTGGTAAATTTGCCTTTTTTACATGCTTCACACAGAGCATCTGAGCTGAACTTCAGATTTGGATGTCCTCTGACTAGATTGAGTTTGTTAATTTGAGATATTCTTCTCATAATAACATGTCCCAATCGTTTGTGTCAGGCCCATTGCTCATTTTCCACAGAAATAAGACATTTAACATTCTGACTCTTAAGTTTAGAAAGTTTGATTTTATAAATGTTGTTTTTTCCTTTTACCATTGAAGAGGATTTTTCCATCTTTCTTACTAACAACTTTAAAGGACTTTTGATTAAAGATTATATCATAAGCGTTATCACTTAATTAACTTATGGATAACATATTATGCATCAATCCATCTACTAACATAACATTAGTAATAAAGGGTAAGGAACTGTTACCGATAGTTCCAGAGCCAATAATTTTACCCTTTTGGTTGCCTTTGAAACCTACATAATCTCCAACTTTAAGTTCTAGACTTTGGAACATATGTTTTCTTCCCGTCATGTGTCGAGAGCATCCAGAGTCCAGGTACCAAGACTGGTGTTTTAACTTTGTTGTCAAAGACATCTGCAACATATATTATTTTTTCTTTAGGTACCCATATATTTTTGGGTCTTTTTTAGCTAGAGTTTCTAAAGTTTTGTTTGAACTTTGGTTTAACATAAGATTTTTCATAATATGACTGACTAGTATATTTCATGTCATGAGGATGACCATAAGTGAAGTGTGATTTCAGAGGAGTGTATTTAATGACAAAGTTATCTACTTCAGAATAAGGTTTTTCATTTTTAGAGGACACATATCCTAAACCTTTTCTACTATGTCTGCTGAGTTTATAGATTATTGAAGCCATCTTGCTTATGCTATTAGCAAGAAACTCTTGAAAACCAATGTCATATTCCTTTATAATATTATTAGAATTACTTAGAACTTCTGAAACAGATTTTTCTTGAGCTTTTTGTACATTTTCTTTAAAAACAGATTTTTCAATTTTTAGTTTAGAAATGGTTTCTTTAAGTTCAGAATTTTCTGTTTCAAGTTTCTTAGTACCTTCATAATCAGATACAAGATTCTGTTTCAGATTCTTGTATTTGATTTGAAGTTTCTATTAGTTTTCAAGTATTTCAGATAAGCTTTCTCCTAATTCATCTTTGGAGAAATTAATAGCAAAATTTGGAAATACCTCTTCAGTATCATAATCAGATTAAGAGGAATCTGAGTTTTCATCTATGCTAGCCATTAAATCTATATTTACTCTTTCATCTTCTAATTCTGGCGAAGCTTCAGAGGAATTTGAATTGTCCCATGTTTCTATAAGACTTTTCTTCTTTTCTTTGTCAAACCTCTTCTTCGACTTCTCTTTCTGAAGCTTAGGACAGTCTTTTTTGTAGTGTCTAGGTTCCTTACATTCATAGCAGACAACTTCTTTGCTACTTGTCTTTTTGTATCTAAAGGATAAATTAGAGAAATTTCTAGATCTTCTTGGATTTTTGAAAATCCTCTGTCTATTCTTCCAGAGTTTTTGAACTTTTTTGGAGAACAGAGATAGCTCATCTTCTTCTAATGATGATTGTCGCACCCCAAAATTTACCTTCCTTATCATAAATTTTCTTGGATTTCCTTGCAAAGGCATGAGTTCAGAAATGCAGATTTCTTGATGATTCTTGGTTCTAAGTTAGATCGCCTTTTGGTTTAGTATATGATTGATGTTCCCCACATTTGAAATAAGCTGTAATACAAAGGTTGAAATTACGATCATAATATTCTGGTTTCCTTGATTCATCTGATATTTTGATTCGGATTTGAAGATTGAAGATTAAAGTTTAAATTTAAGAATGATTAGAATTTGGATTTATGGCTAGTTATTGGGTGCATTAACTTTTAGATTTGTTCAAAAAAACTTATATGTTTATGGTGACACGAATTAATGCAAGCAAAGTTTGGAACATACTTTCATGCTTAATTTCTTGTTTCGACCAGAATTAATTCAAACATTGATTCAAAGTACATTCAAGTATTGTACAAAGAGAAAATCCAAGTTCGTTCAAGACTTCGTGAAGTTAGAAGAACTTGATTTGTGTCAATAAGAATTTACCATATTCAAAGTGATTCAAGAGATTTAGAGAAAATAATTTGTTCGGGATTCAAAGTTTGGTAGTTCAAGAATGAATAGTGCTAAGTTTCAAAGGCATATATCATCACCAAGCTCAATTAACAAGAAAAACATTTTTATTTATTTATTTTATTTATACTTCAAAAAGTCATCTTCAAAAACAATATCAAAATCAAGGATTGCCATTTGTTCAAGATTCAAATCATTAGTAAAGGAGTTGGATTTGCAAATTCTAATTTGAATTGATGATCTACAAATTTTCACAAGTTTTTTGCAAAAAAGGATCTTACATACTTTTTATAAAGTATTGATAAATATGAGTTAATAACCATCCAAGTGTGAAATTCATCCAAATGTTTCCAAACTCATTCAAAAGCTCTTACAAGTTATAGAAATTTTGACAAAGTTCCATTTTGAACATTGTTCCTAAGTTATTTCATTCAAAGTTCAAATTATAAGAGCAATTTCATCAACATTTCAAGGGCAATTCAATTGGTTATGTCTAGCTTTAACTTTGTAAGAAATTCAAAATTAATACAAAGCCCTTTCTTTGTTCAAGGCACCAAATGTATTCCAAAGTTCAAAGAACTCAACAATTCTATGTGAAGAAATTTCAAGTTACATTCTTTTCTACATAGAAGATACAAGGTTCATTCACAAAAGTCTCACAAAGAGTTCCCTAATGGACATGTTTATCCTAAGAAGTACGTATTTATCCTAAGAAGTTATAACAAGTTTCTTTGGCCTCAAGTTTCCTCTGAGCTTTTTTTTCTTCACTCCGGCTTCATCATTTATCTTTGACAATCCTCCAAGCTCTTCCAAGCCTTGCTAAAGTTTCTGCCTTGTCCGTATTCTCTAGAGCATCCTCACCCTCATTACATGAAACACAAAGAAAAATGTTTAACAAGTGAACAAAGAATCGAAACATAAACATAAACAAGAATTTTCAAGAGAACTTTTCTTTTCAAGGCTCATCATTAGGGTTAAGTTTAAGGAATCAGGTTTTTAAGGGTTTTAATCATATTCAAGCGACAAAGCCTCATACAAAAACATATTACAATCATTGGCCAAAATCTCCCATTGCAAATCACGAATTATTTCGGTTCACAAAGGGAGGTGTAACTCAAAATCATCATAGTTACAATAATAAAGTAAGCCAGCAGCAAGCATAAGTTTTTAGCCCAAAAACCAAATTCAGATATCAGTACAGCAGAGCAGACAAAGTCAGAGTTGCCCAAAGCCCAAAACAGCATTGTTTTCCAAAGTCCAACAAGCCAATTCATTAAGCCTTTTTCACAAAATTATAAGGTCCAGCAACAGAAAAAGCAACCAGAAACCCTAACGATATTTAAGCATCAAATGCAGAAACCAAAAGGGACACACGGTTCACAAGTAAACCCTAGACACAGCAGCCAAAACATAAAAAAACCAAAGTGTTGTTCATGTTCGTGATTTTGAAGAAAAAAAAGCAAACAGAAATCCAAACCAGTAAGCTACCATTGTTCCCAAAACCAGAAAAAGCAAACAGAAATCATAACCAGTAAGCTACCATTGTTCCCCAAACCAGAAAAAGCAAGCAGAAATCTTAACCATAACCACCATCATCTTTACTTTCAGAACCAAAATCTCAGAACACAGAAACCAAATCGTATCTAACACAGCCTCAGCAACCATTAACAAAACCCTAAATAATCATCATCATTTTCCTTAAACGAACCCTTCAAAAAGTTAAATTTTCAGAAATCAAAGTTCTGAATTTGAAAGATGAAGAGGAAAAGAGGAACAATCTCACCCGAAAACAGACAAGGAGGTCAAATCTGTACGGTAGGGTTTCCAACACCCCTTCAAGATCTACGCCAAATGGTTATAGATCTACAAAAAAATCAAGCAACGGTTTCTTAAACAGCAAGAGGAAACAAAGACAAACATGTAACCAAATCAAGGATCAGAGAAAGCGGACGAAACAAAATAATATAAGGAAATCCAGATCGGGCCATTCCACGGCAGCGTCGCCGTTCTCATAAGCACCACCGTGGATGTTCGTCCCTCAGCCATCACCTTCATCGTCTCTGGCGAGAGAGATGAAAGAGTTGCAAAGATAAGAGAGTTTCGAACAACAAAAACCCGCAAACCAACACAGAACGGCGACGGAACCAGAGTTCCGAAATCATAACCAACAGAGATCGCAAGCTAAAAACAGAATTTCGGCGAGATCGATAGAGATAGTTATGGCATGCAAGCAAAGAGAAAGAGGAAGAATCTCGGAGAAGGCATGGAAAACGTGAGAGGAAGATGAAGAATCGTATCTGATGGTAGAGAGAGATTGTGTAAAATGAGTTTTGGGCTTTCTTTTAATTTTGTTTTTCTTTCTTTTAATTTTATTTTACTATAATAATTAAGGTTAATGGTGTCGGTGGTGACAAATGTCACCCACCCACTAATTAACTTGAATAAATCTGCTATATGCCTCTCTGCTGTTATCATGCACTCTCGAATCTCAGCCTTCAGATCAAAGTATCACCATCATCTGCAATATCCTACGCACCCGATTCATCAACTTATGATAGACCCTTGTTTGTTGACCACGCAGAATCCAGCGGACCCCCTTTATTTGGGCTTTCTATCTATCCACACCTCCCAGAATTACTTCCCGCAGACTATTTCTAAACCCTCTCTTTTATTTAATTAATTTATTCAATTTAATTATGCAAATAATTTATTTTTAGGTTGATGTATTAAATAATAATTAGTTTATGATAATTTTTAATTGATAATCTATCGATTAAATTATTAGTTGATTTTTTATCAAATAAAAAAGATCGACTCTAATAATTATTTAAATCTTTTAATTGTATTGTGTGATAATTATTTATCTGCTCTTGCATGCTTGCACGATATGTTCATGATTGTACACTTCACACACATTTAATATAAAATAATCGATTCCATTTCTCATATTGGCTCATAAGCCAATTTCCTTAAGGGTCTCATAGTTGGGGATGGGCATGGCCATCCTCACAAGATTAATTAAAGCCCTTGTTGGTTTAATTAATCATAACCCGAATAAATATTGGTCCATATACCTATTTTCCATTCCACAAGGGTCTCATAGTTGGGGATAGGAGCACCTATCCTCACAAGATTAATCAAGTCCATATACTTGGTTAATCATAACCCAAATTATTCCTTCTCTTTCGGTCCGTTACCAAACCCCATCTAAAATACTTTCATAATTAACTTACAAACCTCGATCCAACGTCGAGTGCACTTTCAAAACTCTTTCACAATAAAAACCCAAGTATTTAAATCATTGGTTGCTAGACCAATTGTTTAAATACTTGTGCAAATAAACTCCTAGTCTTTAAATCGTTGGATGCTAGTCCAATTTCTTAAAGACTCTTAATAACGTGAATTTTATTTCACTTCACTTTTTCATAAGAAAACTTTTGGGATGATAGACGACTCGTTGAGCATTGAGCTCCTCTTGTTTCTAGTATTTGAATCGTAGGATGCTAGCCCTATTGTTCGATACTTTTCACCCACTTAAAACAAATTCAACTCACTTAACTCTTTTTCGGTCATATGCGACTATCAAAACTCTTTTCTTACAAAGAGTGTGCAATAGCCATTTCAAACACGAACGAGGACTTAAGCTTTTCAAACAAACTAAACAAGTCCAAGTTCAAGCATTTGAACTGTCTAAATGCACGATTTTTCTTATAAAATCAACACAACCAACTTAAAATATTTTTGAGAGGAACTACGGAGTTTTGACTTTCCCATTGCACGAGGGAATACGTAGGCACAAGGTTCTGAAACCGCGACAAACTCAAAATAATAATAAATAAACCCCGTTTCTTTTATTTCTCGATCATAACTCATGAATCAGCAATTTAACACACACAAACACTTAGAACTAAACGGGTCCCATCGAGTACGATGGATGTGAGGGGTGCTAATACCTTCCCCTTGCATAACCGACTCCCGAATTCACATCTTTTGGTCACGTAGACCGCCTTATCCATCTCTGTGGGTTTTCTCTATATTTCCCCGTTCTTTTTAAAACAAATAAAATTAGGTGGCGAATTCATTGTTTTTAAAACAACCAATGAAAAAAACCAGTCATCACAGCTGGCGACTTAACTGGGGACAATATTTAAAATTCTTTTGACTTAGCGAGTCAACCCTAGTTTAGATTCTTCGCATGTTTGTGTGTTTGTTTGTTGCCTTATTCTTGTTCATTTATGTTTCATTTCTTATTACTTCTTGACATTTTGTATATTATCCTGTTGATATATATTATTGTGTTGGGATCTTGTGGTTATGATTCATAAATAAGCCCAGTACCCAGGCTTCTAGGTAACATTAAGTTAGAGTGGTTGCGTAGCTTAGGTCCATTGGACATCCGTGTCCCTTGGATCGACGTGAAGACTACAACTTAGAGTTGGTCATTTTAAGAGGGTTGTTGCACCGTATGCTAGTGCGGGACAAATTTTTTTGGATAAATGGCCTATAACTCTAAGTATTAGGATGTCCAAAACCGAGACCGACCGCTCAAAGGCTTTTGAGTATCCCTTTAGGAGCCGTTTCTTGGAGTATACTTTTGGAAATACTATCAACACGTAAACCGCTCGCGTGATGATAATATTTGTTAAAAGAGGATCTGAGACTCCGAGAAACATTTAGCAAAAAACATTAGAACCATCCAGTATGGGGATTTGTTGGGTAGACGTCGAAACCATGGCCGACCGTCCTTTTAAACCCTTGTCTGTTTAACTTTACTTGTAATTTCGCGCATAACATCACTATGTATCGCATCACATTGCATTATTACATGCATTACCATCACATTGCATTCTTACATGCATTACCATCACATTATATTTGTATTCTTTCATGCATTATCATCCATTTCATTTTCACCAGAAAACTCATTCCATCTTTTCTGTCCAGAAATATCAAACTGTCTACTCGACACGCGTTCAAAACTTGAAGGATGTATCAGAAGGCTATAGACAAGCTTCAACGTGGTCAGGAACTATTGAAGGCAGAAGTTAATCGTTTGAAAAGTCAGATGAGCCTGGTCATGGATCTCTTGCAAGTTGTGTTGAAAAGAGAATGCAACACTACACCAATTTCTGCAAATTTGGTTACTACTCTATCGTCTGATGTCTCTATGGGTCAAGGACATCCACATGTAGAGAAATCTCCAGTTCAAAATTCTCCTACTAGGCATCATCATCGTCCTTCACCTTTGAAGATTCCTCGACAACAGCAATTGCTTACTCTCATGCCAAAGAAGAGGGAACCAAATCAGCATATTAATCCGCATTATCACCGATATGCTCCACAGGATATTCAGTCAATCCCAATATCATATTCTCGAATTATTGCCTTACCTAATTCAGAGTGGTGTTGTGATACCAAGAGAGTTGAAGCCAGGGCCTGGGATTGCTAAAGCGTGGTTTGATGAGAGTGCCAGATGTGCTTTTCATGCTGGCTCTGCAGGACATGAAACTTAGATTTGTTTCGCCTTCAAATGCAAGGTCCAAGAGCTAATTGATGACAAGATTTTTTCTTTCAAATAGAATGACTCGAGTTTAGACATTTTGGTTTCAAATTCTGATGATAGCAGTCTCGAGGGATTTCCAAAACTCATTGGGACAATTGTTTGCCAAAATGGAGTTGAGACTCTACAGAATAGTGTCAGCTATGAAGTAGACCAAATGATCACTTCAGAAAAGGTGGTATCCTTCAGCAAAGATATCTCAAGTTCTAGCAAGGGGAAGTCAGTTGCAACACCGACTCATTATCCTCCATTACCGTCTTTCAAACCTTTGAATCAACAACCTTTGTCTGGTCTTCCTTAGCATCAGAGTCGGAACTCTCAAAATCAAACTGTGCCTCGGAATAATCTGGAAAGAATGGAGGCTCCTCTTGATTCAATTCCAGTGACCTACAGTCAACTTTTGCCATATCTGGTTCAAAGTTTATTGGTGGTTCCAAAGTTTCTTAACCCACCAAAGTTATTCCCTCCTGGTTATGATCATGATGCGCAGTGTGGATATCACGATGGAACAGTAGGCCACTCCACAGAGGAATGCAACGCCTACAAAGCCAAGGTTCAACAGTTGGTCGACAATAAGTACTTGACTCTTCAAGGAGGGAATCTGTTTGTGAATGGAAATCCCATACTCAAGTGAGCCACTAAGACCACTGAAATTCATCTGAATCAACAAGTCAAGACAGAGCTCAAGTCTCCTCAACAATGACAGTCTTTTATTTCTTTACTGCATTTTCATGTGTATCTTGTTTAATTGTTTAAACTTTGTTTGCATGTAGAAACTTGTTTGTTTTTTTATCTTAATGCAATGAGTATGTTTGGCTTGAAGAAATCCAGTCGTTATCACTCTTTATTTGATTTGCGAGCATTTTGATACCAACGTTACCAATCCTTTCGCCTAGGCAAAGATTGGAGGGAGGATGACGATAATCAAAAAACGCCAGGTCTCTAGTCATATGCTTTCGAGTAAAAACCTTACTTACGATGTACAGGCCTTGTTTCAAATTCCCAAACACCGGAGTTATAAGGGAGATAAACCATCGTTAACCCCTTTGAGCCTTTAAGTAAGAGTTTCTTTTCTTTTTTAAAAAAAAAATCCTCATTTAAACCCAGGGGAGGGTAGTGTTCAGTTAATCTGATCGAGCGTTCAAAACTCATCAAGAGTGTGCATCAAAGGACACAACAATGGTTATCCCCCATCTGCCTAAGGACTCAGACGGTCACTATCACTTCCAACAAATTGAAGACAGTGCAAAGATTCACGACTTGTTCAAAAAAGGATTAAAAGGAAAGAGACAAAAATCCCGCTAAGTCAAAACTTAGAAATAAGTCGCTTAGGCAAAAGTCAGGCAAAATTTAGGGAATGCATTATCAAAGAAAAAAAATTTCAACCAAGAACAAGTCGCGTTGTTAAATACCAAAAGCAAAAATGTGAGTGACTGTCGGGTCCAAGAAACCTCGTATTGGTTCCTCAACCATTATAACTCCTCTCGAGAGATGAGTGCTCGTATCAGGATAGTTGAACTTAGGGCTGAAGAACATCATGGAGAATGGGCGGGCACCAAATATTTTGAGCCTAAAAATCCTTTTTCTAAAAAAAACCGTGAACCAAACCACGTCACAACCCTCAAAAGTCCTAATTGAAGCATGGGTTAATTCAAAAACATACAACGAAGAGATCGCCTTTACCTGACTTCTACAGTGTGTGTTAAGTATCTGTGTTGGTATCATATGCTTCATAAAGAAAAAATTTTCAACATTGCATTCTAAAAGTGTTTCGCTCACAAAAAAAAGTCATAATGTTTTTCATACAAAACTTCAAGACGCATAAATGTTGCATTATAATTATCATAATAAACATTCTTCTACATGTAAAACAATTACTTGACATTAAAGAAGTGTTCATAAGAACATCAGTGAAGATGTTAACTTTGTCCAAAAGAAAGACTTGATCATTTCTTTGTATCAAAAGGCATGACGTTTAAGGACTCCATTTGAGTGCATCGCAAGTTGTTTTCTCAAGACTCTATTAACTTGGGGCAATCAAATCGAAATTCAGCTTCTCGAATTTCTGCCAATCTGGGGGCAGCTCCTTAAAGAGCAATCAGCAGATGATTTGGTCCTTCTCAAAGAGCGGTTAGCTTGGGACAACCATCGTTTCATGATTTTGTCAACTTGAAGCAATTACTTCGAGACATGGAAGTCTCTCTAAGGCTGTATACATTGGGGCATTTCGAACTAATCGTTCAGTTCCAATCAATCCGAGGAATTTACTTTGAGACATTAAAGCAAAAAAAAAAGAAGCTTTCATTCCATCAAGTTAGGTCTTCATGTGTTGTTGATCTGAAGCAGTTACTTCGTGACAATGAAGCTCTCTTAATTGAAGCAAGTGTTTGTTTCAAGAATCAATTAGTCTGAAGCAATTACTTTGAGACGTAGAAGTCTCTCTAAAGCTCATCCTGGGGTAGGTCTTCCCTATGTTTGTATAGCTCTTTATTCAGATGCAGTCAATCTGAGGAAATTACTTGAGACGTAGAATTCTCTCCAAGATTCATTCTAAAGCAAGCTTGTTGAAAAGATTCATTTAATCTGAGGCAACTACTTCGAGACGTTGGAGTCTCTCCAATGTTCATCCTGGGGCATGTTGTAACACCCCTTCTAATTTACCCACGATTTATAAATATTAATCAGAGTTTTAAACACATATCAAGAGGCGTCACAATTTTAACAATTCAAAATATAACCAAAATAGTTATCATGCTTTTCACTGAAGAACTCATTAAATAAAACCAACCAAAAGTTATGTTTAAACAGCAGAATCATAACGTAGAATCCGGAATACATCAATCCATAATTGTTCCAGGACATAAACCAAAACCATCATTTAAAATCCATAAAGAATTCCCAATAGAACGTTCCCCAGTGTTACAACTACCAGAGCATGACACTGACACGCGGATTAACTAAGGAACACAACTCTAGAAGCTGTCCTCGCCGATTCCAAAGCAGCTAATCACTTCAATCTGAAATCATTAAAGTAAGGGTGAGATTTCTATCCAATATAGAATGCATTATACGTTTTTTAAATACAACAGAACAATTCAATACGTTAGTCCACTATCAATAACATAATCATAGTTCAGTTCACAAACATTGCACACAATTCATTATGCAAATAAAGCAATCAATGGAAATTGCAACACTGGAAACCATCCTAGCATGTTACAATCTCATATGCAATGCAGACTCTATGCATGTGGTACCAAACGTGAACCAAGTTCACCCACTGTTCCATTATACTCGGAAAACAGCGTCAATCCATGATTCGCCCATAACCACTGGGTCAAGAATCTAGCCTCACTACCTTTGTATCCTGGTAAGTTTATTGACTCTGCAAGCTCACCTCCGCACAATGGGAACGAACCAATAACAATGCTTATGCATGCACCATCAAAGCATACAACATCAATTCAACGGAATATGATCACAACATAATTTCACATAAATGCCAATACCAATCGATCACATGATAACAACATAATCATGAAATAAATTATCACAAAGCATAAACATGCCAAACGCTTACCCTTCAATTAGTAAGACTATCACCAGTATATACAATAACAACAACACATGATATCAATGCAATCATGAATAAACAACAAGGAAAACAACACATAAGCATCAATCCTCGTTCAACCTGTCAGAACTATCTAAACCAATCCATCCACCATTCCTAAAACTACCATAGTTCACAAATCGGAAAAAATGGCTCTTTTCAAAATAAAATCTATTAATTATAATTTTCTTCATTTTATAAAATAGAGTATTTAATTTAAGAAACAACGTCTAAAACGGCGACTAAAACGGACTTACGGTTTGAAAGTTATGAATTTTTAAAGTTTAGTATTTTTCAAAAAGAAACAGTGGAACCCGGTTCCTCCATATGGGGAACCGGTTCCTGCGTTCAAAAATGCCATTTTTACTTACCAATACACTGGGAACCCGGGTTCTCCTACATGGGAACCGGTTCCCACGACCCCTAGTGGTAGAAAACACTAGTTTTGACAGCAGAATGTTTCCAACTTATTCTATAGCATTCCCATACGAATCCAAACATCAAAAACACAAATTTTCATCCAACAAACACCAGTATTATACTATATGGCATAATTCATTTATTTCAAAACATTCCATAATATTACTACGGTTTCAAATTCCTATAATTCGACACATTTAGGGATAATCCTATGAAACCTAAACTATCCAATTTTCAAGATTCCTAACATACTAATCATCCAATTGCATCCCAAAACCCATAAGGCATAATAATCGAATGAAATCACCCCTTACCTCGCGATGATTCTTCGAATTCCCGGCGTTTGGCTTTTTCCTCTTCTCTCTTCCAAATAACCTTCTTTTTTTTCTTTTCCTTTTTATCCTCCTTTTTATATTCCTTTATTTATTCCTTTTATTATTGCCAAATAATAGAAATAAATTAGTTATTATTTAGTAGAGCTTTTTACTCCACACACCTCCAATTAAACTTTACACCCCCAACCTTCCTTTTAATTAAATAATTAATTAATCCATTTAATCCAAAAATATTATTAATTAAGCCTTTAACTAACTTAATAATTAAATTCCTAATTATTTAATCCTTGAATTAATTTGGGGTGTCACACATGTCGTCCATTTATGTAAAGTCCATCACTCTGAGATTCAGTAAATCTAAGGAGGTTATTTTGAGATGCAGAAATACCTCCAAAGCTCCTATCAAAGCATGTTATTCCCATATCAGAATATCTAGTTCCTTTGAAATGTTGACGATCAGTAAAGTATTGCTTCATAATACAGGATATTGGGAGCATTTCTTTTCAAAAGTTTCTTCTTGAAGGACTAACAGACCGGGGCATGTTAATATTTTGAAGTCGATATATCTCTTGATTGCAAATGCAGCTACATTCCCACGCATGGGGCACGCCTCTAATCATCATTATCTGATCAATTCAGAAGTTTGATATTCTTCCTTCTACAAGAATTAGCATTGTAGCCCTTCCGGCGGCAATTCAACATATGGAGCTTGGTCAATCATCTCATGGTGCCATTTTCTTCTATCCTCCGAACCAGCGATGTCGAGGATTCACTTTGATAGCCAATGCATTAACCAGTATATTCATGCATTCATTCATTCATGCATTCATATCATATACTACATGTCATATTCATGCATAAACCCCAGCCAAGACTTGGGATGTTTCGAGATCAGCTAGTTATTTTCCTCAGCAAAACCAGACTTTGAAGATTGTTTCTCGAATGACAGACTTTGTTCTTCCGGCCACAAGTTTAAAGGCTTATTAGGAAATCAATCTATAACGGTGATGATTCTCAAATCGAATCTATTCCAAGGTGATTGAGCTTCCCCAAGTGAACTCTTGTATCAACACTTGGGTTTTCCCTAGTGATTTTTCTTTATAGAGTTTCTTTTGAAGCACCCCAATGCAAGCAGAAGACCTTTCTCAAATGACAACTTAGTTCTTCTCCCCAATGCAAGTTGAACGCTTAGCCGAAAGATAAATCAGTAGTGACGTCAACTCTTAGGATAATTTCTTCCCCAAAGAAGTGATTGATCATACCCAGTGAACTCTTGTGTCAACGGAATTTCCCACTTGGATCTCCCCAGCGTTGTTCCCCATAGAGTTATCCTTAGAAGTTTCTCCATTGAAGTTTCACCTGCTCCCCAAGTGACCCTTCCTCAGCAGGGATTACCATTGTGGTATCCCCAATATTCTTATTCTCAACCAAGATCTGTTCAGAGTCTTGCAGATGACAACTTCCCGGGTAAGTCTTAGTGGCGGCAGTCCATTATAGATCCGATTTTCTGAGTTGTTCCCAGTAAATCCCCTGTGAATCTCTGGTGTGTTTATTTCCCCAGTGCATTCCTTGCTTATTCAACAGAAATATGCTTCTACCAGGTGATATGTTTAAAGGATTTTGGAAGATCTGTTGCAACATCAAAATTTCTTGAACATGTCATTACATGTTATTGTTATGCGTTGGAAGATTTATCTGCGGTGGAAACATATATCCCCCTCAGATGGTGTTGAACTTGATTCCTATCTCCTCAATGGAGTTATCTATGGCTTGTTGCAACTCACTGCTAGCATAACAACTACGAGACAAAATGATGATTTTTCAACGTTAAAATGGTTCAACATATCTGTATATGCTTGTTATGTCCTTCTGTCATCAAGGTGTTAGCTTGTCAACTATTGGGGCATTCATGCCAGGCCTGTGCGCTAAACATAAATTATTTTATCCCCGCAGAGGTCCACTTTTGATCTTCGAAGTTACCGACCATGTTCTCTTTGGCCCAACTCATCCCACTTGGGGCATTCTGTTAATGCATTTCATAAATTGCTATCATTCCTTCTAGTGGGATTACCGTGGAGCCATTCAAGTGATAGATCAACATTCAGAAACTGGTGCATTATCTGCATGATGCATTTGAACTTTCCTCTTCAACAGTATCAGGAAATCATATACTCTTTGCATTAAAACATTAAAAAAATCATGCATATCATATTCATGCATTGGTTTCGGATAGTTTCTTTTTGCAAGATCTTTCCAAGCTGAAACTGTAAATATCCTCGTAAGGGTCAAAATTGAAAGATAACTGAATTATCTTCTTTTCTACAGCACAAGTGGTATACTTGTATGAATCTTAATAACTGATGGTTTCTCCAATCGATACTTCTTCCCCAGTGAAACAGTTGTTCAATGAACTCTAATGTCATCAAAATTATCAACCAAGAATCCCCAGTGAAGTTTTCCACACGGTTTTCTTATGGAGTTTCCCCAGCGAAGCTTAATTTTCTCCCAAGTGAGTCTCCTTTAGAAAGGATTACCACAACTTTATTCTTGGTATTTTCAAGATTTCTTTCAGACAAGAATCTTCTTAGCAAATTCTAGTGGCAGTGACTTCTACAATTTTGTTACTCTGAGCTGTTCTCAGAAAACTACATTGAACTTCTGGTGTGTTTATTTCCCCAGTAAGTCCTCGACTACTCAACAGATAAATATCCACCAAGTAGGATGTTTATTCAATCTCAAGATATTTCTCCAACTCGGACGTCGATCCACATATCCACTTGCTACAACGCATTGTCTGTACAATGCCAGCAAATTAAAGCTCATTACCATAGAAGTTTTGTCACAGGTGCTGAATCTGATTCTTCTATCACTGGTAAAGCTATCTGCATACAGGTTGAAGATCTTGTCAACTCAGAAGTTGTTCAACATGTCTTTACATGTTCAGTGAGATCTCTTATTAGCAGAAACGTCGGAAACAAGGATTTACCGACTTCATAAACATCTATATCACACCAGTGTGCTGGATATTGTTTTTTTATCCCCAGAGAAGTGTATTCTCGGGTGCGCTACTGAATTTGTTCTGCTGGTAACTCGGAAGTTACATGGTCAAGACATTTAGCATGCCATGGCTCCTCGCACCTTCGTGCAAAACAATTCTGATATTGTTCTAGCCATATATCTTCGTTAAGGTATGCGGGTATTCCTTAACTCTTCGGGATTTTTCTAACAAATTCTCGATCATATCTTCGTTAAAGTCTGTGGGTATTCTTTAACTCTTTGGGATCTTCAGACAATTTCTCAATTATCTTCTATGGGATCTTCAGACAATTTCTCAATTATCTTCTTTGGGATCTTCAGACAATTTCTTAATTATATTCTTTGGGATTTTCTGACAAATTCTCAATTATATCTTCGTTAAGGTCTGCGGGTATTCCTTAACTCTTCGAGATCTTTTGACAAATTCTCGATCTTATCTTCGTTAAAGTCTGCGGGTATTCTTTAACTCTTTCGGAATTTTATGACAAATTCTCAATTATATCTAATCTCTTAATTTATTGTTTTTTCTCTTCGCTTGAGAATTGTGGTTCTCTTCTCTAAGCATTTTCGGTAAGGCATCGCTGAGATGACTTAATTTATTTCTTTTCGCTTGAGAAGTTCAATTTCCTTCTCATGGCATTTTCATTAAGACATTCTGAGATGGCTTAATCTATTGTTTTCTTTTCGCTTGAGAAGTTCGGTTTCCTCCTTATATCATTTTCGTTAAGACATCCTGAGATGGCTTAATCTATTGTTTTTCTTTTCGCTTGAGAAGTTCAGTTTCCTTCTTATAGCATTTTCGTTAAAGACATCCTGAGATGGCTTAATCTATTTCTTTTCTTTCCATTTGAGAAGTTTGGTTTCTCTTCTCAGTGCATTTTCTTTAAAACCATTTATTTATTTTCTCATTTTGGTTACTCGGATTATCCCCAGTGTTGTTGATCTCCTAGTATTCTTCAGTTGTTACTGTTGTTGTTAAGACATTCTGGTGATGCTTGACAAGTTTATTCTCCTCAGGCATTCCTTCCTTGACACTGTAGTTAAGGTATTTTATCTGGCTTTGGTATCCCACGTAGGGCAAATTTTTGGGTTCTTTTGTTATTCAATCCTCTTCCACCTTGAATGTTCGAAACTTTCAATCTTTCTCACTTATCAAGTTTAAGATGATTGAATAGGGGCAACTGTCGCACCCCAAAATTTACCCTCCTTATCATAAATTTTCTTGGATTTCCTTACAAAGGAATCAGTTCAGAAATGCAGATTTCTTGATGATTCTTGGTTCTAAGTTAGATCGCATTTTGGTTTAGCATATGATTGAAGTTCCCCACATTTGAAATAAACTCTAATACAAAGGTTGAAATTACGATCATAATATTCTGGTTTCCTTGATTCATCTGATATTTTGATTTATCTATTTATTTTATTTATACTTCGAAAATTCATCTTCAAAAACAAGATCAAAATCAAGGATAACCATTTGTTCAAGATTCAAATCATTAGTAAAGGAGTTGTGTAACACCCCATATTCTATCCGGAAAACATATCGAAAATCAGAGTAATTAAATTTTTCAACAAAACATGGGATGCCACATTTCAACATTAACAACACAAACAGATAAGATACATAACACTTTTTAATTCGGAGAATCTCATAACAACTTGCAATAACTTTCAAACAAAATACTTTTTTTATTACTACGCAGCGGAATTCATAGTTATACAACTGAATATATTATACTAATAACAACTTGAAACATGTTATTCAACTTTCAACATACTTAACAACTTTTTATTTCACAACATCACTTAGGATTCAACAAATTATACTAATAACAACAAGAGTCAACAATATAAACAATATAGACCAAACGTCCCCCCCGAGTGTTACGTATCAGAGCAAAGACACCGACTTGAACCAACAACAACTAATTCTTTCATTCTTGAATACCTGCATGTTACCAGTATAAAGGCAACGGCGAAACAAATGAAGGGGTGAGATATCTAACAATCTAATAAATTGTATGATAAATAATATATGATAGAATTTAGATAACGTAAATCACCACTTCGCAACTTATTCTCACAAACACAATCACAACATAATCATCAACGTAATATAATGACAACAATTTTTCCACACAACAATATTTATCACAACATATTCGTCAACATAACAACTTAACTCAACACAACTTAATAACAACAACTTAATAACAACGCCAACTTATGACAACAACAACTTATAGCAACAACAACTTATATCAACAACAACACAACGACAATCACTAAACAACGAATAATAACAACAACTTTAACTTGCGACTCAATATGTGACTCAACTATGCAAATGCATGTGGTACCATTTGGAGCAGAACTCCCAACTTAAAATCATGCCAGTTTATTGAGGCATTAACAAGGCATGAGCCTTCAACTTTCAACTTGTGCCAATCCAGGCCAACGTGGGTGAGCATAGCTCCAACATAAAAATTGTCAATCCAGGCCAACTTAATAATGCAAATGCTATGTATGATACAAAAACCACAACATCAACAACAACTTAAAACGACATCAACTTAATCATGCATTAAACTTAATCAACAGTGGTCATTTAGACCTACAACTCAAACAACACAGCAACTTTCGACGTAAACAACACAACACAATTTTATCACCTGTAAATTCATAATTTACGGCAAGTATATGATTTATTCTATACTCTTAACTCATAAAAATGTTATAATAATATATAATAATAACTTGATATAATTCTCAATGAATTATAAATCACTCTACCACAATCCCTACAATTCCAAAATAGCTCTAAGATGCTCAAAATTGCTCTACCGACAACTCTTGTATATAAAATAATATTTATAAAAATAAGTGGTTAATGACATGACTCAAGTAATAATAAAACAACTCTAAAGGGTCAAATACGCTTACCTTTAATTCTACGATTTATTCTATGGCTTATTAGATTTAATTTGAAACAACCCGAAAACAACGCCGACAACTCTAAACATGTCAGAATCACCCAAAACAATTAAAGTATGACTCTTTATAACTCAAAATAACTCCCGACAATTTTATTGACAACTCTATCAATTCTATTGACAACTCTAACAAATTTAAAATTAACTTAAATTAGTTAATTAACCCAAAATAATTATCTCTAATTTAAACTACTAAAAATATTATACTAATAATATTAAATTATCTTTATTATTATTATTATTATTATTATTATTATAATGGTTCACAATAATAATTTAATATAAATTTCCAAATTTATATCAACAGCTTATATATTAAACAAGTTTACAAGTGATTCTGTTATAAACCCACAGATTTCAAGTTCTATTAAATTAACAGTGACATGGACTTCTAATACACGTATATTAGTTTTAGAGTTACTATTTTGACAAATACATTATGACACTATAAATTAATAGTACATGAGTTAATAAACTCAATAATTCATTGCAACACAGAGAAAAAAGGAATATTATCATCGGTTCATTCTCATACAAACAACTTTAAGCAATAACCATGCCGCTACTGTATCGTGATAGTACATGTAACATAACAATCTACACCGACTAATTTTACAGGATTACACGTTATTGTATCTTAATATTTAAGATGTATTTTCAATTAAGAACATCAAAACACAATTATTTATCAATGATTGCTCATCAAACCTAACAATTTCAATCTATAGAAATTTGGGAATTTCAATCTAAACATATTCTTCACCAAACAGAACAACCCCAAATACATAGTAGATTCTCCATTATCCTAATTCCCACATACTACTCACCATACAACCCATTAGAAAATTAGAACCCCACCCTTACCTGGATTGAAGGTCGCTCTACGGAGTTTATTAATTCGGTTTGGCTTCGGTCTACAATTTTCTCATTTTTCTCCCAAGCCTATTCCTCTTTTTCTTCCTCTTTTCACGTATACTATTCTTTTCCCTTTTCTTCTCCTTGTTTTCTAACAACCTCTCCAAAAACCTAATTTCTTATTATTTATAATAACTAATAATTATATTTCTCTTATTGGACCTATTTCTCTACACCTCTCTTTCTACTAATTTCAACCATCTAAGCCCAACAAATTATTCTAATTTTATTAGTATTACTAATATTCAACTATTATTATTATTACTATTACTATTTATTATTATTATTATTATTATTATTATTATTATTATTATTATCTATCGGCTAGTCAACAATTAATCCAATTAACGCCTCTTATAATAATTTCGGTAATTCCCAACTTCGACTAATTCCAATAAATAATTTCTTATATAATTTAATTAAATAATTAATTAAATTTCCGGGCGTTACAAGTTGGATTTGCAAATTCTAATTTGAATTGATGATCTACAAATTCACAAGTTTTTTGCAAAAAAGGATCTTACATAATTTTTATAAAGTATTGATAAATATGAGTTAATAACCATCCAAGTGTGAGTTTCATCCAAATGTTTCCAAACTCATTACAAATTCATTCAAAAGCTCTTACAAGTTATAGAAATTTTGACAAAGTTCCATTTTGAACATTGTTCCTAAATTATTTCATTCAAAGTTCAAATTATAAGAGCAATTTCATCAACATTTCAAGGGCAATTCAAGTGGTTATGTCTAGCTTTCACTTTGTAAGAAATTCAAAATTAATACAAAGACCTTTCTTTGTTCAAGGCACCAAATGTATTCCTAGGTTCAAAGAACTCAACAATTCTATGTGAAGAAATTTCAAGTTACATTCTTTTCTACATAGAAGATACAAGGTTCATTCACAAAAGTCTCACAAAGAGTTCCCTAATGGACATGTTTATCCTAAGAAGTACGTATTTATCCTAAGAAGTTATAACAAGTTTCTTCAGCCTCAAGTTTCCTCCGAGCTTTTTTTTCTTCACTCCGGCTTCATCATTTATCTTTGACAATCCTCCAAGCTCTTCCAAGCCTTGCTAAAGTTGCTGCCTTGTCCGTATTCTCTAGAGCATCCTCACCCTCATTACATGAAACACAAAGAAAAATGTTTAACAAGTGAACAAAGAATCGAAACATAAACATAAACAAGAATTTTCAAGAGAAAGTTTCTTTTCAAGGCTCATCATTAGGGTTAAGTTTAAGGAATCAGGTTTTTAAGGGTTTTAATCATGTTCATGAGACAAAGCCTCATACAAAAACATAATGCAATCATTGGCCAAAAACTCCCATTGTAAATCACGAATTATTTCGGTTCACAAAGGGAGGTGTAACTCAAAATCATCATAGTTACAATAATAAAGTAAGCCAGCAGCAAGCATAAGTTAAAAGTTTTAGCCCAAAAACCAGATTCAAATATCAGTACAGCAAAGAAGAGAAAGTCAGAGTTGCCCAAAGCCCAAAACAACATTGTTTTCCAGAGTCCAACAAGCAAATTCATAAAGCCTTTTTCACAAAATTAAAAGGTCCAGCAACAGAAAAAGAAACCAGAAACCCTAAGGATATTTAAGCATCAAATGCAGAAACCAAAAGGGACTCACGGTTCACAAGTAAACCCTAGCCACAGCAGCCAAAACATAAAAAAACCAAAGTGTTGTTCATGTTCGAGATTTGGAAAAAAAAAGTAAACAGAAATCCAAACCAGTAAGCTACCATTGTTCCCAAAACTAGAAAAAGCAAACAAAAATCCAAACCAGTAAGCTACCATTGTTCCCAAAACCAGAAAAAGCAAGCAGAAATCTTAACCAGAACCACCATCATCTTTACTTTCAGAACCAAAATCTCATACCACAGAAACCAAATCGTATCTAACACAGCCGCAATAACCATTAACAAAACACTAAATAATCATCATCATTTTCCTTAAACGAACCCTTCAGAAAGTTATATTTTCAGAAATCGAAGTTCTGAATTTGAAAGATGAAGAGGAAAAGAGGAACAATCTCACCTGGAAACAGCCAAGGAGGTCAAATCCGTACGATAGGGTTTCCATCACCCCTTCAAGATCAACGCCAAATGGTTATAGATATGCAAAAAAATCAAGCAACAGTTTCTTAAACAGTAAGAGGAAACGAAGACAAACATGTAACCAAATCAAGGATCAGAGAAAGAGGATGAAACAAAATATTATAAGGAAATCCAGATCGGGCCATTCCGCGGCGGCGCCGTTCTCATAAGCACCACCATGGGTGTTCGTCCCTCCGCCATCACCTTCATCGTCTCTGGTAATAGAGATGAAAGATTTGCATAGATAAAAGAGTTTCGAACAACAAAAACCTGCATGCCGACACAGAACGGCGACGGAACTAGAGTTCTGAAATCAGAACCAACAGAGATCGCAAGCCAAAAATAGAATCTCGGCGAGATCGACAGAGACAGTTAGGCATGCAAGCAAAGAGAAAGAGGAAGAATCTCGGAGAAGGCATGGAAAACGTGAGAGGAAGATGAAGAATCGTATCTGATGGTAGAGAGAGATTGTGTAAAATGAGTTTTGGGCTTTCTTTTAATTTTGTTTTTCTTTCTTTTAATTTTGTTTTACTATAATAATTAAGGTTAAGTGTGTCTTAGTGTGGTGGTGACAAATTTCACCCACCCACTAATTAACTTGAATAAGTCTGCTATATGTCTCTCTGTTGTTATCATGCACCCTCGAATCTCAGCCTTCAGATCAAAGTATCATCATCATCTGCAATATCCAACGCACCCGATTCATCAACTTATGATAGACCCTTGTTTGCTGACGCAAAATCTAGCGGACCCCCTTATTTGGGCTTTCTATCTATCCACACCTCCCAGAATTACTTCCTGTAGGCTATTTCTGAAACCTTTCTTTTATTTAATTAATTTATTCAATTTAATTATGCAAATAATTTATTTTTTGGTTGATGTATTAAATAATAATTAGTTTATGATAATTTTTATTTGATAATCTATCGATTAAATTATTAGTTGATTTTTTATCAAATAAAAAAGATCGACTCTAATAATTATTTAAATCTTTTAATTATATTGTGTGATAATTATTTATCTTCTCTTGCATGCTTGCACGATATATTCATGATTGTACACTTCACACACATTTCATATAAAATAATCGATTCCATTTCTCATATTGGCTCATAAGCCAATTTCCTTAAGGGTCTCATAGTTGGGGATGGGCATGGCCATCCTCACAAGATTAATTAAAGCCCTTGTTGCTTTAATTAATCATAACCCGAATAAATATTGGTCCATATACTAATTTTCTATTGCACAAGGGTCTCATCGTTGGGGATAGGAGCACCTATCCCCACAAGATTAATCAAGTCCATATGCTTGGTTAATCATAACACGAATCATTCCTTCTCTTTCGGCCCGTTACCAAACCCCATCTAAAACACTTTCATAATTAACTTACAAACCTCGATCCAACGTCGAGTGCACTTTCAAAACTCTTTCACAATAAAAACCCAAGTATTTAAATTGTTGGTTGCTAGACCAATTGTTTAAATATTGTGCAAATAAACTCCTAGTCTTTAAATCGTTGGATGCTAGTCCAATTGTTTAAAGACTCTTAATAACGTGAATTTTATTTCACTTCACTTTTTCATAAGAAAACATTTGGGATGATAGACGACTCGTTGAGCATTGAGCTCCTCTTGTTTCTAGTATTTGAATCGTAGGATGCTAGTCCTATTGTTTGGTACTTTTCACCCACTTAAAAACAATTCAACTCACTTAACTCTTTTTCGCTCATATGTGACTATCAAAACTCTTTTGTTACAAAGAGTGTGCAATAGTCATTTCAAACACGAACGAGGACTTAAGCTTTTTAAACAAACTAAACAAGTCCAAGTTCAAGCATTTGAAATGTCTAAATGCACGATTTTTCTTATAAAATCAACACAGCCAACTTAAAACATTTTTTAGAGGAACTACGGAGTTTTGACTTTCCCATTGCACGAGGGAATACGTAGGCACAAGGTTATAAAACCGCGGCAAACTCAAAATAATAATAAATAAACCCTGTTTCTTTTATTTCTCGATCATAACTCATGAATCAACAATTTAACACACACAAACACTTAGAACTAAACGGGTCTCATCGAGTACGATGGATGTGAGGGGGGATAATACCTTCCCCTTGCATAACCGACTCCCGAATTCACATCTTTTGGTCACGTAGACCGCCTTATCCATCTCTGTGGGTTTTCTCTATATTTCCCCGTTCATTTTAGAACAAATAAAATTAGGTGGCGACTTTATTGTTTTTAAAACAACCGATGAAAAAAACCAGTCATCACAATGATCCTCTAGTGTTTTCTTCTTCAGCCTGAAAAGCTTTAAAATCATATTTTTTGTTAGATTTAAGAGCAATAGACTTACCTTTCTTCTGGGGCTCATCTTCTTCTAATTCAATCTTGTGACTTCTTAATGAGCTGATGAGTTCTTCCAAAGATATCTTGTTCAAATCTTTGGCAAGCTTAAGAGTTGTCACCATGGGTATCCATTTCTTGGGTAGACTTCTAATGACTTTCTTTACATGATCTACAATAGAATATCCTTTGTCCAGTACTTTTAGACCAGCTACCAGAATTTGAAACCATGAGAACATTGCTTCAACAGTTTCATCTTCCTCCATTTTGAACGCTTTGTACTACTTAATGAGAGCAAGGGCTTTTGTTTCTTTGACTTGTGTGTTGCCTTCATGTGTCATTATTAAGGAGTCAAATATGTTCTTAGCTGAGTCTCTATTTGTGATCTTTTCATACTCAGTGTATGAGATAGCACTTAGGAGGATAGTTCTGGCTTTGTGATTATTTTTGAATTTTTTCTTTAGCGCATTTGAAATTTTCTTCCTTTGAATCTTCTGACCACTTGCATCAACTGGATGAGTGTAGCCATCAGTTACCGTGTCCCAGAGATCAGCGTCATGAGCTAGAAAGAAACTTTCGATTTTGTCCTTCCAATAATCGAAATTTTCTCCATCAAACATTAGAGGTCTACCACTGATTTTGTATTTGTCATCATAGTGATCATTGTTGTTCTAAATTAATTCTGCTATTGTGTTTTTTGAACTAGATCTTTTATCTGACACAGTTAAGTGTTAGCACCCAGAATCAGGCGCTCTGATACCAATTGAACATTGAAAAACACGAGAAATGGGGATTTGAATTGGGGTTTTAAAATTAAAACAATTTGACAAGGTTATTTTTATCCTAGTTCGTTTGAACTCAAATTACTCCAGTCCACCCGTCAATGTGATTTTCCTCTCTTAACGAGGTCTTAATCCAATAATAAAAACTTGATTACACTTCACAAAGATAACTACCTTTGTCTTCTTGAGATCAACCACAACTTGGTTTCTCAAGGTAATTACAACATATAAAAATATAAGTGTTTCCAGTGATTCTTATAAGCTATATCAGAACTGTGATGTGTACATAATTTTTTACTTAATGAATTATGAAAAACAACTTCGAATAAATGACAGCTTGTGACTTGTTTTTCCGTAAGAAGGTTTGGCTACCAAAGCTTGAAGATGATGCTCCTTTATATAGGTATTTTGATTTGATCTGTTGGGAGTCACCAGATTCTACAAAAGGAATGATAGTAAATGCATTGAGTGCTTCTTTCCTTAAATATGGATCTTGTCTAGAAATTATCTTTAGTTGAATATTTCCATTTGAGTCTTCGTAACGCATCAGAATTAAGCAACCAGAATATGCAAATTAGAGTTTGTTAATGCAGCATGGTGCTTTCAGAAGTTGATCTTTAAACAAATCATAACTTCTTCTTAAAGAGCGTATCTTTTGAGTTCTCTTTCATAAAGTCAGAACTTCTTCTAAATTTAGAGTCTTAACTAGTTCTTCTTTTCCTTCCAGAGTCAGAACTTCATCTGTATACTTCATTAAAAAATTAGAAGACAACAACGTTTTATACAAGATATTTATACATCAGAGTCAGAACCTAATTGTCATCAAAAGTATTTGTTATCATCAAAACTTCTTAAATAGACATAGAACCAAACCATGTTCTAACAATTTCACATCATAAACCCTGATTTCTCCATCAATCATATTCACTGTATTTCCATGCTTGGGAAATAGATTCTCTTGCACATTAGGACCCATGTCCTTGAAGGACAAGAGACCTGATCTGACCATTTTTTGCACTTCTGACTTCAATGTATAGTAGTTCTCAATATTGTGCCCTGGGACACCCTGGTGATATGCACAAGTCTGATCAACCTTGTAATACCACGGCAAAGGATTTGGAACAGCTTCAGGAACCCTTGGTTGCAACAAGTGCCTCTGAATCAATGTTGGGTATAACTCCGCATAAGTCATCGGAATTGGATCAAATGGTTCTCTTTTTGGGCCTTGCCCTTGCTGAGATGCTTTGTGATAAGGGATAGTAGTTGGAGAAACAGCAACTACAGGGGTAACAACAGCAACTTGTTGGTTCTAAGGACGTCTACTAGGGAGCCTAGTTCTCCTTTCTTGAACAACAACATTAACATCTTCCTTCTTTTAGGATAATCCAAAGGATGGCTTCTTAACTCCACTCGATCCTTCTTCCTTTGACAAACGTCCCTCTCAGATATATTCCTCTAGACGTACTCCCATGCTTAGCATTTTAGCAAAATTATTACGTGCACTGGCCACCATTTTCCTGTAATAGAAAGGACCCAAAGTCTTCAGGAAAACTTTGGTCATTTCCTGTTCACTTAGTGGAGGAATAACATGTGCAGTGAGTTCACGCCATCGCTGAACATACTCTTTGAATGAATTGTTATCTTTCTGAACCATTACCCTTAGCTGATCACGGTCGGGGGCCATGTATATGTTATAGTTATAATTCTTCACAAAAGCTTCACCTAAATCATCTAATGTATGGATGTCATTGGTGTCAAGATTCATATACCACCTCAGAGTTGCACTAGTTAGGCTAGCTTGAAAGAAGTGAATAAGCAGATGATGATCTTCAGTATGAGTGGACATCCTTCTCAAGTACATCATTAAATGATCACGGGGACAAGAATTTCCCGTATACTCTCAAACTCTGGAACTTTGAATTTAGCAGGTACTTTTATGTTAGGAACCAAGCACAGGTCATTGACATTGTCACCAAACAGCTTTTTCCCTTTAAGGGCTTTCATCTCTTTCTGCATCTTGTCAAACTTCTCTTGAAATCCATCCATCCGATCATAGAAGTCTAAGCTTTCACTTGGAGGAGGAAGGGGGTTATCAAACTCTTTGTTGAAAACAAGATTAGCATGCACCACAGGGGGTGCGGGATTCAAAACATGCATCACAGGAGGCGCAAAAACAATAGCAGGTTGGGCCAAGGAGGTCACTTGAGCAGCAGGGTTGTAACCTTCAGGCATAAAATTCTCTAGCATTCCCCAAGGATAACCAAGAGTCATACGGTGTTGGACGGAAGAAACCACTAGCACAACAGAAACATGAACATCTCAAACTTCGGAAATAACAGTTGTCTATTGAGGCTGAATGATACGAGCAGAAGGCGGAGGAGGAGGTGATGGATGATTCTGAGCAGTCACCAACTGTTCCACCATAGCAATCAAATTGGTCATATCAGTCCTCAAGGAAGTAACCTCTTCGCGCAGCTCACGATTCTCTTGCTCTAGATTTTCCATCTTCTTTTTGGACTTGGCTCGAGTGTTATACCAATGCAATAATTTGAAAAATGAACGAAGCAGAGAAATGGATAAGACACCTGGGAGAGTACCAAAATGCAAGAATGTGTGCGTCATGATGCATGACATGCAATGCATATGATTTGTTTTATTTTCTTTTTCTTATTCAAGGAACTTAACAAATACAATTTAATTTGCAAATACCAAAGCATAACACATTTGAAATACTGAATAAACTCATATCATTAATAAAATATTTTGAGGATTATAACTCTTCAATACAAGTTTTAATAATCCTAAGTACAAGAGAGGGCATAATATCGACACTATGAATCCTAAGGAATCAAATATGTGGAAGAACCTTCTTCCGACAAACGCTTCCTCTTGAGCTTCCTAATCTCTTCCTTCAGCTTCTTATTCTCCAACACGTACCTGTCAACATAACTTTTCCAAGCACCAGACTTGGGAGAAGTGTGAGAATAAACATGAATATTATGAATTGGGTGAACACTAGAGGAAAGTAAATCTTCTTGCTTCTCCATCATCTCTACAGCATAACTCTCAAGAATCCCAATCAAATCATCCTTTTCCTTAAATTATGCTACATGAGACATATTTAAGGTATGATACTTGTTCTTCCAAGCTTCCTTTTCTTGTTGCATCCTAACCAAAGCAAGTTGAAGTTCAAAAATATCACCTGAATCATTAGTAGGAGTCAAGAATAAATTAGTGAAATGATCTTCACGAGAATACAACATCTTCAACTCAATAGCTCTTGTTTGAACCCATAAAAGATAAGGCTCCAAATAAACGGCCCCTCTCTGCCATAGATTCTCTCTTTCTTTCCTATGAATATGATGCCCAGCTTTCTCTATATCCTTCCTAGCTTCTTTGTGGTCCTCACCCTCTTTACGAAAGAAGCCACTCAATGAATTCTCTTAGGTTTATCGCTCATCGGATAACCAAACTGACAACGTGCAAGAACAAGATTGTATCTAATGCATCCCTTTGTACCAAGAAGAGGCATATTAGAAAAGCTACCACAACTGCCGATAATCTCTACAGCATAATAAACCTGACGATACCATACAATATCAGAATGTGTGAGATCCATAATCTTCGGTGTCCAACGAGGTTCCCTCTTAGGATTCCAAAAAGCATCAGATCGAGGCAAGTGAGAAACAAACCAATGATATAGCAATGGTGCACAACAGATTATCTCTTCTTCTCGACGGAAGTTTCAGAGATGAATAAAATAATAAGTCTTAGAAAGAAGTGTGGGAACTAGATTCCCAATCATGAAGATCTTTATAGCATTAACATCAACAAAGTTGTTAACGTTGGGAAACAAGAACAACCCATAGGAAAGCAAGGCAAATATGGCTTCGAAATCCTCCATAATCTTCATATCGGCAAAGTAATGAGCTTTCTTCAACAGAAATACAGTTGGTAATCCTATGATACACCCCTTGGTAGTCATATTGGTTTCAATCTCAGACCTCCTCAGATGGGCAATAGCAGCAACCTCATCATACTTAGGTTTCTCCTCTAAACCGGTGAAAGGAACAGCACTAGTAATAGGTCGACCAAACAGATAAGAATACTCCTCCAAGGTAGGAACTAACTGATAGTCAGGAAAAGTGAAGCAATGGTACAATGGATCATAAAATTGGACCAATGTAAAAAGAATGCCATCCTTCATCTTAAGCTTCATCAAAGATATAATAGTCCCATACTTCTTCCAGAAATCCTCTCGACTCCCAATCTCATCAATCAAGCTCACCAACTTCTCAATCTTAGGATCTTTGAAATTGTATTTCTAAGTTCTTCTCTGTCCATAATCTGTGGTCAAAGTATACCTGGGATATTTGCAAAGGTCGGTCTTAAGTTCCTTGAACGACTGTTTGGAAAAAATGTGCATGGATGCATGAATGCATGACGCAACAATCACACACAAGATCACAAACATAGGGGTCCATAGGTTCGATGTCACGAGCATGGAGTCAAAGGGTTATACCCATAAGTTATTCTAAGATTTGTCACATGTAGATCAAGGTTCTAAAAGGAATCCCCAGAGTTTTTATTCCTCCATCAAATACTACTAACTTCCCGATGTACTCGGTAATTAGCAATACCGTCAGGTGAACCTCGTCTGAGTGCAGTATCGTGTAGAGACTAATTCTGGATAACTCCGTAAGATTCCCCTTACTACCCCTAAAAAGGCCAGGATGGGTTAAGGGTTCTACGGCTACTCAAATTCAGAGACTCTCAGGTCAAAAGCAGTCATGTCTTCCCGATCGATCGGTAAACAAAATACCACAATCAAGGAGGTCTCCACTGAGTTAGGGATCTCATGTCTCCTTCTTCAGGATTACTCCCTAAAAGTTAACATGACTATACCGCCCATCCTATCTTAAGTTTTCCCGAGTCCGGGTTAAGGACTCGAAAAGAAGATCACCAAGCACCCTAAAAACCAGAAAAGTCCATACAAACAAGTACACAAATATATACAACAAATATAAAACGTATATACAAATAAACAAAAATAGGTTCAACCCACTTAGAGATGGTCCAGCAATAGGTCAAACATCCCCAGCAGAGTCGCCACCTTTCTGTAAGCCATTGAATTGACTCAACTCGAAAAATAATAAACAGAGTCGTCACTGCACTTTATTTAATCCAAAAGACTAGGAAAAAAAGCGATGAAAATCCTAAAAAAAAGATCAGAGATCTGGGACCGGGGGTTAGTTATGCAAAGGAAAGGTGTTAGACACCCAAAGCATCTACGACTCCGTAGGAACCTTTTTGAAAATTTGTCTGTATGTGCTAAAAAGGGTATGTGTACAAAATGGATGGTGGAGGGAGAAAAGAAGTATTTTTTTACTATTTTTGATTTGATGGATCTTCTAATGAGTTTCAGGCCTACATACCAACAATGTGCAATGTTGAAATCAAAACCCAATGTAGTTCAGATAAAAAAGACTAAATTTGTGTGTTGGTTGATTTTAAGAAAATGTTTTTTAAGAAAAGCCACAAAGGGCTCAAAAAGTTTGAATGAGATTATGTGTTTTTTAGTTTTGTGAAAAATGGTCAAGGTATTGTTAAATGAATTGAAAAATACATAGACCTAAGTCCAAGTTTTTTATGAAATACGTTCAAGTTTTGAAAACAATAATCCTTTAAAAAAGAGGGAAGATTTTGAAAACTAAAGAATATGGGAGGAGATGAAGAGATTAACCTAAGTGCATAAAGTAAAAGATAAGGGTAAAGAAAGATCTAACCGGATGAGAAAGCTAGTACTTGACATCAAGAGCTAATACCATATCCAATAATTTGGATTACCACATAAATAACAAATAACTAGACGAAAAAACCAAACTTCGGATAAATCAATGCCCCAGATGAACTCATGTCCCAAGAAAAATGGGCAGAGTAACAACTGTATTTGAAGTATATTCACTCTTAATCGGGTATAAACGAAATAACCTGCATACAAAGATAATAACCAAGCAAGACAGAATGATTAGATTTTCAGAGAAACTAAGGTAAAACTAAACTAAACTAGAGAATATTAATAAGGCGGATATCGATATGTAATTTGTATAACCTAGGTTATCCAAAGGTTCATTGGCCAATTTTCTCCCGATGTCCCGTCGAATTTAAAAACACTTTTTGAAAACAAATAGAATCTAATCAGTTTTAAAGTGCTCCCGCTGTATTTAAAAATAATGTCTAGTATCTACTATCCGGGAAGAAACCTCAAACTCCCGCTCTATTGATTTTTAACCTTTGTTTGTTTTTACTCCCGTAACAGACTCTTTTAAAAATATAATTAGATACTAAAACCAGAAAAAATAATTTAAGATAAAATATAACTTGGCCAATTTATTTCAGATCACTTTAGTTTGATTAATTTACATACCGATATGTAAACAGTTTAGTCAGACATGTTACTAATTAAAAACGCATAAATAATTATAGTTACGATAAAAAGAAACATGTTGGATAAATTTATGATAACAATAATAATAACAATAATGCAATAAATAAGAATCTTTAGAGATGGAAAATAAGAGAACAAAAGGAAAAACTACTTAGAAAACGGAAAATAGAAAGTGGCAAGGCTTCCTCCCCCACACTTAAACCAATCATTGTCCTTAATTTTTTTATAAAAGGTGGAAAAGGAAGGATAGAACCTGTGTGAATGCTACTACGCATCGAAATCCTCTCTGATCCTGCTCTTGTTGTTCATGTCCTCTTTGTCCATTTCTGCTTCAGCTACAGGAATTTTGAGATACCTTCATTTGTTCAAACTTCTCGTTTTCAAAGTAGCTTATCATGTTGTTCGTTTCTAGAAAAGTACTCATCATAGGTGTCACCACCAGCAGCGACACTCATAGGAATGTCCATGGGCACCTGACTCATTTCCAAGATTGGCATCTAGATATTTTTTGCCTTGAAGTAGCTGATACGTGACAAATAATCCATCTCTTTCTTATCTACGGTTTCACTCAGTAAAAGGAAAACATTGCAGCGCTTTAGTTAATGTCAATAGCTCGATGACTCAGGAGTGAAAACACTCATGGTGGTTCTCTCAATAATGACTCCTCGATTGAAATTTTAATAATCTTCAGTTTCCATGGCCACTTATCAAGCCATTTCACATATCCTTCAGCTTTTCTTTTCATTCTTCTGTGGGGTGGGTCATTCTTTTGGACTTGTGGTGGTGGTTCTGGATCTATCTTAAGTATCAACTTTTCACGTTTGTGCTTAGTTGTTTCATCCACCATCTCGAATGTTAACCTTCCCTTCTTAATGCTAATGGTTTCCCTAGTTTCATGGTCCTTACATTTTCTCTTTTTATGCAGGACCTCAGACGAAGGTGCATTGGTGTTAACCTTCCCTTCTTAATGCTAATGGTTTCCCTAGTTTCATGGTCCTTACATTTTCTCTTTTTATGCAGGACCTCAGACGAAGGTGCATTGGTGTAGATATTTTTCCATGCCTCCACATACATTTTAGATTGGGAACCTACATTAGCTTCCACAAATATTTACAAAAAATAAATAGGTGGGTTATAGGGAGGAGGAACAACAACATATGTTTCCTTCTCTACCTCTTTGACAACCTCCCTTTCGGATGGTGTCGGTGTATTTTTATCATTCTCTACTCTTTTCTCACCAAAACTCTTCTCAACCTCATTGTTACTCTCTTCAACCTCATTATTACTCACCTTAGGATTTTGAATTTGTTTTTCACTACTAGTTGTTACAACGTCCATATTATTTTCAAGGGAGGGTCCTAGAGGTGTTTATGAAAGCATGGAGATTTGGGCCACTAATGCCTCGTTGTGAGTTGCTAGGGACTCAACCGCATTGTTCAGCTGCCTAAGGGTTTCATTATTTTGAAGACTTTGTTTTCTTACCTCTTCATTTTGGATAGTTTGTGTCTCTATATAGTGCTCTATCATAGATTCTAGCCTAGAGTGAGTTAACGTCACATCGAAATCCTCCATTGATGTTTCGAGGTTAAGATTATAGGATTCTTGCGGTTCCTTAAAGTGAGTTAGCATCGTATTTTGTGTCTCCACAAAGCGCTCCATCTTTATTTTTTCTAGTCTAGAGCAAGTTAGTGTGACATTCATATCCTTCATTAACGCATCGAGAGTGGAATTCTGGTATTCTTGCGACTCTTCAAAATATTGGGCATGTTGATTGTAGAGGAAATTTGGTTGAGGATAGGTTAGCGTCGCATTGTAATCCTCCAATAAAGTTTCGAGATCAGATCTTTGGTATTCTTGCAACTCCTCGAAGTGATGGTATTGGTAGTTGTAGAGGAAATTTGGGTGAGAGTGAGTTGGTGAAGCATTGACTTTCTCCATAAGTATTTCAAGGTCGGATTTATGGGATTCTTGTGATACCTCGAAATACTGAGAATGGGAGTTGTAGATAAAATTTGGATGATATATAGTAATTAAAGTAGGAGTGCCTTAGTTTATACGGCGCAACACTGGAGTTACAACAATTGACTTAATTGGTCTCCGACAACAGCGCCAAAAACTTGATCGCGACTTTAAGAGTCTATAAGATTCGTGATTGCAAGTGCACAGTCGTATCGTGTAGTTTTAAAAGATATTGAATCCACAGAGACAAAAAACCAAACTTATCCTTATCTAATGTCATTGTGTAACTAAGGCTAATGAATAATTGGATTTTGCGAGAAACTAAGATAAAACTAAACTAAACTAGAGAATATTAATAAGGCGGATATCAGTATGTAATTCGTCTAACCTAGGTGATCTGAAGGTTCATTGGCCAATTTTCTAAATAATGGAAATTCCATTTTCAGCAGACAATATTCATTTAAAATCCCTTATCTCAAACTCCCTTTTTGTTGATTCAGGTTATGTTATTAAACCCTAACATACGCTCCCGTTGTCCTGTCGAATTTAAAAACACTTTTTGAAAACAAATAGAATCTAATCATTTTTAAAGCAATCCCGCTGTATTTAAAAATAATGTCTAGTATCTACTATCCGGAGGAAAAAAAACTCAAACTTCTGCTCTATTGATTTTTAACCTTTGTCCGTTTTTACTCTCGTAACAAACTCTTTTAAAAATATAATTAGATATAAAACCAGAAAAGTAATTTAAGATAAAAATATAACTTGGCCAATTGATTTCGGACCCCTTTAGTTTGATTAATTTACATGCTGATGTCTAAAGAGTTTAGACAGACATGTTACTAATTAAAAACGCATAAATAATTATAGTTACGATAAAAAGAAACATGGTTGATAAATTTATGATAACAATAATAATAATGATAATAATAATAATAATAATAATAATAATAATAATAATAATAATAATAATAATAATAATAATGCAATAAGTAAGAACCTATAGAGATGGAAAGTAAGAGAATGAAAATGATTTTACTAATGGTGGCAAGATTGATCCAAGCGTTACATAAATTATAGGCCAAATACTAATGGTGTGGTAGTTCCCCGATGTGAGAAACTACCACTTTTACAAATGTGATTTCTGCCTAAAACTATGAACAGCGCTTCCGCGAACAAACTTGGATCCCTAAAACTAGTTTCTAAAGTCCTATATATAGAGAAATAAAATGGAAGTTACATGTGAGAAGTGGTTGATAAACTGGAGAGAGAAGTGGAAAATTGGGAAGTTGACCAAATCATGGGAAGTTGGGGTTCGTGAACTTGGCTTTCTTTTGCTTCCAATCCGTTGAACGTGTAGAATTTTGTTGAGAAAATAAAATAAACTACATCATTCTATTGGTAACAAATAAGAAAATATCCTCCATGTCATTCGTAACAAGTAAAACAAAACGTGGGACATAGTGTTAGGGGTTGTGCCAATCAGCACGATGGCAATGGGTGGTGTGACGTTCGTCACACTTATCTTATGGTGGGCCATACTTAATGGACCTTTGGGCTCATTTCAAATCCTTTTTATATTTTGGACTTTTTCACTTCATGTCTCCTCCATTTTGCTTCTTTTCTCACACAAGTCTTGTTTAATTAAACATTTGCAACACAAAGAAAAATACCAGCGTAATACTAATATAAAATAACATAATTGTAATAAAAAGATGAATTAATATATGTTAATTGGGCCAAATAAGCAATATAATTTCAGGTTATTACATTTGTTTTTCACAACCTGGTTTCCAAACCTAGTCCCTTGGACATTTCCATAATTAATCTCGGATTCAAGAATCTAGTCTAGCAAATTTTAGCTGTTGTTAAAAATTCTCACAGATTTTAACATATTGTTAAGTTGGGATTTGAGAAATATAGATTACCCTCTAAATCAGAGATGGTGGACACTTGATCCATTTTTCTGCCTTCAGTCCAGAAATGACTGATGAATACTCCACTTTTTCATACTGGAGTTGTGCTATGAATTTCTTTTGCTTCTCTCCTATTCTACATACCTCTTCAATACTAAGATACAGATTCTTGTAAGAGGGGGCAAGTTTTTCAAAGGTCAATTCCTCACAATCTAAATCTTTATCAGAGTCACAGGATCCGATCAAAGCAGTGATTAGTTTTGCAGCTTCTTCTTCAAGCACTTCCAGAATCTTCTTCTGACCAAGGTGCATATAATTGATTCTTCTCCTTCTTGAAAAGTGTGGGACACTGAACTCTTATGTGTCCAAATACTTAACATTCATAATATTAAGCTCATCTTCCTTAGTTGAATTTATCCTCTGTTCTGGCCTTTCTTTCAAGATCCCGATTTGTGGAGATGTCAAAGGACTTGCCAAATGAATTGTTCTTGACATTTGATCTTGACTTTTAATCCATATTCTTCACAAATTTATTTAATTGTCTTCCAATAAAGACACTTGCCTTAGACAACCTTTCCTCTGTATTTAAGTCACATTTTTCTTTGATGTCCTCGGTAGTGACAAAGGCAATACTTTTCTTCTTCTCAACATTTTTACTTATCCCCAATTTAAAGGTTTGTAGCGATCCCATAAGCTCGTCAACCTTCATGATGTTTATGTCTTAGGCCTCTTCAATGGAAGTCACCTTGATGTCAAACCTCTTTGGAAGAGATCTGAGAATCTTTCTCATAGACTTAGCTTCAAACAACTTCTCTCCCAAGGCACTTGAGGTATTTGTTATCTTAATGATATTCATGTGGAAGTCATAAATACTTCCATCCTCCTTCATTATTAAGTTCTCAAACTTTGTGGTGAGGATAAGAAGGCTCAAAATATTCACTTTAGAGGTTCCTTCATGAGTTGTCTTCAAAATCTCCCAAACTTCTTTAGCAATAGTTTGGTTAGTTATAAAGATATTTTATCGACTCCATTTAATAGGGCATTCAATGCTTTGGAATTACCCTGGCCTAGTTTGTCATCTTCATCATCCCAATTTTCCCTAGCCTTTACTACATTAGTAACCTCCCTTCTTTATCTTTGACAATAGGAGGGTCCCAATCCTTGATCACAGCTCTCCAGACCTTGTTGTCCATGGATTTAATCAAGGCCACCATACAAGCTTTCTAATAGTCATAGTTAGTACCATCAAGAATGGGTGGTTTGTTTGCAAATCCTTATTTCTTGTCCATTGTACCAAAAAGTATTATCCCTGAATCTCACCCAAACTCTGAGCAGGATGCCTACTCTGATACCAATTGAAATTTTTGCATTCATATCTCACATTTCCTAAGAGATGTCGAGACATTAATCTCTAAACACAACACAATGAACAAAGTATAACACAGAATTAACAGTGTCGAAAGTAATGAACACACGGAATGTTTAACCCAGTTAGGTGTACAACAACAACTACGTCTGAAGGCTATCAAGCTAGGGATGAAATCAACTATATAGTATTAATTCATAGACCCGAAAAAAACTTTCCCTAGTTTACAATCTACTCATTTAATCACTATCGTTCTTAACTTCTACATAAGAATCACCTAGGTATGAGGCCCTTCTCAAATCCCTTCAGTCACAAACAATGACAATAACACAGTTCAAAAGAAAGTTTCAAAAACACAATGTTATTCAATGCTTAAAATTTTATGAATGACGATAGAGCTTACAACTCAAAGAAAAGTCATACTCTTCTATCAAAACGATATTTGAGAGGCTCACAATGCACAAAACCATAACAGAAAACACATCATAAGTTTCACATTTTCATTAGGATTGAAGCCTTCTATTTATAACCATGAATGGACTGGATTGGGCTTCAAATTCGAAGTTTATCTGTTATAGAAAATCAACATAAACTTCTACATGAAAATAGGACTTCAATGATTTGTTTCCTAAAATGTCTCAACGTTTAATGAAACAAATATATCTTCCAAAATAGCAACATTCACTGATTCTTCAATGTTAGATGACACAAATAATATCCTAATATTCCCAAAATATCCAACATCTGATTAAATATAAAATAATTCCAAGATACACAGCTGTAAGAGACAAGATGTCGGTTTAGCTAGATAGGACATCGGGTTCGACATCTTCTTGCTGAAAGTTTAGAACATCCTATTAAACATGATACATCATAAATTAGTTTTACCAAAATTATGGTCAATCATAAATTAGAAAATTAAAATAATCCAACATATAAGAAAACACATCATTGGTCTCATAAAGCACTTTTCAACTTCAATCAACATAAATAAGAGAGTTATAAAGGTTATACTCTCAATAACATAAAATATAGGTTCAACAAACTACCAACAAAGTAAATAATGCAAAATTGGTTCTCATCCCGATGTAACATCCACATAGCAAGACACTTATAAAATAAATGACACTAAATCAAAGACACTTCAAGATCTATCCTTCCACTTACTTCAGCAACACTACTCGTGAAAATCTGCATGTTAGCCACGTAGAGGCAACATTCAAACAGAAGGGGTGAGAAATCACATCCAACAATAAAAGATATAATATATAAGATGAATCAGGACATGTGCATAGTCCTACATCACATCATAATATGTTATTACAACTGCATTCATCATTAATTATCACACACAACAACATTCCAATGAATCATTAAACAACATATCATCTACAAACATGCAATGCAAAACAATGCAATAGGCTGGACAAATGAATCAACATGCATGTGGTGCCAAAATATCAACACTTCGGTTCATTTTAGTAAACAATTATTCTCGTCCTTAAGTTGTTCTTCGCTCTTTCCCTAGCTTGTTATTCTCTACTTTTCTTCTCCCACTTTTTAAACATGTACAATAGTAATTACCTCCTTATTTTTGTCGAGAATCAAGTGTGAGCAAAAATTCTCATATTGGTTAGAAAAGGGAAGATTGAACACTATATAAGTGAGAGAACTCACGCACCTATCACCTTAAGGTTTTAGGTGGATATGTGTTATGCCTCTCACAAAGGTGTGTCCCCAAGTAAATGCTCTCTCCTTGGAATTTCCCCTAACAGCGGTATCAAAGCCTATAGTTTCGAGATAGGGACCGACTTACTTGTATCGAAACTGAAATTTTGGTGCAGTCGACTAAGATGTCCTATAAGGGTGTCAAGACATCTGATCTGACATTAAAACAAAACAGACAAGGTAGAAATAACAGTACAGTAAAGCATAAATAACACATATGAATTGTTCACCCAATTCGGAGAAACTCTCCTACATCTGGGGGCATACCAAGCCAGGAATGAAGTCCACTATCAGTAGTATTAATTTAGAGTTAAACTCCCCCGTTTACAACCCCTCACTTAATCACTACCCAATGACCCTTCTACCTAGGTCCTCCCAAGATATGAGATATCATCATCCCACTTCCAATCATCACAATGATGTCTAGCAGTCAACATCTCAGCCACTGCATCAACAGCTTGATTTCCAAACAATTCTTCAACACCTGAAAAGTAGAAGATACACTTCTATCACAAACTACATAAGAGTTAAATCCTCTTGCTTCTAACTTAGGACACACCATGGAGTTGCTTCACAGCTTCCTCCAAGAAAAATAACTCAACTCATTACTTCATAACTTCTGAGTGAGAACAACTTTCCTCTTGCCTACGGGCTTCAAGGTGTACACATGGTGACCTTCCCATAATCCGGGAGGTTCACTCACAAACCAAATCTCCTAGAGAGTAGCAAATACTCATCCCTAATAATATGAAAGTTATATTCTCGGCTGGTACTAAACTTAGGTTACAAAGCTTATATTTATAACCTATTACCCAACTGGATTTGGGCCTTCAAATCATAACAAGACTGCTGCTAAAACTGCTCTACGCTATTCTCCGAAAATTTAGGACTTCAATCATTTAGTTACCTAGAAAAACTCCATATTTAGAAACTAATAACATCTTAAACAACCAACATAATATCTCTGATTTATCAATCTTGGATGCCACATAGGATAATATAATATCCTAGAAATATTTTTCTTCTGTTAAAAATATAACAGGAATATTCTGCTTTTGTCAAAAACATAACAGAATCCAATTTGTCAGCTCAGGCGCGATGTCGTGACATCTTCTTCGACATTTTGTTCCAGATGGTGAAACACTTCAACATAACATGTTTCTTCATTAAATAGAACTTCAATCTGCTTTCTCCTTACAAGTTATAAATCCTATTTAACCTATTGCTGCTATGTTAGTTTTACCAAAAATAAAAGTCAATCCCAAAAGTAGACAATTAACAATCTCCCACTTTGGCTTATTTTGGCTAAAACTAATTTACATAACCTTTATATTAAAGAACCATAATAATTACAATTGTATTTCACAATATAACCCAGGAGCAACAATTTAGAAGCCTTCAGTAGTCAATGTTTATGATATTTCAAATTTTACAAGTGACAGTCCTCAATCTTCTTTTATGATGTCGAACATCATACTAGGACATCTTTCTGGCAGGTCCAACTCCAATGTTCTCTCTCTCTTTTAAGGATCCCATAAATCACACAAAGTTTCTCCCTCTTAAAAGTTGCTCTTCAGAGATAACATAACATAACCACTTCTCCCCCTTTTTAGCCATAATATGACAAAGGCTTCTTGAAGGAGAACTCACTATAGCACAGGAAACATAAAACCATAGACTACATCTTCACAAAGAAGGAGAAAACTGAGGCCATGATGCACATGAGGAAGAAGATACTGAATACTCCCCCTCAAACTGAGAACTATGCTACGACACAGATAGACACAACATCCACTTTTAGATCATAAGAAGAAACATATTAACATAAACAAACACTTGAACTATCTATTTACAGACATAGAGATTCATACCTCTATATTGGATAACTCAGAACACAAGACACAGTCTGTGTTCATAACAAAAAAGACACAAATTAAAAAATTTGCACAAACTGCAAGAATAATTAGACTCAGAATAGGACATCCTATTCAACATCTTTTCAAAAACAACTGCAAAGAGTGAACTCAGACTTAACAACGTCTGAACACTACCCTTTTTCCTATGTTTGCCACAAGTTGACAAACATAACCTTCACAGACTCTAAACTTACTCATATTTGAACAAAGGTCATGATAACACAATAAACAAGGACACACACAAAAGTGAAGGAAAGAAAAAGAAACAAAAAATACACTTTAAATAATTGAGCAACTAAAATAACGTACCTAGACTATAACAATTGTCTTGGTTAAGAAATGCTACTTCAAAGAGAACCGCGTCAGGTGAATTTGTGCACCGGCTAAAAGAAATGAATGCCTTTAATACAACCTGTTTATTCTGGAACTGACAATTTCCAAAACATACACCAAGTCAGAACATGTGATACACACCATCAATACACGTCTTACATGAAAATTTTAAGAACTATCCCTACTGGTCTTCAAGGATAAGACATGTCTTGAGATATTCGTGACTTCTTGTTCGACATTATTCTTTTGACTTGAAAAGATTAGTCTTTAAAAGATTTTCCATATGATTAGAAGCAAAAGTACATTGTCTTTGCTAATCTCAATACCCCTTCACAACTGTGTTGATTCATTCCTCCTTTTACACATTACATTTACTAGTAGTTGTTGATACTAGTAAAGTCTTCAAACCAGAGTAGTAGTCATCCATTTCCTGTTCATAATAATCTAAACTAACTCAGAATCTTCTTATTCTAAACCAAAGATATAACTGCCACTTCTGAATAAGGTGATAGAATATCAAGATTCATAGTCCCAAGTATCTTCCACAGACTATCATCAACATTACTACATAAGCTATTAGCTTTGGTTCTGGAATCACAATTCAAGAGACATATTTACATCCATGCCTTTTAACAAAACTCCCCATTCTCACATGATATCATCTTCAGAGTAACCATACAACAGAAATAAACTCTCACTATATTCTATAGTAGGATGTTTAGAAGTCAGAATTACATACACAAATCAGACAAACAATTAGATCCCATCAAAGTATTTGTAATTAATACTCATGCAAAACTCTAATAAATACTTAGTCTCCCGTCAAAGTACTTATCAGTTAGTCAAATAGAATTACCTACTCACACTAGGTAAAACTGGCAGCTTTCTTCTTCACACATGTGATACTTGTTGAATCTTCGACAAGACATCCAATCATGGCAGCCAAAACATTCCATGTTAGGTCAGTGGCTTGACCTTGAACTAAATCCAAAAACATACACACACACACTTTCACGGCTGAAGAAATTGAGATGATGTTCCAACATTTGATACGACATCATCCATTATTAGTATAGTTCTGAGGGTAACATCCATAATAACTCATACTCAACTTTTGTGGGGGGTAATACAAGAAAATATACCAACAACAACTGGTTAATCTTCAGACTATCAACATATATAGGGGATAACATAAGCCATATCTCAATAAACTTTTCTTCAGACCTCCTGTCTGATTTTGAGATGATGGATGCCATTGTCTATACATATAGAGGAGATTCCCTCTATTAGGTTTCTGGAACAGACTGAATTAGGAATGACACAAAAATATACACATTTTTCAATGAAGTTTGTTTCCCATGATTCTTTAAAAACCAATACCCTTCCAAAGAAATTAACAACATCTTGTCTGACATCATATTAAGGGAAGTCACAACAATACTTATGAGCATCAACCATTGTGGTTAGATCATAGTATTCCTCTTCAAACAGAATATGTTCTATGGCCACAACCAAGATTCCATGAATCTGGTCCCTTTGACTAGAAGGATCCTCCAGATACGATCTCATCTCATATACATAAAGGGTTTAGTGGAGAAACCTTTATGAGTTCTTTTCAAAACGTCGGGCTAAACTTTTATACTCGCATAAGCCAGGGTCAGAAATAAAATTATATATGGAATAGATAAATTGTTGATTATGTCATGATCAACTTATACAAACCAGATGCCTCCTCTTCCAGATCAGGAGTAGGTTCCAAACAAAAATTATTCAAAATATTTTTGTTCAACACCCAAGTCATCTTCTCTTCAACTAGTAGCTGCATACATTTTGAAGTAATGTTCTAACATCCTATAGAGCATCAGTTCCATCTTCTTGGAACACACCATACTTGACATACTTCAAGGTCTTCAAACAATATGTAGATGTATATGAGTATCACTGATCAATTGATTCTCATCAACCTTATTAATAAATGTCTTTATAAGTGGAATTGAGGAAGATCTCAAGTATCTTTGACACTTTTAATAATATGATTTAAAATGCTTGGCATATAATCTGTTGAGGATAAAAAATTCATTAGATACTATGCAGCGGAATACACAACCTCCTCAACAATGTATGCATAACTTATAACATACAACACCTACAAGTCATGAGCAATCCAAAACATTCTAGGTCTAAGAACAGACCAAGCTAAACAAACAAAACTACATAAGATACTATAACTAGGAAGATACTCCTAATTAGGTCACCATATATAAGCTTAAGAGATAACTCATCAAGATCTTCACTCCCGCATGAAGGTTTTGATACTGAAATAGTCTTTATAACATATCAAGGTCTTCACTCCCGCCTAAAGTTTTTGATATTTTCACTCTTTTGTTCTAGATCCAACATGTTCTTAAATACATGACAGTTCTCCACATACACACTTCTTGATGTGAGCAGTCCATCCTCCACTTCTAGGGACCGTTCAAACAGCTACATGAACTTTCCAAGTTCAATTAGATTTTCACTAAAGACCTTTCACCTTTCACAAAAACCATAAAGTATCCTCCCTAGGATCTCATCCAGAAACAGACAGGATGCTTGCTCTGATACTAATTGAAATTTTGGTGCAGCAGACTCAGATTTGAAGTTAAAACAAAATAGACAAGGTAGAAATAATAGTGCAGGAAAGCATAAATAACACATCAGAAATGTTCACCTAGTTCAGAATAACTCTCCTACATCTGGGGGCATACCAAGCCAGAAATAAAGTCCACTATCAGCAGTATTAATTTAGAGTTAAACTCCCTCGTTTATAACCCCTCACTTAATCACTACCCAATGACCGTTCTACCTAGGTCCTCCCTATATATGAGATATCCACATCCCACTTTCAATCATCGCAATGATGTCTAGCAGTTAACATCTCAACCACTGCATCAACAGCTTGATTTCCAAACAACTCTTCAACACCGGAAAAGTAGAAGACACACTTCTATCATAAACTACCTAAGAGTTAAAGCCTCTTGCTTCTAACTTAGGACACACATTGGAGTTTTTTCACAGCTTCCTCCAAGAACAATAACTCAACTCATTACTTTAAAGCTTCTGAGTGAGAACAACTTTCCTCTTGCATGCGGGCTTTGAGGTGTATACATGGTGACCTTCCCACAATCCAGGAGGTTCACTCATAAACCAAATCTCCTAGAGAGTAGCAAAGACTCAGCCCTAATAATATGAAAGTTACATTCTCGGATGGTACTAATCTTAGGTTACAAAGCTTATATTTATAACCTATTACCCAACTGGATTTGGACCTTCAAATCATAACAAGACTACTGCTAAAACTGCTCTACGATATTCTCCACAAATTTAGGACTTCAATCATTTAATTTCCTAGAAAATCTCCATATTTAGAAACTAAGAATATCTTAAACAACCAACATAATATCTCTGATTTATCAATCTTGGATGCCACATAGGATAATATAATATCCTAGGAATATTCTGCTTCTATTAAAAATATAACAGGAATATTCTGCTTTTGTCAAAAAAATAACAGAATCCAATTTGTCAGCTCAGGCGCGATGTCGTGACATCTTCTTCGACATGTTGTTCCAGATGTTGAAACACTTCAACACAACATGTTTCTTCATTAAATAGAACTTCAAAATGTTTTCTCCTTACAATTTATAAATCATATTTAACCTATTGCTTCTATATTAGTTTTACCAAACATAAAGTAAATCCTAAAAATAGAGAATTAACATAAACACTTCCCGCAGGGCGGTGGGTAGAAGATGTTCCGTTGAAGAGTGTCAACAGTGATACAAGTGTATGTGAAAGAGAAAGCTTTCACATGATGGGGCATTGTGACTCACACTTGAGGTGGAGTGTAGAGAATCAATTGTGAGGAAGAAGTCTCACATTGGTTAGAAAAGGGGATATTGAATACTATATAAATGAGAGAACCCACACGCCTATCGCCTTAAGGTTTTAGGTGGATATTTAGTGTGCCTCTCACAAAGATGTGTCCCAAGTAAATGTTCCCTCCTCGAAATTGCCCCCTAACAATTTTCACCATTTTTATTAAAAATATAATCCTAATTAGATTTTTCCACTTCTACCCTCACTTACTCCTCTAACTCTATTATATCATCATTATTCTCTCAAATACCAATTTTATCCTTTATTTCTCTATTCTTCTATTTTTCAAAATAAGTCACAGAAATAATTATTATGCTAATTATTAAATAATTCTAATAATTTTACATAACTCCACTCATCTCTAATGTTATCTTTTGATTGATATTATTTTAATTATAAACCATTCAGCTACAAATTATTTAATCTAAATAGTTTATAAGTTAGCAACTACATCCCTCTAACAACCCAACAACATATCAACATAAAATCACATAATATTGACAATAAATCATAAAAACACAAATTCTAGATTTAAGGTGTTACTTGTCTCACATCCTCAACTGTTGCTTGGATATCCTCATCAACTAACTCATCATCAGAATCTTTAGTCCATCCAGGAGAAGGTCGAGATCATATACGTTGAAAACAAAAAGGTGCACGAAACTGCTCAACCTTCATCCTTCTCTTATGAGAACCAGTCGGGACTTCTCTTCTCGCTCGAATATGCAAGTCCTCGACGTCATCCCCCCTCTAGCAAGCCCTCGCAACAGTAGTTGCAACTCTATCACGATGCCTATAAGTAATCGTGTCGTCTGATCCTCTGTTCCTCACTGCAAATAAAAAAATATGCAAATTAAACTACCCGATTTTTTAAAAATTTAGAAACATTCATGCTTTTCCCAGATTTTTTAAAATTTTCTGTTAACCAATAATAATTATTCACTACCAATTTCTCAAAAAAAACCAATAAAATACATGCAATTTTACCGTTTTTCAAAATATCTGATATGATAGAAACCATGCATTTTTACCGATTTTTTCAAAAATTCAGAAGAATGTATGCAATTTTATCAGAGTTTTTAAAATGACTGGTAGAAATATGTAGTTTTACCAAATTTTTCAAAATATTTGGTAGGAAGTATGTATTTATAACGGATTTTTCAAAATATCTAGTAGAAAGTGAGCATTTTTGTCGGTTTTTTCAAAATATCTGATAAAAATGCAAGAAAATATGAGTTTTATTGGACATTTTTAAAAATCCGATAAAAATACATATATTTTTCCAAAATAATCCAGAGAAAAACAGAAAAACTTCGGTAAAATTAGATAGTCACTGCTCTTAAATTCGGTAGTTTTATTGAAAAATTCGATATTGACGAGAGCTTTTCAAAATACTTGAAATTTAAAAATGAACTTTTATATTTCACAAGATTAATATTGTAATTGCATAACATCTAAGGGTGCAAGATTAAATTTTAGGTAGCACAATAAATTTTCAAGTTTTAATTACAACTCTAGAACTCGCAAGCCCAATATTGCTTTCTAATATTGCTTGGTTTGATAGGCTCATCGTTACTATCTGTACCCATCTAATTTCGGTATTCATTAATAAAAAATGGATGCACTTTTTATAGTCATATTTGTTGAAACAGGATTCAATGTATATTACTATTGAGGACACAAGTGTCTAGCCGCTTCACTGTCTGGGACAGGGGAGTATCCGACGAAGCACAACTTGTAATACAACCAATGTTATTATTTAACTGTTGGGTGTCATTGACTAGTGTTTGAGTTCTTATGGTATAATCCGGTACTTAAGGATACATGTCTAACCATACTATAGGTTAGTATAAGAATAAAATTTGGAGATTATAATGATCTAATCTCTTGCCAAATTCTATCAAGATTCGACCATTGTGGAGACATTATTATTCTTATAGTACAACATGAAAATGTCTTATATTTGTATAAGATTGTAACCATAGAGATTGGATTGAATTCCCGAAGCCATACAAAGAATGCTGAGTGAGTATGGTCCAAATTTGAAACTTCCAAGATTAGCCTTTAGAGCTTTAAAAGGATATTGCAAATTGCAGTCATCTTGATTTGGTGGATATGCTTTGTAGGTCAAACTTGGTGATGTTACAAATGTTTTGGAATAACAAATGAGATTGGTTTCCATTCCCTTACCATTCCCTTAGCCATGCATGCGTAGTTGTTATCTTTAAGATTTCAATCTAACTAGGGGTTCCAAAATGCTAGAGGAACAACACACTTTGTGTCCATCCTCATTTGTTTTTGGGGTGAAAACCTTTAGCTTTACTTTTAGTTTTTTATTTTATTTTTTTATTTTGATGTAGTTCTAGTTATTTTTCATTGGGCCAAATACATGCTGAAAGATTGTGCCCTCTAGGGTCAAATTTTGGGTTGGGCTTCTTGAATTATTTATTTAGTAAATTTCTTTGTACATCTTTTAGGGTGGGAAAAAATCTCTCAAAATTCAAAAATATTTTTCGGAGATATATCTCTAAACGCACTTCAAGTCAAGGTGTTTTGTAGATGCATCTCCTAATGCATCCAAAATTAAATTTTGGAAAGAATTTGAAAATGCACTTTCTAAAATACCATTTTTCAAGACAAATGTTAAATTTAAGCATTCAGGTATATTTTCGGATGTGTATTTTCAAAATTATGCAACATTTAGGACAAATTGATTAATGATTATGTGGAGTATTTTTCATCAATACTTTACTAAAGGTCCGATTGAATTGGATGCAAAAATTCAGAGATCTGATGAAGATGTCATTAAAATGTTGTGACGTTATCAGTTTCCCGTTTATAACAATATGTAATGTTAATGTTAAATTTATATTTCAATGTTAAATTTATATTATTGTTTAAGTAATACCTATGTAATAATTAAGTATCTCCATTAAAAATAGAAAAAGGTAATTTGATCACTAAGGTATCAATTTCGATAAGTAAGATGTCCTTGTTGAATATCCAAAATAATGTGTACAAATATTCCAAAACGTGTTTTAGGTGATGTTTGTTTTACTGATACAAATGTTATTTCTGGAAATGTGACTTTGAAATTAACATATTCCTTTGTTTGTTTCAAGTTTTCTTAAATTATACCTGGATACTTTTTATTCTCAGGAATATATTTTGTTCATGAATTTTTACATTTTTATTCCTATATCAGAGGATTATAATCTTACATTCTCATGGAAATATAAAAATAACCAACCATAACTTCCAACTCTCATACTATTTTAACACTTTTTTAATTTTTAATTATAAAATTTAATTAAAATAAAATCTATTAATATTCTTGAAAATTTTATTTATTTGCCACATACATTGGTAGGAATGAAGTTTCAGGCAATAATATTCCCAAAATTATAATTTAAATTCATCAAACAAATACACTCATAATGATGTATTGTGGCTTTTGCATCTTTGATTATAACACTAAGGGGGCGTTTGTTTTAAGGATGTATAAAAGATTTCGAGGAATAAATTATCTGGGAATAAAAATATGAAAATGTGATTCCTGAATATTTTTCTTAAATTGTGTTTGGCATATAATTTGATGTTCCTTGGAAAATGAGTAGTTATATAATTTTAAAAAAAAAATTATGTGAAATTTTATGAGAATGAACATTCTCACCTTCTTTTCATGGGAATAAAACCATTGAAATTATGAAAGTTGTGGAAGTTATTTTATTCCAAGGAACTTTTAATCCTTGGAATAATTTTTTTCAACTTTGTAACAAACATAGAAATAATTATTTTCCACCTTTATATTCCTGGGAATATAATTTCTAAACTTGAAACAAACACCCCAAAAACTTAAGTTTGATTTCAAAAGAAAGTATGGTGAGGTCTACCATTAATAAACCATCTAAATTATTTATTAGAATGTTGCTAAGTTGAAAAATCTTTTAAAACCAGTATTTCAAAGGAGTCAAACTCAAGAGTCAAGACGTCGTTCAAGCTTATACATGGTGATGTCTATGGGTCAATCAAATATAAAAATTTGAGATGTGATGTGATCTTTTATGAAGATGGAGAATGGGAATTTGGTGCTCATAAAAAGGAATGCAATTTATTTTAAGAAATTGAAAGAGAAAAAACTATAGAAGTTCAATAAGATCCCCACTCAACAACACCATTCAATTTTGAAGAAACGATGAGTGAAAAGATTAAAGACACGTACACAAATTCTTCAAGATTTATATGAAACACATAGGCATAGTCATCAAGAAATCTTAAAGATTTCAATTAGGAAACTCGAGGTATGGGTAATCCCACACTATTATGCATTTATGGAAACTATTAATATGTGAACTTTGAAGAAAGTATGCAAGAAGGGATATAGAGAAATGAATTCAATCAAGAAAAAAGATTATAGGTGTTTCTCTCGCTTCTGAAGAGCATATAAGGATGAAGATGTGACAAAAGTGTGCAAGTCAATGAAGAATGTCAAGAAACATTTTAGAAAGACTATAGTAAAAAGACAAAGATTGATTTTGATAAGGTGTTTTATTTCATTCCCCCGTATGAATATGATTAAATTCATAATTTATCATGCATTTTATCACGAGCTAAGAATATGTTGCATAGACGTGAATTGGATCTTTTTATGGAATCCACGATAAATAAGTGTTTATTAAGCAACTATTGAAAAACAAGGTGAAATAATACATATACAAAGTGTTTCAAAGTAGGAAGATATTTAATGGGCAAATCAAGTTTAACAGGGGATGTTGGATTATAAAGTTGTTTTGATCCATTGGACTAACAAAATATAGATCCATTTTGGTTTTAATGATTAGTCCTAAGAAAATTTTAAAGAGGTGTAAAAGTAGATTGTTATAGACATAATAATAAATTTATTTCGTAGAAAGAAATGTGTATAAATTTCTCTCTCTCCCTCTCTCATATATAAAATCAATATAAATGTACTTATAAATGTATTTTATTTATTATTTACATTTATAAAATTACTAAAGGAAGAATTACTATGATGAGCGTGCATAAAGCAATTTTGTTCGATTTTCATAAATTATCATTATTCGAATTCAAGTCAATTGGATTAAATTTAATAGATATTATCATTTCTAATTAATTTTGCAGAAAAAATTTCATTATTATATTATTTATAAAAAAACATATTATTGAGTTGGAGAGTATTATTGCACATAAATTTTAATTTATTGTAATAGAAAGAAATATATATTTGTCTTTGATGATCTGCATTTTTAAAATAAAAATTTATTTATTTTAATTTCATTTGATTAGCCAAATTACAAATGTAAATTTAAATTATTTTAATTATAAAAATATTATAAATATAGAAAAAGTCAGAAGTCTTATAATACAACATATAACCTATAATATACTAAAATATATTAATATTTTATATTATAAAAAATAAAATAAAAAACTATATAAGATGTATTTATAGAATATACAATATAATTCATACTGATATTAATGAGTAATGTATATTTTATATAGTCTATCAAATTATTAAGATATTTTAAAACTTACTATATTACAGTATAATTATGATATTTTATTATAACACGCTGTAAAATTAGTGTATCTCCATTGAAAAATATGCAAAATAGTAATGATAAAAAAATTAATTAAAACATTATGATTGCAATTACCAAAATGATTGTTTGCTTTTTTTTTAGCCCAGTTCAACAAACTTCTGAATCGATATCTGCTCGTAACATCAAACATCTTCATAAAACAGTTTGGTGTTGAACACAACAATTAATACTACGTGGCATATAAGACAAAAAGAGCTTTGAAATAAGTCATTTGGCTTTTTAATGCCGACATCAAACTAAATACTTACAAAAGTTTATAAAACACTTTTTAAATGTGGATACATTATTTTTGAATATTTATTTCAAATAAGATCTATAATATCATTTATCAAAGAGTTTAAAAAAGTTTTATGTCATTATCTAATAGAAATATAATATATGAAATTCATGATTATAATTAGTTGATGGTGTAAAATAATTTTACACTGTTAATACATTATTTATTTCTTTTTATTTTAATTTTGTGATTCAGAGAAACGATTTCCTAAACAAATTTGTTTCATCGAAAAATCAAACTAATTATGATACAACTAGTAGGGTTGTTGACTAATGATTTTGACGACACAAGAAAAGATACTAGGGAAACATGGCCCACCCTATCTACAAAACTCTGTGGCCAAAACTTGAGCAAAGACCGGTTGTGTTCTGTTCTACTATTTCAAAGGTTCAAAGGTGGTTGTTGTGTTACATAATATGACAGCCATTTTTTTATATGTATTCATTTATCTTGCAATGCAATGGTACATAACCAAAAAAAGTTTGTGAGAAATTTCCTGTTGTTAATACTTTCTGAATTTCCCTGTTTCAATTTACAGAAACACAAGGACTGGTCCTTTTTGACATTTTGTCTCTAAATGTATACAAAACAAAATATTTGTAGCTGTTTCTCAACTACTACTCACTTTCCACTCTGCTATTTCACATGTCAGCTATTAATATTATCTATCCCCTCTTATTATACTACGACTACACACTAATCTCAATTTTTAATTGTCTAGCATGTTTAAATTTTATAGTTATTTATCTCACTTTATTTAATCCAATTATTTTATTTAATCCAATTATTTCAATTAAGTATATGATGATCGCAGACATGACAATTATTATAGTATTTAGAAAAGAGTAAATAGACATTTCCCTTGAATTTGTGCAGCATTGGAGTATAATATTTGGATGTATTAAATTAAAAAAACAAGTGTTTTTATTAATAATTTTAAATAATGAATTTACTAAAAATATATTTTTTTAATAATAAATTAAGTAATAAAAGACACATTGTCAAACTAACTAACCCGTAATATATTTGATTTTTATTTTGTAATTTTAATATATTTAAAAGTTATAGTTTTTATATCAAAATGCTTGTATATTTATTTGTAGAGCTAAAAACAAATTAAATCATATATCAATATAATATATAATCATATAATCAAAATTATACGATGCCATCAAACCATATTACCCTATTATTCTTCTTTGATAGTAAAATTAATCTTAAGAATTATACTTATTGCCCTAAGAAATACTAAATTATATTTGCATGAGTCTTTGCATTTTCTGTAAAATATCAATTGTTTCTGATGTTAAAAAAATAATAAAATAAATAGTGTGAAAGTATGCATGTTGAAGTTTAAAGCTATAATTTAATGTTTTGTAGAAAAGTTGTATTTGTATAGCTATGTTCGACTTAGTAGAAGTCAATTGTATTTGACAGAGTCGAATATATTGAGTTATATGTTTTGGTCTTTGTAACACAATTAAGAGAGTTTAACAATTTTATAAACTTTCAATATAATTATTTCTCTTCTCTTTTCTCACTTTTTTTTTTCATTTTTTGAAACTCTGATTATTCAAATAAATTGGAATCATAGTCTGGTTGTGATTAAGAGAGAATCTATAATGGAAAACGAAACAACAACATGAACATAATTTCTAACGAATCTACTGATTTTAAAATGTGAGAATCACGAGAGGTGGGTTGCGCAAATAAAGGTCATCTTCAGATTTCAAGATGTGTCTAAAATTGTGAATGATGGAGCATCGATATTGGAAGCGAATGCAAATAATATTTAGAAAGTTGCGCACAAGGATCAAAGGAAGAAAATTGAAAAAGTTTTGTTCTTGATTCACCATCGTGTGGATCCGAATGTGTTCGAGAAGATTTTTGAAGACGAAACGTCAAAGGAAGCGTAGGGCAAGTTAAAGAACTTATACGACATAAATGAAAAGCTAAATAGGGCGAAGTTGCATACGTTGAGAGAGCAATTCGAGTAATCTTTTTTTCAAAACATATTTAGGATGCAACATCATCTTAATCAATCATCGTTGCTCAAAACAAGGGATACATAACACCTTTTTGGAAGAAAAAAATAATTTCATAGTCTCAAATAAATCAACTTCATTAAAACAGCGGAAAATAGTTTAAATTCAACAAATCAACTTCAAACCGAAGCGAATCATAAAACAAATATTCCGGAGTTTAAAATACTCCACCAGGAATCACCAAAAACAAAGCAAAGTAAATTAAGCGTGTATCCTCAATCCCCAACCCAGTGTTAAATATCAGAGCGTAATGCCGACTCTAAATAAACTGAAGAGCAACCTTTTCGAAGTCCACAAATCGGACTACTCCTGATTATCTGCATGTTACCCACTTAGAGGTAGCATCCAAACAGAAGGGGTGAGTTATCTCAAAAATATAAAGAACAACATAATTATAAATATACATAAATAATCACGTATAGTTATTATATTCACTTAACACTACATTGCATCATAATCATAATTAATAACCGTAAACAACCACATATAACAACATTATGCCAACAACAGAACATGGAATGAGATACACCACTGACTCTATGTGTACGGTACCGAGATCACTACCGAATCCACTTCATCTAGGATTAGAGTCACCATTTTCATGAAAAAATTGGTTCACCTCCCTACTGATTCATTCCATCAAGGATTAGAGCCAACAACAAAGAGAATAGATTGTATTCACCTCTCTCTTGTCCACTCAATCTAGGATTAGAGCCAACAAAAAAAACTCAACATGAATACATGCGACATAACCATGCAACACAATACACGTTGATATCTACATCCATAAATGTGATATGCCATTACCGGCCACCATACAACAACACCTGCTCAACAAACAACAATAGCAATATAACGGTATATCAACAAATAATTGCATTTTTGCATACATCCAACAACACCACACCATGGCAGTACAGTTCACAAAAGCATATTATTAATTCATCATGTTATATTCAATAACAATGATACCACATCACAACATAGCATCATAGCACCTCAATCCACTAAGCATGTATACATATAGTTATCATGTACTTCATTAAACATCATCACTAACAACAAATCTGCATAACCGCGTTAACATATAAAATGAGAAATTCAAACAAAAGGACATAACCTCATAAAATAATTATCTACTGTATTTGAAATCCTTTTTATAGGATAGATAACGTTCTCAGATTTCCAACGGTCCGAACTATGCGTCAAACGAACACCTGGGGTGAAAGTTATGAAATTTACAATTTTTGAAAAATCTGTCAATTTCAATGAAGTAACGGGTTACCTCATGAAGTAACTGGTTACTTCACCCCTGATATGCCTCTGTTATGATAATTTTGATCGAGGTAACCGGTTACCAATAATTCCAAAGTTTTGATCGATGTTATTGGTTGCCTCATAATGGTAACCAGTTACTTCACTGAACCAGTAGCTAATAATTTCCACACAAAAATTATGTAACTGGTTATCATTCTGAAGTAACATGTTACTTCATTGTTACAGAGCCAAAAAACATAATTTTCTTCTGCTATGGGATTACACTCTTTTCGCCCAAAAATCAGTTTTTCAAACACCTCAAAACATGTTAATCCATGAAATCATTAACGCACATCATACACAACAATTCAAATCACAATACCACACTAATTTCATCATTTCCATTGCAATTTCATCAAGAATTCATCATCAGATTCAACATACACAGCAAACCAATTCATGAACAAACCCACAAAAAACCATACAATCAAAATTCCCACATATCTATAATTATACTATCCTTTAGAAAGTTGGAACCTCGCCCTTAACTTTGGATTGAAGGTTTTCAAGCTTAAGCTTTTCTCCTCTTCTACCATTGAAGTCTTCCTCAAGCCCTAGCTTTCCTTCCTTTCTCTTGTTCTCTGTTTCTCTCAATTTTTCATGATCGTAACAATGAGAACACAAACTCCAACTTCTCCTTAAGTCCTCTTTACCCTTTGGACCCTTAATATTGTTATTCCCGTCATAACCTCACTTATGCCATCCAATTTTACCATAACTCCCTTCATTATTTCTCTACTCATACTATCAGATTTTAATTAATAAAATAAGTATAAATAATTATTCTTAAATCTAAATAATTCCAAGTAAATTATTTAAATAAAATAATCACTAACTAATATTAGTAATTAGTTACTCACAACACCCTTCATTTCTACACTATTGCTCACACACTTTCAACACCTTAATTTCTATATTTCTAAGGCAACTATCATATTCCAAGGGCATCACAACACATCAAAACATCCACCAATGCATATAATTGCACAACATCATATAATCAAATTATGAAAAATAATTTAAATTAAAAACGGGGCATTACAATGAAATTATTGACGTTGAGAAAGCAATTCGAGATGACTCGGAAGAAGGAAAATGAATCAATATCATAATTCTTTTCACGTGTGGAACTGATAACGAACCAGATGAATTTGTGTGGTGAATTAATCAAGAATTTGCAGAAGATTGAGAAAATATTGAGATTTCTAATTTTAAATTTTGATTACATTGTAGTGTCAATTTAAGAGTCCAAGAACCTAGCTAAGATGAAGTTGGAAGAACTTCAAGCCGTTAGATACTCATGAGATGAGACTGAAGTACAGAAAATCAAAAAGGAGGGAGGTGGAAGAACAAGAACTGCAAGCAAGATTCATTAAGAAGTATGTAAAAGAGAAGGAAAAATAGAGAAAGAATCTTGCTAGTGATGATAAGTCAAGAGAGAATTCAAAGAATCGCTCTGATTCAACCAAGAAATACATGGGCAATAAGTATTCGAGGAAGAAAGTTGACATGAAGGAGGTGCAGTCTTACAATTGTCCTATTATGCTCGAGACTATTAAAGAAAGAAATAAGCAAGAACAAAAGATAATGATGAAGCACAATATGCACATGTTGGGGATAGTGATTTTTATGATGTGGTACTAATGAAAAATACTTAGTCGAGCAATGAGCAAACCAACATGTGGTACCTAAATTCATGCAACAACCACATGATTGGAAATAAAATCTGGTTCACCAAGTTAGATGAATCAGTCAAGAAAGTGATCAAGTTTGCATTTGGTGGGTATGTCACATTAGGTGAAAAAGGAAACATATTTGTGGTTAGAAATGATGGTTGAAAGGCCAATATGACAGATGTGTTGTATGTACCTTTTATGACAAGTAACTTGATAAGCATAGGTCAATTACTTTAAAAAGGGTACAACAAGAAGCTTGAAAAGAATCATATGAAGGTGTATGATGGTGATGAAAGGATAATTTTGAAAGCATCATTGGCAGACAATAAGATCTTCAAAGTAGATATTAACATTGTTGATAAATCTACTACAAATGAAGACAAGACATGGCTTTAGCATCGCAGGTATGGATATCTAAATTTCAGAATTTTAGGTATGCTCAACCTTAAGAAGGTTGTTTGAGGCTTACCTAAGGTGAAGGAACCAATTCAGGTGTGTGGAGAATGTTTTAAAGCAAAGAAGGCTAGGAAATCATTCAAACATGACTTTCCCATGAGGTCGAAAGAAGGCTCAATCCTTTACTCCTTTTATTTTTCGATAATTCCAAAAATACCAAAAATTCTAATTTTAATTAAATAAATAATTAAAATTCAATATTATTTAATAATTGAAAATATTGGGGTGTTACATTCAACCCCAACATTGAATTAACTCCAAGAACCTTTTGCATTATTCTCTTCTATTTATTGAATTTTAACTTTGTTGAAAATCCTGGTCAACACAGGGTTAGTCAAATCATTTTATGTTTATATGTAGATGATTTGTTGATTACATGTGTGGATAAAGCAAAGATAAGAACATGTAAGTCAAAGTTGATGCAGGAGTTTGAAATATCTGACTTAGGGAACTTGCTTAAATACACAAGTGAATGAGTGTTCTTGCACCAAAAAAAGTATGCTCAAGATATCTTGAAAATGTTCAAGATGAGCATCTATAATGCATCTCCCACGCCATTAGATATAGGAGCAAAGTTGAGGAAGGATACAAATTATGAGCTTGTGAGTGAAATAATCTACAAACAAATCATTGGACCCTTGAGATATCTTTGCAATACCAGGTCAGATATTTGTCAAAGTGTCAGATTGTTGGACAGATTCGTGGAGAAACCTAAGAATGTAATCTCAATGCAGTTAAGAGGGTGTTGAGATACATAGAGGGTACGATTCATCGGGGTGCGTTAATGTCAAGACAAAAAATAGTCACCACAGATGTATAGATATATGGCTACACTAATTCATATTTCATTGGAGATTAAGATGAGAAGAAAAGTAATGAAGGATACATATTCACGATCGAATGTGCTACAATCTTTTAGAGCTCAAGGAAGCAAAGCATTGTGGTTTTCCACCATGTGAAGCTGAGTATGTGTTTGTATTGTATGCAACATGTCAAGTAGTATGGATAGAGATGCTGCTAGAAGATCTCAAGATTATAGAAGTTAAGAAACAACTATCGACCTAACCAATCACCCTATGTGTCATGGTCGAAGTAAATACATAGAGATAAGGTATCATTTTCTCAAGGATCAAGTAAATAAAAGAGAACTTGAGCATTGTAAATTAGAATTGTAGCTAGAAATCTTGAAGACATGAATTAGGTGGTGTGTTAGAAGTTATAATTCAATATTTGTAGAAAAGTTATAGACAACATATAATTGTTAAATCGAAGTGTAATTTTATATGTTTTGGACTTAGATAGTGTGTTTTTAGACTTAGATTTTGGTTGCCTATAAATAAACATGATGTTGCAACACAAATATTTTTAAAAGTTTAACAAAGTTTCAATTTAGTTATATCCCTTCTCACTTCTTCGTTTTTTTAAACTCTAACTGTTCCATTAGTTGATTGTCATATATATATATATATATATATATATATATATATATATATATATATATATATATATATATATATATATATATATATATATATATATATATATATATATATATATATATATATATATATATATATATATATATATATATATATATATATACTTTTACTTTAGTTGAAGCTACGTTGAAAGCTATTATCAAAGTTTGTTTTTGACTCACCTATCATTAATGTTCAACCATCCAACTCAATAGTGTTATCAACAAGACTTTGGTTTTGGATGGAATCTAACTTATTTTGTAAACTATGTTCAATGTTAATTTGATACCATATTAATTACGTAAGATTGGATATGTCATTGAGTAATTGGACACTAGTTTTTGTGTAGACAGGTCCCAGCTCTGTTGATGATGGTTTTCTTTGTTCTATTTGGGCCTACAATATAAATAAATAAAAATGAATGCTAGGGATGCTTCGTACGCAGAGTGGGAGGGAGCGTTCTAAAATGCTGTGTAAATCAACGTACAAACACGATTGATTTATAAATTTGGCATTTTCTTCTTGTATCATATATGAGGTGTTTGTTTTTTTAGAGATATTGTAAGAGAGAGGAAATTTCTATTGTTTTGTAGGAAAGAAATGTGTGTTTGTGTTAAAAAGGTGTGGAGTCTACCAAAATCTCTTTCTCCTAGTGAATGACAAAAAAATTGTATCCAAACAAAAATGTAATGATATCTAGAGATCTTTTTTTCTTACACTAGAATAATAAATTGTTAATCATGTTTTAAAGTATAATTAATTCAATAAAATATTTTTAATGTAATTAAAATTAGAATTTATCTAAAACATCTCTATAAAAATGATTTTTAGGATAAAAAAGTCATTTGGAATAAACTCTTTTAAAATTTTAACTATGTTAAGGTACTGTGGGATTTGAGTTTTTCTGAATAGTTAATGATGCATTTATGTAAATCAATTATATGTGTTGGTTTTCAACACTTTTTGTTTATTTTTCATTTCTATCGTCAATTTAAAATAAAAATGAGCTATATAGAAAAAGCCCTTTTCAAAAAGTGCACTTATATCCATTCAAAAATAAAATTTTGTTTCTTCTTTATATTGAAATATTATTTTCTTAAATTACATTAAATATAGAACTTCTTAAAAGGATACTGAAATTAAAACAATTGGTTGTATTAATAAACTAATTGATGATTGTTGTCTTACAAAACTCCACCTTAAAAGAGATAAATAATTAATATTTTCATAAAAAAATCGATTATAATTTACATAAAAAGTATAATATAATTATAACTCTCTTTAAGAAATAAGGTATTAGGTCCTTTTTCTAATACTCTTGGGATTTTCTAATCCCTTGGACATGTCACAACTTCACTTATGATGTAGTGAAAGAAAATTTAATCAAGTTTGACAATTTTGTTGTCACGTCATTTAAAAACATGATAATTTGATTTTATATTAATATATTAAGAAAATTATTTAAGAAAATATTTTTTCAATTAAATATTATTAATTTAATTCTTTAACAATATAAAATTTCTAACGTTCACCTTACAAATTCATGAGATTCCTTCTAAAGAAACTTAAAACCATTCATTTCCTTTCCTTTGTTGTGATCCATAAAGTAATTGTCTATCGTTCACAAATCTCTAAACCCAAAAATTGTAATTCGGAAATAGGTAGATCTGTATTCCATAATTGTTCTTCATCAAGATTCGGGATTAATTAGCCATAAACAAGATTTCCGCTGCAAACAAGAATAGCAATGAAAAGGTGAAATTATGTCTCGGGTATGTGTTAATATGTATTCATGTTCGCGGTAAAAAGTGACGAACGAGGGAATCGAATCGGAATTTGAATCTCCGGCTCAAAACGATTTACTCTTTGATTTTTTGTTTAAAAGATGTCGCGAGCACCAAGCTTTATTGTTTCCAAACAAGAAAGGAAAGGAAAAAGGAAAAGCTGAAATACCCTAAAATTGATATGCAATGCGATTAGTGTGAGCTAAATGCAATGCATGGGGGAGTGACTTGGGTAAGAGGGTTGGTTATACAAAGGGAAGGTATTAGCACCCTATATATCTATAGTATTCCATAGGAACCTTTTGTGCGTTTGTTTTATTTACTATGCTATTTTGGGAAATTTTCTCCTTTGGGATTTAAGAAAGGTAGGTTAGGCAGGAACCTAAGTTTGTCTATTATGATTATGCTCGCAAAGATCATTGGATCCTCTGCATACATATCCCCTAGAGGGAATCAGAGCATCTGTAGCTCGGATCTAAGGGAAACTAAGGTTTGTTTGGTTTGAGGGAAAAAGAAATATGGTCGCCAAGGGTGAGATTTTGTGCCTACGTATTCTCAAAAGGAGGTTGAGAAAGTCAGAGCAATTGTAGTTCCCACTTATGTGCTAGTGGGAGCAAAGATTTTAAGAGACATCGAAAAGTGTCATCTTAATGAAAAATGTATCTAATTTATTTCATCACATACATTTTTGAAAATTTGATTGTTAAAATCTTTCATTGTAAGCACTGTGTGTACAAGCGTTACCACTTACAAGTTAAGAAAGATGTTTGAAAAAAACATTGAATCTTTCATTGTAAGCATTGGGCGTTTTGCTTAAGTGTACAAGCGTTGCCACTTACAGTTAAGAAAGATGTTTTGTTTGAAAACGTGTTTGTTTTGAAAAATATTTGATTTGAGTGTGATGCTATAAATGAGATACTTCTTCCATAGAGATGATTCATGTCTTATCTCTTAAGAGAAATGTTTTGTTATTGTTTAGGGGGATGCTTTTAAGAAGCCTGTGGGTCCTTGTATTGTAAGCCCAAGAGGAGGCTATCCGAGGGACATCGAGGGTCCTTGTATTGTGAGCCCAATAGGAGGACTTCCGAGGGACATCAAGGGTCCTTGTATTGGGATCCCAATAGGAGGCTATAGGGTATGGTTGACTTGGCTTTAAGAGTGATTTCACCGGGAAACCATACTCTTAGGGTTCTATCCTAGCGAAGGTGATTCTTTGTATTGGAAGCCCAATAGGAGGCTGTTAGAGATTTCCAGGTCTCTTTCTTGTATGAGGCCCAAGAGAAGGATAAACTCAACGAGGGAGTTCTTTTGTAAGAAGCCCAAGAGGAGGCTAACTCAACGGGGGAGTTCTTTTGTACGAAGCCTAAGAGGAGGCTAACTCAACAAGTGAGTTCTTTTGTATGAAGCCCAAGAGGAGGCTATGAGGAACCTGGTTATTATACTAGTTGTAATGACATAAATAAACATGAAAAAGTATATGAACAAGTATATATATGACAAAGTGTGTGTGTGTGTGTGTGTGTGTGTGTGTGTGTGCATTCATAGGAGTTTATGAAGGAAATATATAAACAAGTGTATAAAACAAGCAATTAAAGCTAATGTACTTGGATATATACAAGAGAGTGTGAAAGCAATATATAAACAAGTGTTTAAAACAAGCGAATAAGCTAGTATACTTGGATATATACAAAGGAGTGGGACTTAGACCTTAAGGGAGGCCCACTGGAATAAGAACAGTTTCACTGGGAATAATGCTCCTCTTAATACTAGTGGAATTGGTGTATAAACAAGCGGAATAAAACTAGCGAACGATACTAGTTTATACTTGAATATTTGCAAAACAAGTTGAATATGTACAAGGAATTGAATAAGTACACAAAGGGTGGATATGTACAAGGAAACTAAATATGTACATAGGAGGGTTGGGACTTACACCGTAAGGGAGGCCCATGATCAATTTGATTGAGTTCAAAAGATTTTCGAGGAAAAAACCTAATTCGGTTTGTATTTTCAAAGATTAATCGAATCGATCATGGAAAAGAGGTGTGTAAGTTAATTAAAATATTTTTGAAAGTTTTGAAAATGTTTAAAAAGTGAAAATTATTCACAAGATTGTTTTGAAAAGGATTAGTTTGAAAAATCAAGAAGAAAACATTTTTGAAAGTACTTTAAAATACTTAAAAATGTCTATTTAAACCTAATAAAAAAATATATCAAAAGAAAATATTTTTGGATTTTTTTGACATAATCATAAAATACATATATTAAATGACAAGCGTGCAAAAAAAATCATCTCAAAATGAGAAGTTTTAATTAGTTTTTGAAAATGTTGAAGTTTGTTGAAAAAACTTTAAAAAAATAAGTGTTAAAAAATAAGCTTTGGTCTTGATGAGTGTTGAACTCATGACCTTTGCTTGGAAGTTTTCAAAAGGTTAACCACTGGGCCACATACGTGGCTTGTTAAAACAAAGCTTTTATTTGATTCTATTTGAAAATAAGTTTGGAAAATGGTTTGAAAAGAATGGGAAAAAAGTCTCAGGGGGATTCGAACCCCTGACCTTAGGCAAGGAAATGACTTAAGAGCGTGTGTGTTGCCACTGGGATGGCTGTTTCATCCGTGAATAAAACAGCAACCATTAAATATATTATAAACTAAGAATTTGAATTTTCAGAAAAATCAGAAAACGCGCCAAGCTTCATTTTCTTCTTCCTCAAGATTTGATTTCGAATTTCTTTGTTTCTCAATGAAATTGAATGATGTAAACATCAAACTTGCTCGAAATTTCACCAGGAACACGAAGGTGGAAATTAATTGCATTTATTTTAAGTGTAAGGTGATTAATTTTTGCATGAACACGAAGAACCCTAATTTTAAAAATGATTGTGAAATCGTGTATCTGCACCAATTCAAGCAATTGATTGAGGGTTTATGATCCTCACACATGCAGAAACACAATAGCATGGCAATTTTTGAAATGGAATGCAAGAATTATAAAAATTGAAGTTGGAAAACTTACCTCTTCAAGCAGAAATCGAATCCTTACTTAAAAGTGTTCCAGATGTTGTTTCTTGATCTGGACAGCTTCAGTGATGATTATGGAACGTGTTTGAGTGCTTGGAATGATCTAAAAGCACCTAGGATAGCCTGCACGAGTCCAATTGCAATTGCTTGGAGTGAAATTTAATTTTGGTGATTCTGATGTTGCAGGTCAGGGATGAGTGTTTGGATAACTCATATGTGATCTATGGATGGTGTTTGAAGTGAAAAATTGGAAGATGCACGAGTGGATTGAGAGATGGAGGTTTAAGGCTCAAGTTATACACCTATGGAGGTTTGAACATGATTCTGAGTTTGGCTAGTTTTTGTGATGTATTTATGATTCTAACAACTTCCTAATGGTATTTGGAGAGTGTTTGAAGCTTGATATTGATCAGAACTTGCAAGGTTTGGAGATTTGCAATTCTCACATTTTGGAACTTTGAAACTTGCAACTTAAGAAAAGAAAGAGAAAACAGGCTTATGGTTGTTTTGGTGTGATTTCCAAATGAGGAAAGACCTCTATTTATAGGCCAATAAGTTTGGCAAGCAAGGCAAGATAAGATTGGTGATATTGCAACTTGGAGGTTAAGAAATAAGAAAAGAATCTTTGCCTTTAATGCACATGGTTAACTTCTTAAACCATGGTTAAAAATTCAAGTGTTCTTATCTCTTCTTCAATCATGATCACAAGATATTTTTGGGATAAAACTTATCAATTAGTGATGAAAAGGCTTCTAGAAGAGAATGAGATAGGGTTTTGGCAAGAATGCTTGAAAACTTGGTGAAAAATGACCTATAATTCATGTTTATGGACCTATAAGTTTTAATTTCAAAACCATAGCTCCATAAAATATTTTTTCATGTTCTTGGACATTTTGGAAATCTTGGAACAAGATCTATAATTTTCATGTTGAAAGTTTTTCTTGAATCAAAATGGATCTAGGTGAAAAATGGTCATGAAAATGATGAAAAAAGTGATAAAAACACTTGAAAAAATTTCTAAGTGTTTAGAAAAATCAAGTTTTGACTTTTTGTTGACTTTTTCACACATTTTTTTTTATTTTTGATGATCATGATGGATAATTTGAAATGCTTTGATGATTGAAAAAAATTGAATTTCAAAAGTTGACCAAAAAGTCAAAGTTTAACTGATCTAGACAATTGACTTTTTGTTAGATGATTCAGAATTTCTCTGATGATCAACCATGGCTTTGGAGATGTTTTGAAACAAGAAATTAGGTCAAGATATTGCATTGGTGATTTTGAGATAATGCTTCAAGCAATTAGGTCAATCATTGAGCAAAAAGTCAATGATACACCATCCTCGATCAAAACCCTAACTTGGTCCATTCAAGATAGATCTTGAGGAAATGATTAGAATTTGAAGATCAAATGTTGATGATTTATTAAGATAGATCATTAGTGTGAGTAGAGACTCAAAACCTAATTGATCACATCTTGAACAGATGAAAGTTTTTATTCAAAACCCTAATTTGGCTCAAGGAGCACACACAAGCTAACTTGTTCTGAAATTTGTTAATGATGCAATGATTCATATGTGAATGATATGAGATGGTATCTTAGGTCAAAATTTGGGGTATGAGAATTCCCCGATAGAAACTAAGTTGTATGATTTTTTTAATATATATGGTGGTTCCATTGTGTTTTAGGGTATGTGATCCTTTGTCTTTTTAATTAGGGTTTGTGGTCTAACAATTCTGCATTTTTTAAGTATTGTTTATGATCCCCTAACTTGTATGTATTATCTATTTCAGGCCATGTATTTGTAAAAAAATTAGTTTTAGAGTCCATCTTAGAGGTAGACTTGTTGACACCTCTGTGAGATTGCATGTTGATGGGTTTGATTCAGAAATGAGTTGGAAATGGTATGTTGAATACATGTCTTATATGGAACTATTAGAATTGATTAAGAATGAGGTATATAGAGACATTGAGTGTATCTGTAATTTGAACCCTATGTTGAGCTTTATTTTTGGCCTTAGAACACTTAATTGTGACAATGATGTGTTACAACTGATTAAATATGTTGATGGATGTGAGTTCGTAGATTTGTATGTTGAGCATAGCATTAGTGAACCTGACATTGTAGATGAGGCAGAAATAGAGCATGGCATAATTTTTTATGATTATGAGGTTGAAATGGTTGATGAAGTAGAAGTGGATAATGAATTTGAGGTGGATGATGAAGTTGAAGTGGATAATGAAGTTAATGATGAAGTTAATGATGGTGAGGATAGTGGCAATGAGTTATATTGGATAATTGTGCTACCTAAAGAAACAACTAAACCATATGTGAATGACTTTTACCATGGGAAGGATTCTGACCAACTTCAAACACCACCTGAGAGTGAAGATGATAAAATTATGAGAGATTCCCAAACTATAAGGTTGGTGAGGGAAACAAGTTTCAGTTGGGCATGATATTTACGCTAAGGAGGTGGTAAATAATGCAATAAATTATTGTTTCATGGTGGATATTAAAATGTATACCTACATAAGGTAGTTTGATTAACTTTATAGTTTTCTTGTGACTTTAATTGTGAATTTAAGTGTGACTTTACTTGTGACCTGTGGGGAATTTTCCCAACTATTCAAGGTTTGAGTAAGCATGTGGAACAAAGGCTTTATGTGAAGCATTTGTATGGCAATTAGAAAAATAATTACCTTGGGATGGAAATTAAAAAAAAAAAAAGCTCTGTAGAGTGCTCCAAAGGCTACAACTATTCAAGAATGTGAAAGGGAAATGTTAAGAATCAAATGGATTGTATGAAGTTGCTTGAAATAACATGAAATATGTGCCAGCGGAATTCTGGAGCAGGTCACACTTTAAGACCTACTCTAAATGAGACCTTCTGGTAAACAATATGTATGAAGCATTTAATAGGGAAATCCTAGAATGTATGGGAAAACCAATTATCACCCTTTTAGAAAGGATTACATATTACTTGACTAAGAGGGTTTCCCATCAAAAAGAACTGATGGTTAAATATGTTGGTAATATGTGCCTTAGAATCCAATTAGTACTTAAGAAGAATATGAAATTTGCTGGAAGTTGGACTCCAACATGGCATGTTGATGATGAAATGGTTATGTATGGATTAATAAATGGTATTGAAACATATTGTGTCAACATCAAAGAAGGAACTTGTGCTTGAAAATGGAACTTGTTTGGTATCCTTTGTAACCATGTCATATCATGTATATGGAACAACAAAAAATAACATAAAGAATATATTTGAGTATTACATGTATGTATGAACTATGTTGCATATTATGTCATGTTATTGTGTGTATCATATGTACTTCATATTAAGTTGTGGTCCTTTTATGCAAGAAATCAGCTTTTCAAAAAAACATACTCACACATCATCTGCCCCACAAATGGACCTCGAATATGGCATGTAGATGATGCATTAATAATCAATCCACCTGTTATGATAAGGGAAATTGGACGTCCCAAGAATATGAGGAACAAAACTAGTGATGAATCAAAAAACCCATATGTTCTTCCAAGGAAGCTTGCAATTGTTATATGTCACAAATATGGATCTATGGGCCAGAACATGCAAAGGAGAAGAGAAGCGGATAAGGACATGCCAAAGGGATGCAATAAGACTAAGAAGCAATAAACTAAAAAGGGTGGCAATAAGACCAAGAAGCAAAAAAATTGAAAGGGAAGAGGAAAGAAAAAGAAGCTAAAGAGTGCAACATAAGCTACTCAAGAAATTTGATCCTACTCACAAGCATCACAACCTACCCAAAAATAGCATTTATGCTATGTTATATTTTGTATTTGATTTTGTTGTCAAGAACTATGATATGTCATTTGGTAATGTATGAACTGAGTTTCATTTTGGTATGAAACTATCATTTTGGTATGTTTTAATAAGTTTCATTTTGGTATGTAACTGTCATGATATATGTTTTCATGAACTAAGTTTCATCTTGGAATGTAATTTAAAAGTAATGAAAACTGATGAATATTATTGTTCAATATTATAGGCCTAATCAACTTTCATGAACTATTATTGTTCAACTGTCAAGTGCGAATTAAAAATTGTACATGCCTTATGTTCAACTTATGTAATGCCCTAAACTGGTGTTCAACTATGTACATGCCTGTTAAAAATAAACGCGTGCATCTTGTTCAACTTATGTACATGCGTTAAATTGTCAACTACATTAACGTAAACCTAAATTATTTTCAACTTAACAACAATTTTGTTAATTCAACTTAACATAATCAAGTACATTATATTGCACATAACCTTTAACTTAACATAATCAACTGAAAATTACAATTTAGCATACGCATTCTAACATGCTCAACTTAACATACTTAATTGTGTTCATACAAACTTAATCATTTTAACCTAACCAATAAATTGATTACATTTGATTCAACTAATTCAATTAACAACACTAATGTCATTCACATGGTAAACTTGTTCATCATCTTCAAGAACTTGATATTTAACTTTAATTCATCCACTCTAATTATGGATTCATTTAGCTTGGCCTTTTCTTGGTTTAATTTTTGGATCGAAGTTATCACTTCATTGGCTCTTTGACCCATCTTTTCATCATACCATACAAAATGACTACACCTCTTATATCCATGTATATAGAAATAGAGAAGAAGAATGAGAGATTTTTTAGAAATCACAAAATAATATAGGTCAGGTATATTAAAAATCAAACTAATACCTTATACATCCCACATCCAAAATAATCACGACTTGGGTTCAAATTTGTACAAGTTGTCATCAATGGAGATGGAATACCACATTTGCATTTGCCATTGGAAGAGCGAGAAAAATAACAATTACTTGATGTTGAATATTGGGACATCGAATTGAGCCTTGGACAATGAAGATTTTTGTGATTTCTTGGGTTTTCTGAGGAAGGAAACGAAGAAAGTAAAATGAATTTCTAAGATTTTTTAAGTACTGCAAATGGGGACGAAGGTGAATGATGATTGAGGTTCTATATTGAATGATGGAATTAATAGATTCCATTTCATAATATAAAATATTTTTAATTTAAATGACGTGGTAGCAAAAAATAATACCTAATTTTCAAAAGATAGACTATTAAGTTAGAAAAAACAAAGAAAATTAATGAAAATTGCATTTAAGTCTTTTTTTTAAAAACGACAGTTATTATAAAAAAAGAAAAAAATTTAAATTTAAGAAATAGAAGAAAATAAAACTAAAAAAAATTATATTTAAAAATAGAGATTGTGCTAAATATTGTATGAACAAATCTATTATAGACGTATTTCTTTCTTCTCACTAATTATCATCTAATTATCATCTGTTTTTCTGTTTTCAAACAAATCATATTTCTAATATTAGTAAAAGAAAAAGAAAACACATAATGAGCACAAGCATGAGTTGCTAAGTTAAAGTGGTTGTCAAAAGCATTGACACTAGTTGACCAACATTCTAAAGTGGATTGTACGATTAATCTAACGGTTGAGATCAATATAATAAGCTTGAATCAATACCAGCCTAATTTGAGTAGATGCTATAGGTAACTAGCTAGGTTCTTTTGATTCCATGAAATATCAATTATGTTCCCGGTTTCTTACCTCTATTTACACAATGATTCATTCTATAATTCCTTTTATACACGCAAAAGTACTGAGATGCTTAGATGCAAACAAGTTCTTCACCAAATATATTATAGGGAATTTCTTTCCACGTCTAACGGTGTTCTTTTTCACTTCTAGTAAAATACTAAAAATACTCTCAACTTCGTAAGTTAATTTACGAATTTCCTAAATAAAATGAATTTATAAGTTAACTTACGAAATAATCCACAATTTTTTTTAAAAAATAAGGTGAATTTGTAAGTTCAATTACAAATTCACCTTATTTGGAAAATTTATAAGTTAACTTACGAATTCGCCCAATATCTCAAATTTATTAGGTTTAAAATACAATTTATATTTCACTCTTTAATTAAAAAAATTAATTGTTAAGAAAAAATCCTATTAGAAATAATTATTAAAAAAAAAAATTGTATCTTTCTTAATTCTAATATCAGATGACAGTTACATAGGTTTTATTCTACCTTTTTTAATTCTAATATCAGATGACACTTACATAGGCTTTGTTCTACCTTTTTTAATCTTAATATCAGATGACGGTTACATAGGATTTATTTTATCTTTCTTAATCTTACTATTAGATGAATGTTACATAAGCTTTGTTCTAATTTCTACTTGGGTAAGATCTCAAACCATGATTGACCAGCTTTTCTATTTTGTTTATTGTAATTGGTGAGCTTTATATTTTTGTTATCACTTAGGCTTGCTAAGTGAGACCAAATGATTATATTTTTGTGTTAATGGGTGTGTTAATATTTTTCTTACTTCTCTTGAGGAAATTGTATCATGATAAAACAAAAAAGTGAGACTAAAAAACAATATTAAAAGTGAATAATAATAATCGATATATTTAGATATTTAAATCTGATGAAAAATTAATAATGGAAGAATTTATATAAGTTTTAGTTATATAAATTTATAAATTTTTTATTAAAAAAAATTCAGTGAAATATTAATATTATGGAAAGAAAATATTTATATTATTTTATATTATATTTTTTATAGTTATGTTGACAATAATTTAATATATTTAATGACTTAAGTGATGCTAAGATTTCAAATTTCGACAACAAAGTCATTTTGAAATAAAACATTTATAAAAAATTTATCGATAAAATAAATTTGACTTGATTTTTCCTTAATAAATAATAGGATTTGATACAAAATTATATATTATGTTTGGGTAAAAAGGATATATTAATAATAATTCAATTTTATTATGTTTGGGTAAAAATGATATATCAATAATAATTCAATTTTTAATTATATTGTTAAAAATACATTATATAATTAACGCATATCAAGTAAATCAAGACAAAAATAAATTGTATTCCTTTTATATAGAAATTGATATCAATAGTATTAATATGATTTTTATAGATCAAATTTGATATTAATATCGATCTTATTAATAGATTTTATTATTATTGACCAAATATAAGTTAGACTTTGATGTGGTTGTTTCTAATATTAATCTTCATACTCAAATTTTATTTAGGTGGTCGTTTCTAATTAATGTGGTTGTTGATGGTGATTAAAAGAAGATAATGGACCATAATATTAATTTGTTAGTCATAATTGTCATATTTATGCATTTAAGTCTGAATATTTTTCTTACATGGTTTTTCTCTACCACACTATGATGAGCGAGTTATCAACATGGGACAAGCTCTTTGATGAGTGAGACTCTTTCCCAACCATTATGACTCTTACCTAAGTAGATCGAATATGAACAGAGACCCAAGCATGAGTCGTGTAAGGGGGTGATTTTTTGAGTTTGGTTTTCACGTTAAACATTTACAAAACCCCCAATTCTGCATATCAAGTAAATCAAGACAAAATAATTTTTTGAGTTCAATTATTAGGTCGGACATTTACACAGACCCCTTTAGCATGAGTGGCATATGTTAATTTTTTGAGTTCAATTATTAGGTCGGACATTTACACAGACCCCTTTAGCATGAGTCGCATATGTTAGTGCGTGAGGCACTTTTAGTGATGAGAGAAAGAGAAAATAATAAAGGAAATAAGGATTTGTATTATTGAATTGTACAAATAATGATACAACCTAAAACTATTTATATACAACCCTAATTGGGTTTGGGTCTACACAACTTGGATTATATTTAAATATTAAATCTAATCTAATATTTTTACCAAATCTAATTTAATATTTCAACACACCCCCATAATCCAAGTTGTCGAACATCCTCAAAAATAGTCAATCTGGACTATTCCTAATTTCTTTCTCAAGTTCAAGAATATGTCAATCTTCAATCCTTTGGTGAAGATGTCGGCCAACTATGCTTCACTTGAGCAATGCCTAACTTCAAGTTCACCTCGATTTACCTTTTCCCTCAAGAAGTGAAACCTAGCTTCGATATGTTTACTTCTTCCATGCAGAATTGGATTTTTTTGCCAGATTTATAGCTGACTTGTTGTCAATTTGCAACACTAGCGGTTTCTTCACTTCGACAGTCATTTCTTCAAGTACTGATTTGATCCAAATTGCTTGACAAGCAGCATAAGATCCTGCTATATATTCAGCTTCGCAAGATGACAATGCCACCACAGGTTTCTTCTTTGAACACCATGATATTGGGGCACCAAATACTTGAAAGAAATATCCAGTTGTGCTTCTTCGATCTTCCTTATCTCCACACCAATCAACATCTGAAAAACAATTAACTATTGCTTCTTTATCTTTAGAATTTCGTCGAAATAGTATTCCACAATTTATCGAACCCTTCAGATATCTCAGAATTCTTCTTGCAGCCTTCATATGTGACACTCTTGGTTCACTCATATATTTGCTTACTAATCCGACAGTGAAACCTATATCAGGTCGACTGTTGCATAAATACCTAAGAGATCCCATAATTTGCTTGAACAAAGTAACATCAACTTTGTCTTCCTCTCCATTCTTCTCCAACTTCACATTTGGTTCGACAAGTGAGGATGCAGAATTCGAATCATCCATTTTGAATCTCTTGAGTATCTCTTTGACATATTTTCCTAGATGTAGCACCATACCTTGCTTCATTATTTGAAATTCCATGCCTAGGAAATAAGATAATTTTCCCAGATCCGACATTTCAAATTCCTTCGTCATCAGCTCTTTGAACTTCAACAAGTTCTTCAAGCTATTTCCAGTTACTAGCAAGTCATCAACATATAAGCAAATGATTGTTATATCTTGTGATACAACCTGAACATAGACACCATACTTTGATTTGTATTTGACAAATCCCAATTCGACTAAGTATGATTCAATTTTCTTGTTCTATGCCCTAGGTGCCTGCTTGAGACCATAGAGCGCTTTATGCAACTTATATACTTTACTCGCTTCCTTCTGAATCACAAACCCAGGAGGTTGTGTGAGATAAACCTCTTCTTCTAAAGGACCATTCAGAAATGCTGATTTCACATCTAAATGAAATGTTGACCAACCTTGGTTGCATGCCAATGCCGCTACTAGTCGAACAGTCTCCAATCTTGCTACTGGAGCAAATACTTCAGAGTAGTCAAGTCCTTCTCGTTGAAGAAACCCTCGAGCTACTAATCTTGCTTTATATCTTGCTATCGAACCATTAACATTGTGTTTTAACTTGAACACCCACTTCACTTCGATAGCTTTTGTATATGTTGGTAATTCGACTAACTCCCATGTATTATTTATTTCGATTGCCTCTAACTCTTCGACCATAGCTAACTTCCACTTGTTACTCTTCAAAGCTTTGCTATAGTTGATTGGTTCAGCACCTGCAAGTAAAGCAAATTACTTCATAATCTTGAAGTATTGTTGGAGGAACTCTATTTCGTTGAGGTCTATGGCTTGTGCTAGCCACACCCTCTTTGACTTCGACATTGTCTGGAATATCAACATTTGCTTCATCTTCGACTTCAACTCGATTCTCAGGAATTCCTTGGACTTCGACCTCATCAATTTCTTAGTCGAAATCAGAACTCATCAGTGGCTTGTTAATTGAATTACTAGAATTCCAATCCCATGCAAAATTTTCATCAATTACAAAGTCTCTACTTAACACAATCTTCTCATTAACTGGATTGAAAAGCCTGTATGCACCAATTTTATGATATCCTACCAGAATCATAGGTTCACTCTTGTCATTAAGCTTCCTTCTTCTTGCATCAGGAATATGCTTATAACACATAGAGCCAAACACCTTCAAATGACTTACTGATGGTCGTTTGCCACTCCATACTTCTTCAGGAACCTTGTTCTTCAAAATCTTGGTAGGACACCTGTTCAAAATATAAACTGTAGTTGAAACAGCTTTTCCCCGTAAAGACTTTGGCAAATTCTTCTCCTTTAGCATGCATCTTGCCATATTTAATATAGTTATGTTTCTTCTTTCAGCAATTCCATTATGTTGAGGCGTATAAGGAGAAGTTACCTCATGATCAACACCATGTTCTACACATAATTTCTCAAACATCTTCGAGGTTTATTTTCCACCTCCATCTGTTCGCAGAACTTTGATCCTTTTCTCATTCTGGTTTTCGACAATTATCTTGAATCTCTTAAAGATTTCGAATACTTCATCCTTTCTCTGGATCACATAGATCCACAACTTTCGACTGAAATCATCAACAAATGAAACAAAATATCTATTTCCACCAATGGTATGTTTTTCTAATGGACCACATACATCTGAATGTACCACATCGAGAATGCATGGTGATCTCATTGGCATAGTCGAAATGAAAGAATTTTTGAATTTCTTTCCGACTAAACAACATTCACAAAGTTTTCATGCATCTCAAGACTTGGAATTCCAGTAACCATATCTTGAGTAATTAGTTGATTGAGTGATCGAAAGTTTAAATGTCCAAACCTCAAATGCCATAACCAATTATCCTTATGGTCAACAAAAATTTTCAAACATTGAAATTTTGTCGAACTGATCATAGTCTTAAATGTCCTATTCTTCGACAACAAAGATTTTAAGATCAATTTGTTCTTGGTGTCAAACAATTTAAAAGCTCCATATTTCATAACAACTGAGAAACCTTTTTCGACCAGTTGTCCAACACTTAGCAAGTTGCACTTCATTCCAAGTACATAGAGCACATATTTAATCATAGCTTTCCCTCCATTACTCATTTGAAAAACTATGTTGCCAGTACCTTCTGCTTGCAACAAACTATTATCAGCAAGTTTTACCTTGCTCTTCTTTGACTCGTCGTAGTCTGCCAACCACTCCTTTCGACCGGTCATGTGATTCGAGCAGCCTGAGTCGAGGAACCAGATCTTGGATTCAACATGTTTATCTTAAATTGCAGCCATAACCACCATACAACCTTCAGAATCATCTAAATCTTGGCGTGCAAAATTCGCTCCTTCGTCCTTGCTTTTTCGTCGATCCATTGTCTTTTCTGTACCAATAATTTTTGGCTATGTGGCCCAACTTTTCACAGTTATAACACTGTGCACTCTTTTTATCTTCTTTGTCCTTTCGATAGTTTCCTCCTCCCTTTTTCGAGGATTTATAATTTCTATCTTCGACCTTATTCTTGTGGTAATTCGACCTAGGCTTCTTGCCATGAGACTTGTCGAACTTACCTTTGAATTTGTTAGAGCCACCATCCTTTTTCCATGACTGAGCGTGCAGAGCCTGTATCGAGTCTTGAACTCCTTTCCTTTTGATAATCCTCATCTCATGTGCCTCCAACGAACCAACCAAATCTTCCACTTTAGTGGTTTCAAGTTTGTTAGATTCTTGAATAGCTACGATAATGTGATCAAAGTGAAAGGTCAACGTTCTCATTACCTTCTCAACTATCATCTTATCAGTTATGGTTTCACCATAACCCTTCATGAGATGGATGAGTTTATGAACCTTCGACACATATTCTGCAACTTTTTCATCTTCTCCCATCGGCAACAATTCATATTATCGATGCAAGGTTTGTAACTTTACAACCTTAAATTTCTCACCTCCTTCATAATACTTCACCAGAATATCACATGCCTCCTTCTTCGTTTCAGCATGAGAGATTCTGTCGAAATTAGCAGCATCAACAGTCGTCTAAATGCAATAAGCAGTCTTGCAATCTATCTTCTTGACTTCATTGGGGATTTTTTCAGTGCATCGGTTGTATCTGCAGCCAACGCAGGAACGTCGTCAGTAACCACCTCTAGGGTTTCATGGAAGCCAAACAAGGATTGCATATGAGTTTTCCATCGAATCCAATTCTTGCCATCATGCATTGGAAGAGAATTCAGAATGCTCTTATCACTAGCCATCTTCGCAGCGGTTGATTCACTTGCCCTGGAAATATGATCTCTGACGTAAAATTCTTGAAAACTCGATCAAGAACAATAACCGGAAGCTCTAGATACCAATTTGTTAGTGCGTGAGGCACTTTTAGTGAGGAGAGAATGAGAGAATAATAAAAGAAATAAGGATTTGTATTATTGAATTGTACAAATAATGATACAACCTAAGACTATTTATATACAACCCTAATTGGGCTTGGGTCTACACAACTTGGATTATATTTAAATATTAAATCTAATCTAATATTTTTACCAAATCTAATTTAATATTTCAACAAGTTTGAAAAAAAGGAATACAAACTTCAAAATCATCAATAACCCAAATACAAAAATAAAAATACTTGTCCTTCATCCTCTAAGGCCGCCACTCACGACATCAGGTAATACTTTATTTTCTTATGATTTTCGATTTCTTATTTTTACTCATAGTGTTTATTCTAAAGTGGGATTCATCTGGGAGGGTCATAGATGCTCAAAATAATGTAGAGAGGTGAGATGAGGTCTCAATTCTTGAGAAGCGTGAAATGGTGTATAGAAAAAGTATATAAGAATTTTATTGAGATGGAGTTTTTAAGTAGTTATGAGAGTTTGTCTAATGGTAGTTCGTAAATTGTACCGACTAGTGATAGCGACAATGACTTAGTGATTATTTCTTAGATTTAACATGGTGGTATCAACTTCTAACCAAAGAACCTTTTGTGAATATGCTATGAAAATTAACTCGATTTGTCTTGAAGATGATTGGTTACAGGTCTTCTTATTAGGCCTGCACATGTCTATTATTGAGAGAGATGCTAACGTGACATTGGAGACATGCATGGAAGGAAAAAAGGTTTGCATGTGGCGGCCTTACAGGATGAAGGACAAGTATTTTTATTTTTGTATTTGGGTTATTGATGATTTTGAAGTTTGTATTCCTTTTTTTCAAACTTGTTGAAATATTAAATTAGATTTGGTAAAAATATTAGATTAGATTTAATATTTAAATACAATCCATAATGTGTAGACCCAAGCCCAATTAGGGTTGTATATAAATAGTCTTAGGTTGTACCATTATTTGCACAATTCAATAATACAAATCCTTATTTCCTTTATTATTCTTTTTTTCTCTGCTCACTAAAAGTGCCTCACGCATTAACAAATTGGTATCCAGAGCTTCCGATTATTGTTCTTGATCGAGTTTTCAAGAATTTTACGTCAGAGATCATATTTCCAGGGCAAGTGAATCAACCGCTGCGAAGCTGACTAGACATAAGGGCATTCTGTATTCTCTTCCAATGCTTGACGACAAGAATTGGATTCGATGGAAAAAATAGATATAATTCTTGTTTGGATTCCATGAAACCCTATAGGTGGTTACCGACGGCGTTCCTGCGTTGGCTACATAAGAAACTGAAGCACTAAAAAAATACCACAACGAAGTCAATAAGAAAGATTGCAAGGCTGCTTATTGCATTCAGAAGGCTGTTTATGCTTGCTAATTTCGATAGAATCTCTCATGCTGAAATGGCGAAGGAGGCATGGGATATTCTGGTGAAGTACTATGAAGGAGGTGAGAAAGTTAAGGTTGTCAAGTTACAAACCTTGCGTTGACAGTATGAATTATTGTCGATGGGAGAAGATGAAAAAGTTGCAGAATATGTGTCGAAGGTTTAGAAACTCGTCCATCTCATGAAGGGTTGTGGTGAACCATAACTGATAAGATGATAGTTGAAAAGGTAATGAGAATGTTGACCTCTCACTTTGATCACGTTATTGTAGCTATTCAAGAATCCAACAAACTTGAAACCACTAAAGTGGAAGATTTGGTTGGTTCGTTGGAGGCGCATGAGATGAGGATTATCGAAAGGAAAGGAGTTCAAGACTCGATACAGGCTCTGCAAGCTCAGTCATGGAAAAAGGATGGTGGCTCCAACAAATTCAACGCTAAGTTCGACAAGTCTCAGGGAAAGAAGCCTTGGTCGAATTACCACAAGAATAAGGTCGAAGATAGAAATTATGAATCCTCAAAAAGGGGAGGAGGAAACTATCGAAAGGACAAAGAAGATAAAAAGAGTGTACAGTGTTATAACTGTGAAAAGTTGGGTCACATAGCCAAATATTGTTGGTACATAAAAGACAATGGATCGACAAAAAGCAAGGACGAAGGAGTGAACCATGCACGCCAAGATTCACATGATTCTGAAGGTGGTATGGGGGTTATGGATGCAGTTTCAGATAACCATATCGAATCCAAGATCTGGTTCCTTGACTCGGGCTGCTCGAATCACATGACTGGTCGAAAGGAGTGGTTGGAAGACTACAACGAGTCGAAGAAGAGAAAGGTAAAACTTGTTGATAATAGTTTGTTGCAAGCAAAAGGTACTGGCAACATAGTTTTTCAAATGAGTAATGGAGGGAAAGTTATGATTAAAGATGTGCTCTATGTACCTAGAATAAAGTGCAACTTGCTAAGTGTTGGACAACTGGTCGAAAAAGGTTTCTCAGTTGTTATGAAAGATGGAGCTTTGAAATTGTTCGACACCAAGAACAATTTAGTCTTAAAATCTTTGTTGTCGAAGAATAGGACATTTAAGACTATGATCAGTCCGACAGAAGTTCAATGTTTGAAAATTATTGTTGACCACAAGGATGGTTGGTTATGGCATTTGAGGTTTGGACATTTAAAATTTTGATCATTCAATAAACTGATTACTCAAGATATGGTTACTGGAATTCCAAGTCTTGAGATGCATGAAAAACTTGGTGAACGTTGTTTAGTCGGAAAGCAATCCAGAAATTCTTTTGTTTCGACTATGCCAATGAGATCATCCTGCATTCTCGAAGTGGTACATTCAGATGTATGTGGTCCATTCGAAGAACATATCATTGATGGTAATAGATATTTTGTTTCATTTGTTGGTGAGTTCAGTCGAAAGTTGTGGATCTATGTGATCCAGAGAAAGGATGAATTATTCGAAATCTTTAAGAGATTCAAGATAATTGTCGAAAACCAGAGTGAGAAAAGGATCAAAGTTCTACGAACAGATGGAGGTGGCGAATACACTTCGAAGATGTTTGAGAAATTTTGTGTAGAACATGGTGTTGATCATGAGGTAACTTCTGCTCCTTATATGCCTCAACATAATGGAATTGGTGAAAGAAGAAACAGAACTATATTAGATATGGAAAGATGCATGCTAAAGCAGAAGAATTTGCCAAAGCCTTTATGGGGAGAAGTTGTTTCAACTGCAGTTTATATTTTGAACAGGTGTCCTACCAAGATTTTGAAGAACAAGGTTCCTGAAGAAGTATGGAGTGGCAAACGACCATCAGTAAGTCATTTGAAGGTGTTTGGCTCTATGTGTTATAAGCATATTCCTGATGCAAGAAGAAGGAAGCTTAATGACAAGAGTGAACCTATGATTCTGGTAGGATATCATAAAATTGGTGCATACAGGCTTTTCAATCCAGTTAATGAGAAGATTGTGTTAAGTAGAGACTTTGTAATTGATGAAAATTTTGCATGGGATTGGAATTCTAGTAATTCAATTAACAAGCCACTGATGAGTTCTGATTTCGACTAAGAAATTGATGAGGTCGAAGTCCAAGGAATTCCTGAGAATCGAGTTGAAGTCGAAGATGAAGCAAATGTTGATATTCCAGACAATGTCGAAGTCAAAGAGGGTGTGGCTAGCACAAGCCATAGACCTCAACGAAATAGAGTTCCTCCACAAGACTTCAAGATTATGAAGTAACTAGTGATGATGAAGTAACACCAGATGGAGAATTATTTCATTTTGCTTTATTTGCAGGTGCTGAACCAATCAACTATAGCGAAGCTTTGAAGAGTAACAAGTGGAAGTTAGTTATGGTCGAAGAGTTAGAGGCAGTCGAAATAAACAATACATGAGAGTTAGTCGAATTACCAGCATATACAAAAGCTATCAAAGTGAAGTGGGTGTTCAAGTTGAAACACAATATTGATGGTTCGATAGCAAGACATAAAGCAAGATTAGTAGCTCGAGGGTTTCTTCAACGAGAAGGACTTGACTACTCTGAAGTATTTGCTCCAGTAGCAAGATTGGAGACTGTTCGACTAGCAGTGGCATTGGCATGCAACCAAGGTTGGTCAACATTTCACTTAGATGTGAAATCAGCATTTTTGAATGGTCCTTTAGAAGAAGAGGTTTATGTCACACAACCTCCTGGGTTTGTGATTCAGAAGGAAGGGACTAAAGTATATAAGTTGCATAAAGCGCTCTATGGTCTCAAGCAGGCACCTAGGGCATGGAACAAGAAAACTGACTCATACTTAGTCGAATTGGGATTTGTCAAATGCAAATCAGAGTATGGTGTCTATGTTCAGGTTGTAGCACAAAATATAACAATCATCTACTTATATGTTGATGACTTGCTAGTAACTAGAAATAGCTTGCAGAACTTGTCGAAGTTCAAAGTGCTGATGACAAAGTAATTTGAAATGTCGGGTATGGGAAAATTGTCTTATTTCTTAGGCATGGAATTTCAAATAACAAAACAAGGTATGGTGCTGCATCAAAAGAAGTATGTCAAAGAGATACTCAAGAGATTCAGAATGGATGATTTGAATCTTGTATCCTCACCTGTCGAACCAAATGTGAAGTTGGAGAAGAATGGAGAGGAAGACAAAGTTGATGTAACTTTGTTCAAGCAAATTGTGGGATCTCTGAGGTATTTATGCAACAGTCGACCTGATATAGGTTTCGATGTCGGATTAGTAAGCAGATATATGAGTGAACCAAGAGTGTCACATATGAAGGCTGCAAGAAGAATCATGAGATATCTGAAGGGTTCGATAAACTGTGGAATACTATTTCGACGAAATTCTAAAGATAAAGAAGCAATAGTTAATTGTTTTTTAGATGCTGATTGGTATGGAGATAAGGAAGATCGAAGATGCACAACTAGATATTTCTTTCAAGTATTTGGTGCCCCAATATCATGGTGTTCGAAGAAGCAACCTGTGGTGACATTGTCATCTTGCGAAGCTGAATATATAGCGGGATCCTATGCTGCTTGTCAAGCAATTTGGATCAAATCGGTACTTGAAGAAATGGCTATCGAAGTGAAGAAACTGCTAGTGTTGCAAATTGACACCAAATCAGCTATAAATTTGGCGAAGAATTCAGTTCTACATGGAGGAAGTAAACATATCGAAGTTAGGTTTCACTTCTTGAGAAAAAAGGTAAATTGAAGTGAACTTGAAGTTAGGCATTGCTCAAGTGAAGCACAGTTGACCGACATCTTCGCCAAAGGATTGAAGATTGACATATTCCTGAACTTGAGAAAGAAATTAGAAATAGTTCAGATTGACTATTTTTGAGGATGTTCGACAACTTGAATTATGGGGGTGTGTTGAAATATTAAATTAGATTTGGTAAAAATATTAGATTATATTAGATTTAATATTTAAATATAATCCAAGTTGTGTACACCCAAACTCAATTAGGGTTGTATATAAATAGTCTTAAGTTCTATCATTATTTGTACAATTCAATAATACAAATCCTTATTTCTTTTATTATTCTCTTTCTCTCCTCACTAAAAGTGTCTCACACACTAACAAGACTGTCATTCTAAAAATTGTCAATGTAACTCCTTTTCAACTACACTCGAACAATTAATGTTTCTCAATTACATCAAATGTATTCTTCTCACTCTACGAGACAAAAAATAACTGAATGTCATCCCTAATCCCTAAATCTAGGCAAGCTCTTGTCTCCTCCTTATACTTCAAGCTTTTTTTTTTTAAAATAAAATAAAAAAGAGTTGTTGGTTATTTTACTAAAACTAGGAATAGAATTTGCTAAATAACACAATCTTAAATCTAATTTTTTATTATAACAGACACAACTTTAGCTAGTAGTACTTCTAAAGATATGAGAAAGCACTGCAAATAACTACCAAATTTGATTCTCCCAAGCACACTCATCATATCACCAAGAATTATTAGTATTCAGCAGGAATATAGCTGTCACTTTGAAGAGGAAAAGAAAATCCCTCATGCTTGGACTATTACAAAATCATCATAACCATGGCATCATGCAATCTGATACATATAGCGAACCATAACCAACTCAAAATGATAAAAGCAAAAATACTAAAAACAGGACCACTGTGGGAACAAAATAGCATCCTCAAACCAGAGGTTTACCCAACCATTGGCAGTCATTTTCAGAAAACTCCTTTGATCATTTTTGGGTACTTGATGGTGTTTAGTTTAGTCTAGAAAAACCCCATTTTCTCTTGGTCTTAATGGCAATCTATCTTGTCAATATAGCTCAATAATCACTTTCCTAACATGATATTCAAACAAGGGTCATAAAGATTTGGACTTCCGATATATTTCATTTTCTTCCAAAAATGAAGAGTCAAATACCACAGCACAGCTGGTTGAAAACTCAACTTAATGCATTATTTTCCATCTACATCTTGTGCTTTATGCATTTTCTATTTGTAACCACTGACAAAGAAATTTTATAAAGTCCAGTGTCTTACTTAATGTCAAACTGCAAAATTAAGTCATTTGACCATAAAGAATCTATAATTGTCATTGAATACACACTTCAAATTTTAATATTTTAACCTGCAGAAGTTTATAAATGCAGGGCTAAATAGGTAAGACTTAGAAATTGACAAATTTGACACCAAGATGGCATTTGAAGCAACATACAAGAATTTATGAAGTTCATGGTTGAGATTTTCAATAACAAAGGTAATGGCCCAGTTGTAGATCAGACAAAACTATTTGGAATATGCTGAAAAAAATAAATATTTTTGTAAAATTGGTATGTTATTCAAAAGATTGGGTTCTAGATCTACATGTGACTGCTCATACCCCACTTCATAAGGGATCCAAAATCCCTGATGTAAGTGAATCACAAGGTGATCTCGATCGTTGAAATTTGAGATCAGACTACTCAAATCATGCATACAATTTAAGTTTTAAACAACCATGACGGCTATTCGAGATTGTACCATCGAAATCAATAACTTCGTCACGCAATTACCATAGGGAATTCATATCCCTTCATGAGGTATAGGACTTGGGGAGGTAGAAGAGAGATTGAAATGTTATCAGAAGTACTATATTTTATCTAATGTAACAACTACCTCCAAGACCTAGAGGGAGGGACACCATATTTTTCTTATTGGGTTAGGTTTGAAATTGTAAAAGAGTATCATTATTTACTTGAGACATTTGACCTGTCTTGGATGATTGGTTAGCATCTAACAATTGTCATCTGCAATTCCTATTCTTCATGAACAAAATACAAGTAATAAACAAAATGTGCTTATTGACACAAATGTGTAAGATGAGTAAAAGTTGAAGTTGATAAATAACTCACAGGTAGAATTACAAGTTCATAACTCATCTTTCTACTCGATATCCAATCCCTGCTCCACCTTAAAAGACAAAGTGGATGAAGGAATCTCAGCCTCTGCCTCATTTCATTCATTTTCAAATGTTTGGCTAGAAATGTATATAGTAATTAGAACATAATGTAATTGGAATCAATAACATAACTGCCACCAGAATTATGTGAAAGAGAGCTACCACATTTGAAGTAAAAATACTAAGTCGTTCATTATTAACGAGGGCTATTAAGAACATCAATAGACACGCGATTCACAGAAGGAAGTCGCATCTGCTGGTCCTGAGCTCTGCTCCTCTTAAACATCGGTTGCTGTGAAAGCGAAACAGACGATGCCACGGTCCATGAATCATTTGAGCTATCACAACTGAAAGAAGCGTCAATGACACCACCCGGACTACTTGGTTCAGATACTCGCTTCCGTTTATGGTGAAGACTATAAATGCCATCATCGCAAACTAATAGCTTCAGCATAAGCTTGTAGCATTGGTTCACTTGTTCCTATAAAATCAACACCAAAATTTTAGAACAGATTCATCAAACCAACAGCAGATTTGACAATGTAGAGGGAAAAAAACATTCAAATTTAATGCACAAACCTCACTAATCTTTAGTAAACCCAATAGCTGATTAATGTACTCAGTTGCATTAAATGGTTCAATCTCTTTAATTACATGGATCATTGTAGCAGCAGCCAATGTAGAAGGAAGATAACTCATCATAACCTTTGAATCTGACAACAATTGCAACATTGAATAATCATGAGTACAATCAATCTTAATGATATGCCCCTGAATCAGATTAATTTGTATAACTAGTAATTTATTGGCATTGATGATGAAAGCTAAAAAGTTTTGACTAAATCTGCATTATTATTACTTACCAGCAATAACATGAAGAAGAACCCTCTCACAACGCCACATAAACTCCCAGTGCAAACGGCTCTTCAAACCAAGCCTTCTAACAATATGTTCAAAGAACGAAATCGGTGTCACCGGATGCATCCTCCATTTCAGAGTAGACAACACCAAAAGCTCCATTCTCTGTATAGTCTTAGCTTCAAACACAAATCTAGATTCCTCAACCTAACAAAAAACCATAACAAAACAAAAAACACAAACAAAAAAAAAGTAAACCCCTGAACCTCAAACACCAAAAAACCAAAACTAAGCCGCATTTCATCAAACAGTTAAACTTCATCTCAAAGATAACAAAAAAAAACATACTTGAAAATCTAAAAGAAGTGGCACATGGGTTTCCTCCATTTTAGCAGCAAGAGACAAACAAGCAACAGCAGTAAGCTGAGTCATCCATGGTTTATCCTTCTGAAACCTCAAACTAGTAATAAATCTATCAAAGTAGTTAACAGCAAGAACAGTAGTCAAAGTAGAAAACCCAAAATGAGCACAAACTTTAGAAACCCAGTTCACAGCCTCCACACGAATCTCATCCAAAGATCCATCAACAGCAACATCACCACAACACAAATGGGTCTCACCCTCTTTAGAAATCAACGAAACAAGCTCATCTTTTTCCCAAAACAAAGGTAAAGATTGCAGCTTTTGGAGCTTTGCCCCAGATGGGTCATCGAAAACGGTTTCAGAATCTGTAATGGTTGCATCGGAATCATCATCTTCAAAGTTTTGCTCTTCACAGAGAAGGGTATCGAGAAAAGAAGGGGATTGAAGAGACATCTTCTATGGAGAAGATGAAGAGAGAAGGGTTCTTCATTGTGATGAAAAGAGAGGCATTTTGAAGACTCTGCGTGCGTTGAGTTTCTTTGTTTGTTTGTTTGTTTTTCTATGACACTATAGGCTTGAGGAAGTGAGATAGACGAATGGAGTAATGAAACAAAGGGTTTTATCTCGGAACCATTTCACGCTTGTCCTTTTCTTTCTAACTTTACTATTCTCGACATTTTTGTTTGTTTTTTTTTTTTTTACCTATGGTTTTTAATGATGGTGTTGTGATTTTAATTGAAAAACAGCTGTTTGCCGCCTAGGGTGGAGAGGTAGAACGTTACGGTCCATGACAAATGTAGGGATGGGCGGGTTGGAAATGGGTACATAGTAAAGATAAATACTAGTAGTACTTGTATTAAGGTAGCCACTTCAAATACATGTTACAAAACCCAAAGGAACAAATTACAAAATTAAATGACATTCATAGGTGTACAAGTACGGGTGGATATTGGGGAATCACCCGAAGCTATCCGACCGAACTCGGTAATTTTTGGTGCAACGGATCGATTATCATCGGGCCACATGTATAGATGGTGCATTTGTTTGGGCATTGGTGGGTGTAATTGGTCGGGTTCAGTGGTGAAAATGGAACCCTTTGGAATCCGGACCCGACCGATTATGTTATTTATTATTTTTATTATTATTATAACCTCTAAATGAATTATCTAGTGGGCTTAATCAAAATCAATTTGGCCCAAAATTTATTTGTGTAATAGCTTAGAATTAGGGTTTGTCCTCATTTCCTTTTCATTCCGCCTCCAGCTTCTTCTTCTAGGGTTTCAAAGCTTTCACCACCATCATCCCTCGTCTCGTTTGAAGCTGCAAGGCATCGTCGCCTCTCATCGTCATCTCTCATCGGTCATCTCTTCAAGCTTCAAGGTATACATAAGTCTCTCCTCTCTCGCACTCACTTTTTGCTCTCTTTCGTCATCCATCACCCACTTTCTGAAAGGATTTTCTTTTGAAGATATGGAAAGACTTGGAGAAATGCAAGGAGATTGAAGTTTGCAAAATAACGGTAATACGTATTTTCTTTCTGAACTTGTTGTATTAGTTTTGGTATGTATTATGTTTGGTTCTCACTTCTCATTATACTAATGTTTCGATCTAATCTTCTGAAATCCATTTGGACATGTAGGTGTTTCTTCGTATTGCTGTTGAATTTCTTGTGTCTTTGGCCTTTCAGGTTTTACAGAACACTCAATCAAAGGTTAGGGTTTATGTTGGTCCTTTTGTATGTGTTATGTATTTATTTTATATTTGTTCTTCTGCATTTTTTTGTAGTTCTGTTGTAATAACACAATTTATGTTCTTTTTTTGAGATATGCAAGGTGATGCTATGCAAGGAACAAATATGGAAATAGATGACATACAAGGAGCTGAAACTGTGCAAGGAGCTGGAATTTTACATGATAACAGTAAGTTTAGGCTAATTTTGTGAATGCTTAGTGCTAATTTTGTGAATGCTTAGTGTTAATTTTACATGATAATAATTTTTTCCTGTTTCAGTTTTTGTTCTGTTATTATTTGTTTGGATCTCGCTGTTCTTTGTAGAGTTTGCAAATGATGTTAAAAATTATTTATGCTTAACACTGATTTTAATTTGTGAAGATAAAAACTCCACTTATTATCTGATGCAGCCTTATTTTAGCTTTTTACTTCAATTTGTTGTTTGTTAATTTATATTAATTTTTGTTTAATTAATTTTGATTGATTGATCTATGATGACGAAAAGCAGACGGACGGACTGAACTGATGCCTTGTTTATTGTTTGCCACATCCAACAATGGAATGTCTCTGAGATTCATATCAATTTTTAAATTTTCTATTGTAGTTTTATGTATTAAATCTGCTGTGATGATTTTGCATCAATATGTTAATTTGCTAATTTGCTATTGTACTTATCTTCTTAATTTGTTATTGTACTAATTTGCTATTGTACTAATCTACTGTTAAATCTGCTGTGATGATTTTGGGAATTGTTATTGTCTGTGTGTATATATAATGTTATTGTCTTTGACTAAAAATGTTGTTTTATTTCAATTATGGAGCATGACACTCCAACAGCAACAACATCTATGGAGCAAGGCACTCCACTAGCAGCATCACCTATTGGCCGGAAGAGAAGAAGAGCTAATATAAATGCTATTAGAAAGAGGTCTGAGGTATGGGACCACTTTAATATTATTCCCAATAGTGATCCTCCTACTGCTGCTTGTAAGCATTGTCATGTAAAATACATGTGTGACTCTAAAAACACAGAACATCAAACCTAAATAGTCACATGAAAACATGTTCTAAGTATCCGTTGAACCTGTCAATTGATCCCACCCAAACCATATTGACTTTTTCAACAACAGAGGGAGTTGGATTGGTTCCAATAAGTTCTAAGTTTGATCCTTTAGGTTGTAGAAAAGCGCTGGCTTATTTTATCATTTTAGATGGGAAACCGTTTATTACAGTTGAAGGAGAGGGATTCAAGTACTTTTGTAAGCTAATGCAACCCCAATTTACTATACCGTCAAGGAGAACCATAGCTAGGGATTGTTTTCAATTATATCTTGATGAGAAAGTTAGGTTGAAAGCATTCTTTGAATCTGATTGTAGTAGGGTGGCAATTACAACTGATTGTTGGACTTCTGTTCAAAATCTAAACTACTTGACCCTCTCTGCCCATTTTGTAGACAAGGATTGGCAATACCAAAACACGATAATTAGCTTTTCAATTATCCAAATCACTGTGGTAAAACAGTTGGTAAGAAGGTTGAGGATGTGTTGAAGGAGTGGGGACTGAGAAATGCTTCTACCATCACGGTAGATAATGCATCATCAAATGATGTTGCTATTAGATATTTAGAGAAAAAAATAAGAAACATGAATGGACTTTTGTTTGATGGATTTGGATTTCACATGAGGTGTTGTGCTCATATTCTAAATTTGGTGGTGAGAGATGGATTAAAAGTAGCTAGCACCTCAATTTCAAGTGTTAGAAATGCAATTAGGTTTGTAAGATCTTCACCCCATAGAGCTTTAAAGTTTAAGGAATTTGTAGAATATGTCGGGATTAAATGCAAGAAGTCGGTATGTCTTGATGTTTCAATTAGATGGAACTCGACATATCTGATGTTAGAAGTGGCTGAGATGTTTGAATCTGCTTTTGATAAGCTAGAAGATGAGGATGAAGACTATAGGGATTTCTTTGAAGGTGATTCTCCCCTAGTAGTCTAGATTGGGATAATGTTAGGATTTTTATTAAGTTTTTAATGAATTATTATGAAGCAACAAGGGTTTTTTCCGTGTCTACCAAAGTAAGCTTGCATACAGCCTTACCGTACTTGGCTCCAATTTACATTGAGCCTACGAAATTAAACATGGACCTTAATGGATTGTTTGCTAGTGTGGCTAAGGAAATGTTGGATAAGTTTAGAAAATACTGGGTTGATATCATTAAGATGAACCAACTACTTTATTTGGGTGTTATTTTTTATCACCGGAATAAGTTAAGGTATGTGGACTATGTCTTTGATGGTATGTATGGAAAAAATTGTGAAACTAAGAAATCTTTATTAGAAGAGATCAATAGTAATCTCTTAAAAAATTTCATGGTGTACAAACAAGCATATGACACTGACGAATGCTCAGTCCCATCTGTTGCAGCCACTGTTTTTCATGGTGAAACAGCTCCCACCGTCTAGATAACGGCACATGTAGCTAGACAAAATGATTTTCAGCAACATTTGTTGTCTATGGATTTTGTTGAAGAAGAAAGTGAGCTTCAGACCTATTTAAAAGCAAAATGTCTTTCATTTGATCAAAATGATAGAGAAAAGTTTGACATTCTATGTTGGTGGAAACATAACGTTGGTAAATATCCAGTTCTATTCCAAATTGTTAGAGATATCATGCCTACACCAATTTCAACTGTGGCTTCTGAGAGTGCTTTTAGCATAGGTGGAAGGGTTTTAGAGGTTTATCGAAGCTCTCTCAAACCTGAAATGGTAGAGGCTCTTATTTGTGCTTAGAACTGGTTGAGGCCTTCATTTTACGAATTCAAAGACTTGGAATTTAATGAAGAGTATGCGATTTCTGAAGATGCTTTAGAAGGTATATTGTTTCTATCTGTTTCAAGTGTAATTCTTTAAAAATCCTGAATGTGTTTTGTAATCCTTTGGTAATTATTTTTCAAAAATGTTTTATAGGATTTATTGAAACTTCAGCTGGTTCTGGAGCCCCGTCATCCTCTCCAACTCAGTCATTGCCTTCTGGCGGTGGTGCTTGAAACAAATCAAGGTTAATTTCCATTGTGCTTTTTATTCAAATTTTTAATTTTTTTCTACTGTATTTGCAGCAACCACTTTTTTGGAGTCATGAATGACTCGTAATTTTGAATTCCTTTTTGAACACAACCAACCACCTTTGAATCCCTTCTGCCTAGATTCTGTATTCTGATGCCGAATGCAACCTCCATGATTTGTTGCATAGATTTGAAGGTAGAATGATTTGTTTCATAGATTTGCAGCAGCAACTTGCTGAATTTTTTATGACATTATGTTTCTTATGGCTTCATGAATTCATAACTGAATTTTGTCTACTTGTACATGAATTCATGAGTTTCTTTAAAAACTGGTTAGTGTAGAGTTTCTTGTGCATGTTTATTTTGTGATATAGTTTTGAATCTTTTGATATTTGTTATAGATAGTACATGTCTTTTGCTTGTTTTAATTTTTATGTTTATGATCTGTGATATCTGATAACTCCTTTCATGTTACAAGCGTTGGAATATCTTGAGCTCTTGATAACATACCAACTATAGCAATTGAAATTGTAGAAGGTATGAATCTTGGTAACAACTTCATGGCTACATGATTTGTAAAACTACTTTAGATTTTATGAGGAATTATGTTTTTTTGTTGTTGAAGATTTTGTGAAGAAAAATAGAGAAAATGTGTTTGGTTGATATTTGTATATTTGCAGGTGAAATATGATAGAAAAGATCATGCTTTGGTTAGGAAATTATCATGTTTACTACAATGTTTTTATTCCAACATATTGGTGAGATGTGCTACTTCTGCGTAATTTTATTCTACATTCTTATTATTTGTTTAAATGATACCAACATGTATATAATAAACTATTGAATGAGGCAAGTTTAGGATATTTTCATTTTTTGATATTTAAGTTTTTCACTACATAAACGTGCAGATTAATGCTCTAATTATTTTTAATAATTGACTTTGAATTTCCTTTTTATATGTAACCTTTAGAATCATCATATTTGAAAATAGAATGTTATGATATCTTTTGTTGATAGTGAATCATAAATGCAGGTTTTGGTGTAATATATTTTGGTGTATCATATTTTCGACCTTTGAATTGCACAACTCCGAAAAGAGCAGTATAGTAATGGCAAAGGTATATAACTTATGTATTTTTGTGTTAAATTTGTATGATTCTTGCATGGTTATAGCTTTTTCTTTTTTTTTTAAATTGAGATATGTGTTTCCAGCAAGAGGGTTTCACAATACTTTCTGGTTGCAAAAAGGCTAAGGAAATCATATGATTATGGACCTTAAAAGAATCATCTTCTCAAGCTGAGGAAATTGTCAAAAATATTTTTCCCTGATTTTGTTGTTCAGGTAGGTAAATATAAACTTCCATAACCTTTTTTTTTCTTCTTATTTTAATGATTTATAAAATATTTTATTTCTTCATTTAGATTTAGAGTTTATTGGTGGTACTGCAAAATCAACACTTAATCAAATATTAACTCAATAGAACTATTTTTTTTAAACCATTGATAAAATTATTATTATAATTTTGTTTTTTAACTTTTGAGTCATAAATATTGATCTTTACTCTTTTAGTTTATAATCTGTAATAGAATTGTTTTTCTTCAAAATCATTTTTACTATATCCCACAATTTTGTTTAACTATTTAGAGTTTTAGTTAACTTTTGAATTTTATTTATTATTTATTTCTCTTTTGTTAACTATTATCCATTATTTAAAAATTTTATGACAGGTAGTGTGTGCATGAATCAGTTGGAGGAACTATGGGCAAAACACATTTTATCTTTATAATATGGCTGACTTTATGAATTTGTAATAATATAACTTATACAAGAAATGTTGGATAATGGACAATTTATTCCTATTTATTTAAAATGGCTCAAAATAGCCCTTTGTATCAATAATTAAACTTTTTTATACAAATAATTAATAGTTTTTTAAATAAAGAATCAATTAATTATCCATTTTCAAAATTAAAATAAATTCATAATAAGTTATAATAAATTATAATTGGGCTTGAAATTTGGATGACCCAACTATTAAATTGTTAATAAGAATTTGAAAAAAAATTGAAAAAAATCTATTAGATTTTCTTTTTGGACTGGATTTTATAATTGGGCAACTACAAACGGAATCCGAATTAAACCGGTCCAACTACCCGAACCGTGTCAAACCGAATCCGAAAAAAACTGATTTATAATAGGGTCGAAATTGAGTTACTATATGTCACCTGAGGGTTGGACGGGATTGGGGTTTTGGGCCCGAACCCGAACCAGCTCGAACCGATGTCCACCCATATGTACAAGTATGGATACACTAGTAATAGTATCATCAAAAAGCATTTTTTGAAGGTTACTAATTCTTAGTTGGTGGGCAACAAAATCTTGACCCGTTTTGAATTATATTTTTTACGAACTTAAACAAGTTTTAAATTATGGTTCTGAAACTTTAAAATGTGAGTGTACATTTATAAAAACATATTGTCTACCATGTGTTTATGTTATATCTAAGAAGATATAATTTGATTGTCTGATACGAATGGAGGAGGTTTGCAGTTGTAATTCCAAATTATATGGATTGGTTAAATTTTAATAAAACAAATAAAAGCAGCAACAATGATTTGTACAATATGATTGGCTAAATTGGGTTAACAATTCCTTGTGTTCTTTATTTTCTGCACTGTTATGCTTATGCCTACCTTGTCTGTTTTGTAATGTCGAATCAGATGTCACGAAATCCTAAGTCTGGCTAACCAGAATTTCAGCAGTCATTGAAAAAGGCTTAGTTTTTATGATGATGGTGTTGTGAAGAACGGTAAATCGAATATATCAATCTTGACGGAATGGAAAGCAATACAAGACAAATTTTTGAAAGTAGATGACAATATAAAACGCCACATCAGACCTTTCATTTTGTCTATTAAGAACTTCTTACTTGGTCTTTCTTTGTTGAGTCTGGGACATTAGTTTCTAAAGTGGCCATGTTCTTTGCATTCAAATCAAGTGATTTATCTCTCTCTCTCTCTCTCTCTCTCTATGCTCCATACTTCTTCAGCATAAATATTAATTTTTATGACCATCAAATCTTATATAGCCTCTAAACTGTTGTGTTTGCTTGTAGAGTTGATTAATTCTTTTGGGCAGTACATACATAAAAAGTAATAAGAATTAATAACTAGCCAATGAATAACGAAGTAATAAATATCGAATTTCATTTTTTTCTTGTAGGTTCCTTTTTTTGTTTCCCCTATTCATTCACAAACTAGATGTTGTTGAGATAGAAGTGTGAGTTGGGAGTCTCACATTGCTTGAAAAAATGGTGATTGGGCACCTTATAAGTGAGTGAACTCATATATCCAATGTCTCAAGGTTTTAGGGAGAATATGTAGTGTATCTCTCACTTATTTGGATGAATCATTAATTCAATGTGGATGCTTCTCATCATCATGACCCATCAGTGTCATCAGAGTCAATAGGTCAAGTAAGGGAATAACACCTTATATCAAAAGTCATCCTAGCAAGGTAGTGGTGAGGCAGCGCGTCTCATTAAAGTGTTTGTGATGTGGTAAGAGTGTCAACGACAATACAAGTAAATATGGACGAAAGAGCTTCTACTTAAAGGGTAATTTGTAATGATTAAAAATTCCCATTTTTGTAAAGGTGGCACTAATTATGGTTACTTTCATGATTTTGTAAAAATTAGAGGTAGACAAAATATTATCATAACTGTCAAGGTTGGAAAAAGGTTGACTAAAAGGGTGTTGTCTTCCGCTCTTTTTTCGAAAGATGACGACCTTGTTTTGTCAACTACCTTTAGTCTCAAGGAGTTAGATTGTGTTGTTTCTAAGTGTGAGGCTAACAAAATCCCATGTCCATATGGGTTCGATTTCTCCTTCATGAAAAGGTTCCAAAGTCTAATTAGAAAATATTTGGAAATCATGTTTGATCAATTCCATTGTTTTGCATCTATATGTTACAGTTTTGCATCCTATGTTGTGGCATTGATCCCCAAGGTTAAATCTCACTCTCATTTGGGTGAACTTAAGACAATTTCTTTGGTGGGATCTTTGTATAAGTTGGTGGAAAAATTGTTGGCCATTAGACTTGGGCTAGTCAGGGATAAACTTATTTCCCATAATTAATCAATTTTTCTTAAAGGGAGAATGTTCGTTGATGGTATGGTGGTGTGTCATATTTTTCATGTGTATATTGAGAAAACATGTGGTTCGATTATTTAGAGCTTTATGATTTATATGTTTATTTGACACATGTTTAGTGAGAAATGGAGGTATTGGATGAAATATTATGTGTTTGTTGGTAATTTTGTGGTGTTGGTTAATGGGTGTCGAATTTTAGATACCAGCATCTAAAGAGATTTGAAATAAGGGGATCATCTAGCTCCTTTCCTTTTTTGGCTTATGGTTGAGGGGCTAAGTGGCTTAGTTGATAGGAAGGAAGCATATGCAACTGTTGGGGACTTTTTGGCCACATGGGGAATTGAGATGATTAAGTGATAACACGAATTTATATAACATATTTGATTTATTTTTCATGGATAATGTTACTACTTTTGTTTAAATATATTATTTTATTTTTGTATTACGTTGGTATTTCTAATGTTTCAGGTATTTGTATTAAATAAAGACCAATTGAGCAAAGAAATGAAATTGAGGAGAAATCTAATTAAAATGCTAGAGAAGTGAAAGAAGGGGTGATATAGCAAAATGAGGAGTTAAGAAGATGAGGAATAATTACTCAAAGGCCAAGAGCACGCAAAAGCCCAGCCCACAAACCAAGCAGAGACGGTCACTCCCTATCATGAAGGCGCACGCCTCCTATTTGCCACATTGGTAAGACGCACGTCTCACCCTCTCCCACAGCCTTGAGGCGGCCGCCTCCCATACAAAGGGGCCCACCTTTTCCACGTTGCTAAAGTGAGACCCACGTCTCACATTTCTCTCTTTAAGAGGAGACGCCTGTCTCTCCTACTTTTTAGGCACTCCGTGTTCTCCACGATCACATTTTCATACGAGATTTGGAAACAGAAGTTGCACAAGGAAGCTATAAATACTGTACACATTTCAGAGAAAGGATCGGCATTTTTACCGAACATTGCAATATTCTTTCAGCATTCTTATTTTATTTTTAGTCTTAGATTTTCTTTTCTTTTTAGTTTTAAGCAGTTATATTTTTTATTTCTTGTTGTATTTTCCTTTCGATTCAAGAAGTCTCCGAGCAGATCCAGCCGACTTGTGGTGGAGTGTTCGTTTATTTCGAAGAAAAAGATTTATTGCAGTATTCTTATTTTCAGGTTTTTAATCTAATTATCTTAATTTATTTAAAATATTGTTGCTTGATATTTATTTATTTGATTATGGAGATGTTTAAATATATTGAATCTTATTATTTATGCATGTCCGAATTAATAAATATGTCTGGCTAAACCGAGTAGGTATCGGTATGTAATAGCAGTAACAGTAGGAATTAAATTGTTCCCAAGATAAAATCTTAATTAACTTAATTTCTGGTTATGACTTTTTGTAATTAAAAATCAATCTTTTTGTTACGAAAGTAAGAAAAGTAGAATAGGTTGGGATCGAGACCACGAAAGTGTGAGGTTTTAACCGGATAGCTAAAGTTAGGCATTCGATTTAAATACAGCGAGAGCGCTTTAAAACGAATTAGATTTTATTAAGTTTTCAAAGAATATTTTCTAAACACTTATGGGCTAGCGAGAACAGGCATACGACTTTAGGAGTATAATCCGAGATAAGACCACGAGAGTGTGAGTTGAGGGTTTTTAAACTGATAATCTCTACAGAACAATTAAGTTAACCATCTTTATACGCTTAGGTTCGATTAAATCCGCTTAGGTTCACTATATTACATACCGACCGCTTTAATATTATTTCTTTAATCCGATTAGTTTTTCTCTACCTTAACTTCCAAAAATCAAACGCGACATTATTCGCCTTAGCTATATATAGTAATTTAGGATAACAGTAGATCGATTTATAGTCCCTTTGGGTTCGATATCTTTTAAAACTACGCGATAGGACTGTGCACTTGCAGTCTCCCGATTATAATAGACGATAAAGTCGCGACCGTTGCCGGGAACTATTTAAGTCGATATTGTAACTCCCCGTGTTACACCGTATAGACTAAGACACTTTTACCTTATTTACTATGTATCACCCAAATTTTTTCTACGCCCATTATCATTATTTTGAGAAATTACAAGAATCCCATAAATCCGACCTCGAAATACTGATGGAAGATTTCAATGCTTCACAAACCCACTCTTAAATATTTGATGTATTTAGACTATATAAATATTATACACATAAATAATTTAATGAATTAAAAAAATAAATTTTTATTTATAATAGTGATCGGTTACCCGGAGTATTAAACAAAGATGGTACAAAAAAAGTATTGATAGCATAGAACGTGGGATATTGTAGCTGTTTCGTATCTTATTTTATCCTCGATGCGATTGTCGTAGATGTTGGGATATCCCCAGCCGTTGGATCTAAATTGCTGTTACATATGGATTTGGATTTGGAATATAGGGAACTATAAAAGCGTTGACTGTGTTGGACAGTATGTGTCATGCCTGCTTTGTAAAACCAATTTTGCTGTAAAAAATAAAACAAATTCTCGGGGTAGTAATTATTTAAAGTGAATGACTTATTTTAAAACTTTAATATTTTTTCATCCTACAAAATTTCAGAACATATATATTTTGAATGATAAAAAAATCTCTTAAGTAAATGAATAAGACATTGTCATTATAATTTTTTTTTCATTTTCAATCAATCACAATTATTTATTTAATTGTTTAGTTTTTTAATTATATAATAAATTATTTATTTATTATATACTCTCAATACATATCAACTAAATAATTTTTATAATATAAAATAATTAAAATTTAAATAATTTTTTGATTTCTATAAATTAATTAATGCATTTTTTATTTTTGTCTCTATATTTTATTTCTCTTTAAAATAATCATTGAATGTTAAATTTTTTTTGATTTTATTCCTCTTTTAAGGACTAAAACTAAACATATTTTAATATTTAAAGATCATTTTCATATAAAATAAGATACAGCCACAACCCATAGGGGTTAAAATAAAAAGCATACTAATTTATAGAAATCAAATGAATATTTAAGTCAATAGTTAGAATATTTGCAAAAAATATTATAATTAATTTTACAGACAGATATATAATTTAATTAATATACGTTAGTTGAATTAAATAGATGTAAAATGTGTTTAAAACGAGGGCGAACATGCTTTAGTAAAAATAAAAATGAATGTGAACATAATTAATTCAACCATAATTGAATTTTGTTAGAATCAATTTTTATAACATTGAATTTAACATAATTAAATTATGTTTCAATATATTTATATAAAATTAAAATCGAACAATAATTTTAATATAAAAATTATTTTGATTTTAAGAGAATAAAATTTTAGCAATCATAAATTCGTGTCGAATCATATGTTCGCCTATCAATGGAGTTCAATTATTTGGGTAATAAATATAATTATTTTTGTAAATTTAAGGAAGCAAATTAAATTAAAAAACCATAAAGCAATTAATGGTGTTGAAATGATTTAACAATTCACTACACTAGTAGCATTGGTGATATGACATACACTTTAAACCTCAACAATCCACTAGATAATATACTAGTGAAATGAAATGACATGCTAGTTACCTGTAAACATGTAACAAATGTCGTTGAATCAAATGAAGATCAGATAATGTTAGTGACTCAGTAATATATTTTTTCTAATTATTCCAAAAATTTACTTCCCCACAAACAAATATCTCTGCGACCTTTCCTAATATTCAGATACAAAAATCCAAAACCAATATACAGTAGTAGTATAAAATATTAGCTCTCGAATTAATAGAAAAAAAACAATGGTGGTAATGTCGATTTTGCAACGGTAGGTATGTGGAATTTAGAAAACGACAGAAACAGTATCTGTTGGGAACAAAAAGAAAAAAGAAGAAGAACTGAGAAAAGAAAAGTGCAGTGATATTATTGATTCATCGAAACCATAAAACCCTTAAACAAGTAAGTGCTCCCCATTCTCTCATCTTTTTACTTTTTTCATAGTTCTTGCCGCGCCTCTTGTTCTCTACCACATACTCCTTTCACTCCTCGTGACCAGTTTTTCACTAATATACCATGTTTTTTTTAAATTATTTATCAAAATACAATTTTTTTTCCATTTAATAAATCATTCCGACACATTTATAAATAATAAAAATATTTTAATTCTTGATCATTATTATAAACAAAAATTAATTATTATTATTAATATAATTTTTAAATATTATTATAAATAAAAATTAATTATAATTTTCCATATAATATTATAATTTTTAATATAACTTTTTATTTTATTTTATAACATTTTGTTTAATATAATAAAGAGCATATTAAATAATTTTAATATTTTTATTAAAATTTTAAAAATTAATTAAATTTGATTGAATTTCTTTATAACTGTAAAAATTATTTTTATTACTTATAAATATATTTGAAGGAGATACTAAATTATCATGTTTTTAGCAATTCTGTATTATTTTTTCAAATTTTATTTTATCACTTGCAAAATTTCCTGCAATTTATTTTGCGGAGTTTCTTGCTAATAATTTTTTTATGGAATTATCTGCAAATTTATAAAATATATTATTTTTTAAAAAATAATTTTCTTAAAATTCACAGTTAACATTGCTGAAAACTCTATAGGAAGATGTAGATTAATCCGTAACAAAAATCCACAGCAAATTATGTAGATACTTTTGGCAATTTTTCTTAATAAAATCCCTCGGACATTGAAAATTATGAAGAAAAAAAATAAATTTGAAAGATATGCCATTCAATTGGTGGATGTGCTAATTTTTTATAAACATAGTAATTTAGTATCAAAGTTGGGAAAAATGGTATATTTGTTAAAAAAAATCCCTTATATATCATACCAAATGATATTTTAAAAGAAAGTTATTTTGACACCTGAACGGTATCGATACCGTATTTGAATATGGTTATGTTTATTATAATATTTTTTTAAATTAATTTATAGTTTATTCTTTAAGACTCAATTGAATGAGTATATATCTATTATATGCATATGATGTCTATTTCATAGGTGTTCAAATATTATACCTCTATTTTAAATTAAATATCTAATAGATAAATCATGATATTGTAGGAGATCTATTACACTCCAATCAAATATTTCGTATTCGAATTCAGCTTTAGACACAAAATAATATTAAATATTATTGATGCAATTACGAATAGTGATAATAAACAGGCATGTCATTTCTGTTTAGACGCGTCATGTAAAAACTTACAAAATAATAGAACGGAACGAAACAAACATTGTTGAGGGTGTGAACCTAAATTTGATTTGCGACGCAAAAAAATGAGAACGAAGCGAAGCAGGCTCGCATGAACATTACACATTTTTAGTCTAAAAATCACAAAAATTAATAGTAATGACCACATATGTAAAAGTCTGTAAAAAAAAAGAAGACGAAATTAGACAAATATTAGAAGGTGTAGATCTAAAACCTGTTTGACCATCCTTAGTTTCGTGTGGTTTAGATGAATTGGATTACATTTGAAGAATTGAATTCTAAAGCTTCAAGTATGAGTCATCTTTTTTTCAAATGAATCATCTTCATTGATTTGATGTATTTAATCATTAATGTTAATGATAGAATTAAAATTTGTCCTATCTCATTCTTACAAAATCGATTTATAAGATGAGAGATGTCACATTATATAAACCATCACATAACTTGAACTTTTCTCGATACATCTCTCACACTCAACATAATTAGGTTTGATGCAGAGATATAAACGATGAGTGACCCAAGGTATCGATATGTGAGATTTGATTTTTTTAACACACCCCTTGCCTCCAATACTGTTGGGCTTTGTGCACATTTAAAGAGTGACAAATCTGAAGGGACTGACTCATGATACTATGATATAAAATGTGGTTAGACATAAATTATCTCTACAAAATTGATTTATAAGATGAGAGACGTCACTCTATATAAATCTTTTATCAATTTTATCTTCAATCAAATTGAACTTTAGTTTTTATTCTTCATATTTAAAGAGATACTTTTTAAATAGAGTAGTTCAATCGATGTGTATTGATTGAGTTTCATGAGAATAAATTATAGGTCTTATAACCATATTTATGTATAAATACGTATATTTATACGTTAATATAAATAAATTGTTAATATTTATAAAATCAACTTTCTTAAAATTTTTTTATATATCCAACATATATTCAATCACATTCAAATTTTTGATTAATTCAATAGAATAAATAATTAACGCAATGCACGATTAATCCAACCCTATAAATAGTTTCACAATTTCATAATTTTCGAACGTTTTTAAACAAAATATTAGTTAGTATCAATGAAAGTTGAATGTCGATTATAAAACAACATTTTTGATCTATTAAATAACACTTCTGCTAGCCGCTACTACGTATAACTAATGCCACCAACTACGTACACTTTTATCAGCTGAATTAAATTTGAATAAAATCAACATTAATTCCCACCAGGAATTTTTTGACTCCTTTATCAATTTCATGCTAACTTCCATTAATTCTATAGGTGTGTATATTTATCACACCAACAACGAAGCTTGTTTTTTTACCATTGATATGATAGGAATCATAAATTGTGGTTCACGTTACGTAAATAAAATTCATCACAATATCTCTCTGATACATCATTTAATTTCTCATCACAATTTCTTGCTCCCATGCAGATTCTTGTAAGAACTACTATTTTTTAACCAGCAATAAAAAAGTTACGTCATTAGTATTTAACCGAAGGATCATTGAGGGTATTATATAATTACTTTCCTAATTAATCACTTCAATTATTTTCTTATCTTTAGTACTGCTATAGCCAAAACTACCATTATGATGACACATCATTGTCCTTTTGGTACCATGTTATATAAGCAATTAATTATTTCTATTATTAGCGTCACACTTAGTACTTATGCAGAGGTTAATATCTTTTGTGTATATGAGTTTGGATGTATAATTAAGAGCCCCACAGTTTGAAATTTGTTCTTATAATTTGTTTAGGGGATGGGGTTTGTTGATGTTAATAAACATGATAGGTAATCAAAGCTATATATATATAGTCCACTATTATGCATACTAGTACAAAAAGTACATGGACTTCTCAATATAGTTAGACAAGGGTATTTACTATGGTAGCATTTAACAATAAAATTTAGGCAATTTTATTGACCGAGTGATATGGTAGTTTTTTAATTTTAATTCTATATTTCTAATTTTGTAATGATGGTGATCATATTTTTTAATTTATGAGTTTGGATGTGGGAAATTTAAATAGGACATGGCAATAATGGACTCATTTATGTGTTATAATGGGCATATATATATATATATATATATATATATATATATATATATATATATATATATATATATATATTTGATCAATAATATTATTCACAGGTGTATCACTTTTTTACTTTTTTTATTTATTTAAAAAGATTACTTATTTTCTTGATTTGCAATAGCAACAAATAAAAAAAGTCTCAAGGCAACTCTCTTTTGATTCTCAACAACTATATTTTTAATTAAAAAATTACTTATTTGTTTGGTTGGGCTATCAATGTTCGATGGACAAAATTCATAGGGGATACACATTCGATTCTCAACAACTATATTTTTGTATTTTATTTTTCAAAATATTACTTATCCGATTTAAGGTTTGAAACATATGTTTTTCTCTTATCATATGTCGTGAGCAATCACCGTTCAAGTACCATGACTGTTACTTTGTTTCTCTCTTTATGCATATATGGAGCAAACACAATTTCAAACTTAGGTACCCATAATCTTAAGTAATTTCTCTTTCCACCTTACAGTGAAAAGAAAAATCCCATGCATTTCTTAAAACGCCTCTGGAAACCGAAAATATGTTTGTGGTGTGCATCATTTTCTGTTAAATCTTATTTAAGAACCGGAAATGTATTTGCGGAACAAACCAAATATATATTTCCGATTTCAGTGCAGACAATACTAAAATTTTTTATGTTGTAAGATGGATCAGTTTGCACCTTGTTTCACATTGAATACGAAGACGTATATAATAAAACATACTACAAAGCCATGTAGACCAAAGAAATATATAAATAGATAACAATAAACAATACAAAAGGTGACTGCAGTCAATATAGGGGGTAACCCAAAATATTATCCAATATAATCAAAAAAATGATAACAAAAATACATATACAACATCAAAGACTACTGGATATGGCGGATTCTAAGTCGACTCGTCACCCTTCAGGCGTTCCTTGTAACACCCCAAATTCTACCCGGAAATATAAAGAAAATTAGAGTATTTTTAATTTTTCATACAACGCATGGGATGCCACATTTCAACTTTAATAACACAAACATATCAGATACATAACACCTTTATTATTAGGGGATCACATAACTCTTGTTTTAGCTTTTAAAACAAAACAACCTTTTATTTAATATGCAGCGGAATCATTAACTTAACCTCATATATTATTTACAACTGCATGATCAACTTCAAAATAATTAACCAGTGTTATTCAACAACATGACTTAGTTTTTAACAACATAATTAAGAACAACAAGAGTCAATAACGTAAACGACATAAACTAAACATCCCCCCGAGTGCTACGTATCAGAGCAACTAAACCGACTTAGACTAACAACCACTAAATTCTTCATTCTCGAATACCTGCACGTTACCAGTATAAAGGCAACGGCGAAATAAATGAAAGGGTGAGATATCTACCAATATAATTGAATTCATGCTAAATAATATATTATAATGTAGATCATATAATTCATCGCTTCACATAATCCAAACAACAGTTATATCGATAATACCAACAACGATTACAATAACATATATATACTAACAATTAGCAACGACAACAGTTATAACAATTATATCACAACAACATTTCCAACACAACATAACAACAATTTCACTATTTGTGAATAACAACAACAACTTAAATCAACTGAAACATCAACATAGAACCTATAATTATGTGACTTCAAATGCGACTCAACTGTGCACATGCATGTGGTACCATTGGGGTAAAACTCCCAACGTAATCAACTGCCAGTAATTCTGAGGCATCAAGGCGTAATCCTTCAACGTAATCAACTTTTCCTCCAACGGCCAACGTGTTTTGCCAATCCAGGCCAACATAATATGCAAATGTATGTATGCGACCACAACCACAACATCAACTCTATCAACGACGAAAACTAAATGACAACACACAACAACAACGTAATCCCAATTCAACACTGGCCATACGCCTAAAACGTAATCAACATATCAACGTAATCCTAGTCCAACACTGACCATAGGCCTACAACGTAATCAACGTAACCAACGTAATTAACAATAACTCATTACTGGCTAAAAAGCCTACAACTTAATATCAACAGGTCAACAACAATTCAACATTAGCTAAAAACCTACAACTTAGTAATAACTCAACATTGGCCAAAATCCTACAACTTTGTAACGATTCGATATTGGCTTAAAGCCTACAACTTTGTAATACCAATGCTATTATTATAAGTCTTATTAATACCACTTGCAACCAACACATACTACCTTTATCCACTTAATAACCCACTACTAGTTACTACATTAATCTCTTACCAACTTATACTATTTCAATGCTACAACAAAACCTCGATTAACCAAAGCACCGTCCGTTAACTTCAACCATTTTGCTCTTGTCAGTATTTATATAATCTACATAATCCAACTAAACCAACTTAATTCAATTAAACACCATTCAACCATATTATCACTTTATTAATAAACTTCTACCAATTTTAATCACTTATCTCAATTGATTCCAATGACATACTATTTCAATTCCTTCAAATTCTAGTTAATTGGCTATATCGCTTATAACTACCAACATAATAATCGGAACTATTTCCAATCGATTCCGGTATCACTTCTTATTAATCATCAGTATTATCTCACTCAAAGGAGCCTACTAAAAGTCAACTACATTAACTACCCGGTTTGGGTAGAATTAAGAAATCATAAAATGTGTTTAAAATTACGCGTTGCGAACCCTCCTTCGCGCCACGACCTTAGTAGGACTTAGTTCACGCCGTGTCAACCCGTTGGCGCCACGAACTGAACGTGACAGATTGGGTTTTCAGCGCTGCCAGCTTCTTCCTCTTGCCATTTTCCCCAAATTTCGCATCCAACACCCACACAACCCAAAACCTATCAACCTAAGGTACTAGAAACATGAGTAATCAACAAAGACAACATTTACCATAACATTCAACAAGTTTCATGGATTATCAAGCTTCAATTTGAAATTTCAACAACAACAACAACAACAACAACAAAACACCAAAACAAGGCAAATCTATAAACCCCACCCATATATCATCAATCATGTATCCCGTTATAGAGTTAGAACCCCACCCTTACCTCTTTGATTTCAGCTCCAAACCTTGGCTCTAGCTCTTTTCCTTGTTCTTGCCTCATTTCCAAAACCCTAGCCTCTTTCTCTTCTCCTCTCTATTTCTCTTCTTTGTCTTTCTTTATCTTCTCTTTTATAAACCTCACTAATAATAATAATACTATTTTATTTATATATCTTACTAACTTATCATAATGGGCCTAACAAATAACACCTCCTTATTACTTTGCGATACCACATTAAAGCCCAACTCAATTTAGTTAAATAATCCATTATGAATAATAATATTATTTCTAATATTATTTCTTCAACGTATCAACTTAATTAATTCTCCGACTAACCGAATAAAGTCCGACTTCAACTTAATAATCCAAATACGTTTCCCAAAATAATACTGACAAATCTGATTGATTCTCAAACTTCGAGTAAATCCAATAATCAAATCCTTAAATAATCTATTGAACCAATTAATTAAATTCGGGCGTTACATTTCTTCGTTGCCCCTTGTACTACATAACCCCTAGAGCCTTTGCTATGATGATATCTAGAACACCTCTAACATCAAATCCATCAGGAGACAAACGCCCATCAATACCCACCTGTGTAATCTCCATGATACGATGACACCTAGGCAACACATCAGTGGCATAATTGGCACGTGTGTGATCCTTCTCTAGAATCTCCTAATGAGATGGTGTAACACGGTGGGAGAACTGACTTGTTTGTTTTGCGTTTTATCGCAAATATTGCGGATAGCAAGAGTCGCCACTGACTTTTCTTTTATCCAATTAAGGGAAGAAGAAAAGAACAAGAAAAGACCTTCGTTAGATTCTGAGTAAGGGAGGTGGTTATGAAAAGGGAAGGTGTTAGCACCCTTTCCATCCATAGTTATCTACGGGCTCTTAATTGCTTTAGCTCACTTTAATTGTTTTTGTGTGTGTATTTGAAAAGATTTTTGAAAAGGCATTTCGCTTTGACTTTGTAATGATTCACGCTGGAATGTATACGAAGTGTTTGGAAATTTTTTGTTTTGGAAAAGGACTTTGCAATGATTCATGCTGGAATGTATACAAACTGTTTGAGAAGATTTTGAAGAAAAGTGTGAGGTGTGAAAAGATGTTTTAATTTGAGCAAGCAAAAGAGACTTATTACCTACTCAGAACGGTCGTTTCTGTGTTATTTTGCTTTCCTTTAGAATAAAGCTTTCCATACCATTAGTTGGTAGGTAACTTTATTCGTAGGATGTAAAGGGACATTCGAAGGGACATCAGATGGTCATAGAAGACAACTTGTAGGGATATCCTAGCACATTCGTAGGGACGATCATCATCTTTTTGTAGGCAAAAATCGGGGGACTAGATCATGTATTCGTTAGGCAACATCGAGGGACTATGATCTTTTAAGTCGAAGGGACTATGATGATATTTCGTAGGCAACTATGCTAAGATACCCCTACGTTCGAGGGACCTGACCATTTATAAGGCAACGAGAGAGAATACCCTAAGGGGGGTGCATGTGTGAGAAGAGTGTATTGTTTTCAGATATTTATCTTGTGATTAGTGATCATGTTGATTTTTATCTTGCCATACACGTCTAGTTAGTAGCAGATTAATAGGTGCAGAAAGTAAATTACGAAAATGTAAAGGGTCCTATGCTATTACATGGCTTTGGGGCAGATACATAATAAGAGGTGTAGAAAGTAAATGTGGAAAATAAAATCTATGCTATTACATGATAAAACTTGCAACCTATACATCCTTTCTAGAATTTAAAAAAATGCAAGAAAAATAAATAGCAGAAGAGAAAACTAGTCCTAGTATTTTTGGTATTTTTTGAAAATTAGATTTTATGTGAAAACAACCTAATTCTAATTGATTTTAATTAATTAGGAAAAATTAGTGAATACTAACCTAAATTAAATTAATTAAATTAGTTAAAAGAAAGACATTTGTGAAATTATCTAATTAACCTAATTACTAATTTAATTAATTAATTACTTTTAAAAAAGAAAAGCATAAAATAAATAAAAATATAAAAAAAAACCAAGAAAACGAGCGAAGCTACCCAGTGGGCTTGAGAGTGGAATCATGGGCATCCGAGCTGGAGTTTCGGTGAGTATCTATTGGGCGTGTCCAAAAGTTTTGGTTTCTACAGCTGAAGGGGTCCAGAAGCTGGAGCTTCTGGGATGTCTGGCGCTAGAAAGGTCCGTGGAGCTCTGAAACTCTAGATGCACGTCGTGGAGCTTCTGGGAACTTCTCATCTGGGGCCATCCAGAAGTTCGAGCTTCTGGAGGATTCTGGCGTTGTGGGGACCCAGTGGAGCTTAGTGGGGAGGTCCGTGAAGATTTTGAGGCGTTCATACGGAGATCTGGAAACCTGTAAAGCAAATAGTGAAAAATAAAAAGCAAAAGGTGGGGTTTAAACCCACGACCTGAGAGATAGAGAGTGACATAGTGCGCGCAAGGTGAACCGCTGGGGCAGTGATACATCCATTCATACTGCTGGAGTCATAAACATGAAGTGTTGTTGGTCCCTGAGTCAGAAGCGTCGGAGCAAAGCTCCGGTCGTCTTCTCCGGTTTACATCAATCCTAAAAACCTGTAAAATGCATCAATTAATGAAAAGTAAAAGTCCAGATTGACTATATTGAACCCTACGATCACGATGGTAAGGTTTGTTTGTCCTAAAACTGCATGTATCGTGGAATCCGAAACTTCACAAAGCTCGTGCCCTAACAATGGTATTTTGTGATTTAAGCCCTAAAGCTCAGATGTAACACGTTGTACCTGTTCTAAACAACATCCTGAGATCATACAAACACAGAAAAACAGTTAGTAATGCATGGATTAAGAGAAACGATTTTGAGACATTTATCAAACCGGAGCAGTGTGAGATGCTTGATCTGGAGCGTTTTGGGATCGTGTAATGATGTGAATCAACCCCTGGGAACTTTAGGAACACGAATGAGTGGCTAGAATGGCTTGAATCTTCCTGGAAATCAAAACACGATTTTGCCAACTTTGAGAGAAATTTGAGAAATTTCTAGGGTTTGTAAGAGGTTGGCTATTTGTGTAAGAGGCTGTAAAAAATCCGTCATTGTCTTGTAAAAATTCTAAGTATATATAAGAGACTGTATTAGGTCAAGCATTGAGTGTAAAAAATATTGCCTTGAATGCAAAAATATTTGATTGAAAATTTTATCAAATCTTTCCACAAATGGCTCAATCTTGCCTTAATTCTCTTTGTACGAAATTGACAGCTTGTAATGAGCTATCTTGGACCCCAAGCCATGCAAATATCAAGCCCAACTTGCCTTATCTTTTATTTTTATATTTTATTTAATTAAATTTGAATTTTGGTTATTTAATTCAAAAATAAATTAAATAAAAAAGGAAGAGGCATGGCAAGGAGTGTATAGGTCATGGAGAATCTCAAGAATACGTTTTGATCATAAAAACTTAGGCCCATTTAGAAAAAACTTAAATTTGCCAAGTATTTTTCTTCATGTACCTCCTCAAAAATGCTCAACTTGCACAATTTATATCTTGCTCAATTTTCCACTTTTTTTGTTGGTGTTTTTGTACTTTTTAGAAAGCTCAAGATGTCTTCTAAACCACCCTTTTGGTTTCATATTCATTGAAGTTTCCATGCTCATGAACACTTATTTGCAAAAAGATGACTTTTGTTGACTTTTCTAGAAGGACCTGTAATGTTTTGATCCATAACTTCCACATGAAGCATTTTCTACCCAAGCTTGTGAGACATGAAGTTGTAGAGAATTGAATTCTATTCAAAATGATCTTTGGTGGAGAAATTTCTGATGAAGTATGTGAAAGTTATGCTTAGTCAAAGTTCTGTTGAGTTTTGTCTAAAGAAGCCCTAATTTGAAAACTTTGACTTTTGATCAGATCTTGACTTTTCTTGATGAATCATGACCAGCTCTTGATCAAATGATGAATATGATTTAAAAAAATTGATGTTGACCAAAAATTATGAAGTTTGACTGTATGTTGACCACAATTGACTTTTTGTCCAATACAGTTGATTTTCAACCATCTGAGCAATTGGATAAGCAATTTAGACTTGTAAGGCTTGGAACTTGATGTGAGGATTCCATGAGGTGTATGATGAGATATGATGACCACTTGAAGTATTAGAAATCCATCTTGACTTGAGAATAGCAAAACCCTAGTTTGGATTGATTGCTTAAGATAGGGTTTGTCTGGTCAACCCTTGTGAAATCCTTGAGAATTGAGATGTGAACTGTCTTGAGAAGTAGGAGGAAAATTTTTGGGGTATAACAGTTGCCCCTGTTCAATCTTCTTGTACCGAAAGGGTTAGATTGGTATGCTTGCCTTTCGTGACCTGAAGATAGAAGATGATTGAACACTCGAGTACACCTGAAAATTTGCACTCGCTGTTGTATGGAATGGGATCGTCATTTGACAATGTGCTGGAATGGGATTATAGATGCCATTTGGAGAAGCTGATGCTGGAGAGTGATTCGTTCGCCAGACTCTGTGTTTGTCTTTTGGATGAGAGAAATATCGGAGATGGACTTAAAGATGCCATCCAGGGTAATAAAGATGCGTAGTCGGAGATGGGCTTAAAGATGCCATCCGAGGCGGTTGATAATAAGAGAGAGTCAGAATAAACCTTCGTCTTGGCTACTTCTGAGATGAATACTTGGCAGGATGCGGATATTTTTCCCGTCTAGTTTCGGGTGTTGATCCATAATCCGTTGTCTGGAAATAATTTGCATGGTTGTTCAGATAGTTCTCCCGTCTTGTTTCGGGTATTAATCTTTGACCTTCTGTTTGGAAAATAACTTTTACCTGCTGGGGAGATAAAACCTTGACAGGATAAGGTTAGTCTTATGCAGATTATGATGCATGTGAGTGTATGATAATGCTTATGAATGCTCATGTTATGACTTTCATGTACAATGCATGAATATAGATGTTATAGTATTTCAAAACATATTCATCTTGAAGAAGATAGGAATGTTCTGCTGGAGATTTCTGATGTTTGCTTGGGGATAGGGTTGTTGGAAACCCTGACTGGGGAGAAAAAAGAGATGCTTCAGATTCCTCCGATGCACTATCTAACCAAATCTCGAGTCTGGATATTAATGCTGTTGGAAGAATAACAATGAATGAGAGATACTCGGATGGGGATCTTGTGCATAGACCTTGCTGGGGATGATGTGAAATAACCCGTTACTGCTTGGAGACTGATGTAATCGGTTGTTGTATTACTGCTCGGGGACCAATGTAATGTGATGACTTGAGGATGTAGGTAAGTTGACAAGATCACTGCTCAGGGACTAACATGATGATGTTGATAGGATCACTGCTCGGGGACTAACGTGATGATGTTGAAGGATCACTGCTCAGGGACTAACGTGATGATGTTGATATGATCACTGCTCGGGGACTAACGTGATGATGTTTGAAGTATCACCGCTCGGGGACTAACGTGATGAAGTTTGAAGTATCACCGCTCGAGGACTAACATGATGATGTTGAAGGATCACTGCTCGGGGACTAACGTGATGAAGTTGAAGGATCACTGCTCGGGGACTAACGTGATGAAGTTGAAGGATCACTGCTCGGGGACTAACGTGATGAAGTTAAAGGATCACTGCTTGGGGACTAACATGATGAAGTTTGAAGTATTGGAATACTGTTCAGGAGAAGATCGTAATTCTTCATTTAAGAGGATTTGTCTTCGTAGGGAAAGCAATGTTTCTGTGGGGATTGATGGTCCTGCGGATGTACTGCTTATGAAAGTGACTCTGTGGGGATGTATGGGTGACTTTGGTCGTCATCTCAATTCCTAGATCCTGTAGTAATTACTGTTTCTGTTCACTTTTCGTATGTTTGTGAACGGATGTTTATTGTCAGATGCATATAATTATTCAAAGCAAACATTGGACTTTATGCAAACAACAATAAAGTTAGCACTATAAAAGAGGAATTTGCATTAATTTTGAAAAGTGGCCTATATTCAGGCAGTTTGTATACAAGAGACAAATATCCTAGTAAGAGGAAATTGTCATAATAGTAAAAAGCTATGTGGAAATAATCTTGTCGAGTTTAAACTATGCTATTGCTCATATTTTTTCGACTATCTCATCTCTTTGCTGTCAGAAGAAAGTGATTGAATTAATTTGCGCCATTTGAATCTTGAAGCTGATAGTACCGTAGTCTGTAAGCAGGTGATCTGGATGAGACATAGTTGTACGCTTAAATCTCTAATTTTTGCCTAGACCGCCCTTTCGGGTTTTTAGTCTACCGGGATACCCTTTTTTGCCCAAGCTGCCTTTGCAGGTTTTCGACTTTCCGGGTGTATATTTTTGTATATATATCCTTAACTTTTGCCCGAACCTTTTTAGTTCGCCAGGATACCCTTATTTCTGCCTAGGCCGGTCGACCTAGCGAGTCTCGTTCATGCATAGTATTTTTGACTATGTCTGCGTTCATAGGGTGTGGAAAGTCTTCTCCATCCATGGTGCTAAGTATCATAGCTCCGCCGGAAAATACTGTTTTGACTACAAATGGTCCCTCATAGGTGGGAGTCCACTTTCCCCTGGGATCACCTTGTGGAAGGATGATGCGCTTGACTACTAGATCACCGACTTGGTAGACTCGGCGTTTGACTTTCTTGCTGAATGCTCTGATCATCCGCTTCTGGTATATCTGTTCATGATAGATGGCTGCGAGCCGTTTTTCGTCGATCAAGTTAATCTGGTCAAGGAGAGTCTGGACCCATTCGTCTTCGCCTAACTCTGCGTCCTGGAGGACTCTGGTTGAGGGTATCTGAACCTCGATTGGTAGGACCGCTTCCATACCATATACGAGAGAGAAAAGGGTTGCCCCTGTAGATGTTCACACCATAATGCAGTAACCGTGGACAGCAAATGGCAATATCTCATGCCAATCTTTGTAAGTCACTATCATCTTTTGTATGATCTTCTTGAGGTTCTTGTTAGCGGCTTCCACTGCGCCATTCATTTTTGGCTGATATGGAGAAGAGTTGTGATGTTTAATCTTGAGCTGCGTGCAGAGTTCGGTGATCATTTTGTTGTTGAGGTTGGTACCATTGTCTGTGATGATCCTTTCGGGGACGCCATATCGGCAGATAAGATTATGCTTGATGAATCGAGCCATAACATTCTTGGTAACAGATGCGAACGAGGCTGCTTCTACCCACTTGGTAAAATAGTCAATTGCAACGAGAATGAAACGATGTCCATTGGAAGCGGTGGGCTTGATTTCCCCAATCATGTCAATGCCCCACATTGCGAAAGGCCATGGAGCGGTCAAAACATTTAGTGGTACTGGAGGCACATGCACTCTGTCTGCGTATATCTGGCATTTGTGACAAGACCGAGCATAGAGGTAGCAATCAGCTTCCATGGTGGACTAATAGTAACTTGCTCTTAGAATCTTTTTAGCCATCGTATGTCCACTGGAGTGGGTACCGAAAGCGCCTTCATGTAACTCTTCCATAATCCGTTCCTCTGTTTTTTGGTCTACACAACGGAGTAAGCACAAGTCGTGATTGCGCTTGTATAAGATGCCGTTGCTGAGGAAGAATTTGGATGCGAATCTTCTTAAGAACTTCTTGTCATTGACAGATGCCCCTGCGGGATATTCCTGAGTCTCAAGATACCTCTTCACTTTGTAGAACCAAGGTTTCTCTTTTGTATCAAGTTCACAATAGTATGCTGGTTCGTCAAACCTTTCGATGATGATTTGGGGAGCTTCGTTGTCCCATCTGACTTTGAACATAGACGACATGGTAGCTAATGCGTCTGCCAACTGATTCTCTTCTTGTGGAATGTGATCGAGAGTGATTTCTTCGAAGTAAGGGATCAGAGTCAACACATGCTCTCAATATGGAATGAGATTCGGATGCTTCGTATCCCACTCGCCTTTAACCTGACTGATCACTAAAGCTGAGTCTCCATATACCTGCAGGAATTTGATTCTTAGGTCAATAACAACTTTGATACCCATGATGCACGCTTCGTACTCGACCATGTTGTTAGTGTAGTCGAAACCTAGTTTGGCCGTGAAAGGCGTGTGTCCTCCTGTAGGAGACGTAATGATGGCGCCAATGCCATTTCCAAGTGAGTTTGAGGCTCCATCAAACACCATGGTCCATCGGGATCCTAGTTCAGGTCCTTCGTACGGTCCTGGTTCTTCGCAATCAGTAACTAACAAAACGTCTTCGTCTGGAAACTCGAAATGCATAGACTGATAGTCATCTAAGGCCTGATAAGCCAAATAATCCGCTACGACACTTCCTTTGATCGCCTTCCGAGTAGTATATTAGATGTCGTATTCAGTCAAGATCATTTGCCATCTTGCTATTCTTCTGGAGAGGGCAAGTTTCTCGAATATGTATTTTATCGGATCCATCTTGGAGATCAACAAAGTAGTGTGAGTCAACATATACTGTCTTAGTTGGCGAGCAGCCCAAGCCAAAGCGCTGCAATTTTCTTGAGCTGCGAGTATCTTGTTTCACAATCGGTAAACTTTTTATTAAGATAGTATATTGAATACTCTTTTCGACCAGACTCGTCATGTTTCCCCAACACACACCCCATTGAGTTCTCTAATACTGTTAGGTACAGGATAAGAGGTCTTCCATTGACAGACAACATCAGGATAAAAGGATTATGTAGGTACTCCTTGATTTTGTCAAAATCTGTCTAGCAATCGTCGTTCCATTCCACCACTTGATCTTTCTTCAGTAACTTAAAGATTGGCTCGCAAGTAGCAGTTAGGTGTGCGATGAATCTGGCAATGTAGTTTAATCGTCCCAAGAAACCTCTGAATTCCTTCTTGGTACGGGGAGCTGGCATTTCTTGAATAGCTTTACCACTTACAACAAATCCCAAGAGTTTACCGGATCTGACTCCAAAGGTGCACTTGTTGGGATTAAGTCTTAGTCTGTACTTCTTCAGTCTATTAAATAGCTTTCGTAAATGGTCGAGATATTCTTCTTCAGTTTGGGATCGAGCTATCATGTCGTCGACGTAGACCTCTATCTCGTGATGAATCATGTCATGAAACAAAGCCACCATGACATGCTGATATGTGGCGCCATCGTTCTTCAGTCTGAATGGCAAAACTTTGTAACAGAATGTGCCCCACTATGTAACGAAAGTAGTCTTTTCCATGTCTTCGAGAGCCATTTTGATCTGATTGTAACCAGAGAAACCATCCATGAAGGAGAAAACCTTGTGTTGAGCGGTGTTGTTAACCATTACATCAATATAAGGAAGTGGAAAATTGTCTTTCGGACTTGCTCTATTCAGATCTCGGTAGTCCACACATATTCGCACTTTACCATCCTTATTAGGTACAGGGACCACGTTCGCAACCCACTGAGGATAAGAAGTAACGACTAAGAAACCAACATTGAACTATTTCATAACTTTGGTTTTGATTTTCTTTTACATCTCAGGACGCATACGACAGACTTTCTACTTCACAGGGGGAAAGCCTTCTTTCATTGGTAGTCGGTGTACCATAATGTCAATGTCTAGACCGGGCATGTCTTTGTAAGACCAAGCAAAAACCTCGATATATTCTTGTAGCATCTGGACCAACCTCTTCTTGACACTATTCTCAAGACCCGCTCCAATCTTAATTTCTTTTCTTTCTTCGTCAGTACCCAGATTCACAACCTCGACTGGCTCTTCGTATGGCTGTATAACCTGTTCTTCTTGCTGTAGTAGTCTGACAAGTTCTCATGGCACTTCACAATCTTCCTCACCTTTGTCTTCGGCTTGGCAAATCGGATTATCAAAGTCATATTTAGCAATAACAAAGTTGTTATCAACGAGATTCAGAGTGAATCTGCAGTGTACCATGTGGATGTGTGTAAGAACACATAGTTTTTTGAAGGGGTAATAAAGTAAAAGAAAGGAAAGAGTAAAGTATTTGAATGCAAAAGTCCAATTATTTTATTGAATAAAAATATGCAAATGACAAATAATAACCCTCACAAATGAGCCGTGATGCCCCGGGCAAGGCACTAGGCTTTTAAGTTTATTGTCTGAACGTAATAAAAAACGAAAAGCATAACAGAAAACAAAAAAAGCAATTACTCCTGTCTAAAGGAGATTGGTATGACGTCTTCAATCCTCCATTTGCTGAGTCCACTGTTTGGAGTTGGGAAAATCCAGTTGTTGATGTCGAAATCGTTGTCGTCGTCTTCTATGGCATGGACTCCGCTCTTCCTGATGTGGAAAGGAAGTTTGCCGGCACATTCGCGGCGTATCATCTTCTGACCTTTGGTAGTGAAACCTAAATGAGTCTTGTCAAATTTGAACGGGAGATTGGGGAGCTGACCCCAGACAACACAACCTCCTTCCTCAAATGCAGCTTTGGCGTCTTTCAGTGAGGCCATCTTCGGTGGAACTCTAGTAACTTCAGGAGTGATAGGAGAGTCGACAGGCATGACACCTGGAACAGCTTCGAAATATTGACAGGGAGTTTCAATGAATTCTCCTTCCATTTCGAGGTATCAAAATGACTGCAGATGGCTTACCATATATTCTTCCTCACTGCATACCATAACAATCTTCCCTTCCTTTGGGTACTTGACCGATGCGGGGTAGAGGTATGATGTCTTCCCATGTATCGAGGCGTCAAGTAGGCAAGAGTAAGCTGGACGGATGTCCATGACAAAGAAAGTAGAGTCGAAAGTCTGGGAACCAACTTTAACTGGCAGGATGAGCTCTCTGAGTACTGTTTGTTTAGAACCATCAAAAGCTCTTACAATTATATCCCTGGGCTTCATGACCACTTCTTCAGCATTAAGTCGGTCGAAAGCGCTCTTTGGTAGAACATTTAGAGCAGAACCAGTATCCACCAACACGCGAGACAACGTGGTACCCTTGCATTCAACGGAGATGTGCAAGGCTTTGTTGTGTTTCCTTCTGGAAGGAGTCAAATCAGCATCAGAGAAGCCTAAACCATTGTTGACGGTCAGGCTAGCGATACAACCTTCGAATTGATCAGCAGTAGTGTCTTGCGGTATGTGAGCGTTCTTCAGAAACTTCACTAAGGCTTTAGCATGAGCCTTAGAGCACAATACCAGAGCTAGCATGGATATCTTGGACGAAGTTTGTCCCAACTGTTCCACAACATTATAGTCACTCTTCTTGATGATCTTCAGAATTTCCTCCATTTCTTGCTTGGAGGTATCTTCAGCAACTTCCTTTGGTACTTCTGTCTGAGCAGGATGAGTTACTAGTTCTTTCCCTCTAGCTTCAAGAACTGGTTCGATAGCATGAATGCGAGCTGGCGTAACAGTATCTTTTGGAGGAGCGATCTCTGGAGAAAATACTCTTCCGGTTCGAGTTACCTTGCTTTATCCAGCGATGTTGCCGATGTCAGGATTGGTAGCTTCAACTGCAATGTCTTCAATGGTCAAAGGTTCTTGCTTGACGCCATGATAGTAAACTTCAGCTCCATAATTCCAAGGTGTAGCTTTGTCAAAGGAATATGGAATTGGTCTGGGAGAAGTAATGATGAGAGGTGCCACTCTAGGCACAAGATCGACAAAGGTGATCCTTATTGTGTTCACATCAGCATAGTCTTCTGGAAAATCATCTCCCCATCCGACTGCCTTGATATCTTCGATTGGAATCTTGTAACTTTCGGGAGCGGTGTACTTAACCGTGAAATCAAACTTCCCACTTGGCTGCCCCAAGGTATCCCATACTTCTGGTACGGCTTTGCTCATGTCTTCGATCTTCAAATCCTTAGAAATGTCTTCGCACAGATTCTCCACGGAGGGAGGTTTCAGAAACAACACTTCTCGGTTGTCCATCATGCGTTGAATACACCTTTTCAAACAAGCACATCTGTCAGATTCAGATGCACACCAACGACAATCATCAGGGCATCCTGGAAACACACCGGCTTGCAGCAAATCTTTCTTGACAGTCATCAAAGGAATGGTCAGCTTGTTCACATCATAAACATATGAGTTATCATCAATAGCATTAGAACCTTTACCATGGTCAGGCATTGGTGCGTTGATCATATTTGGAGTTTCGACAGGAGGGTCAAATTTAATTTCTCTTGCTTCAATCATGTCTTGAATCTTGTTCTTCAGAGCCCAACAATGGTTGGTGTCGTGCCCTGGGCTGTTGGAGTGGTATGCACATCTTGCATTAGGATTGTACTTCGGAGAGGATGTGTTGACATGTTAAGGAGGATCCCTCAAAGTAATGAGCTTTGCTTTCAACATGTGTTTCAATGCTTGAGACAATGGCATGTTGATCTTTGTAAACTGTCTTCGTGGCACGTTCTGGCTACACGCGTTGTCTCGTTGAGGTTGCGCTGGTGTGGGATTGGAGATCACAACTGCCCCTACAGATTGAGTACGATCAGCTTTGTCACGACTCTTTTGACCATACACAGCATTGGTTTCTTTCTTACCACAAAAAGATCTCTTTGCAGCATTTGAAGATGCTTCTACCTGTATTTTTCCGCTCTTAATTCCAGCTTCAATACGCTCACCTGTGAATATCAGCTCAATGGATCCGGCTGAAGAGTTTCTAATCAGATGTTTGAAGAATGGGCCTGTCAGTGTTCCCATGAACATATCAACCAACTCCCTATTAGACAAGGGTGGTTGAACTCTGTCTTCTAGATCTCTCCATTTCTGAGCATATTCTTTAAACTTCTCGTCACGACCCATAGACATGCTCTGTAGCTGCATGCGGATAGGTGCTAATTCGGTATTGTACTGGTACTGCTTGTAGAAAGCATCTGCTAAGTCATTCCAGGTGTGAATATGAGTATTCTCTAGCTGTAATACCACTCCAACTGTGTTCCGAATAAACTCTCTTGAAAGAAATGGATCCATAGTTTCCTATCTTCAGTATAAGGATGGATCTTCTGAACATAGGACTTCAGATGTAACTTTGGGCAAGAGATGCCATCGTACTTGGCAAAGGTAGGAACTTTGAACTTGCGGGGAATTACCACGCCAGACACAAGACTCAGATCATCAAAGTTCAACCCAGACATTTTCAGATTTTCCACAACATTCAGACGGTCTTCAAGTTGCTTGTACTTTTCGTTGTCAGGAGGATACTGCTCGCTCACATAGTCTTCATCTTCGTTTTCAGACCCATGATGGCTTCCTTCACTGTTCTTGACACTTCCCTCAGTTTCACCGTTCTTGTCTGAGATTTCAAACCGGTTGACCACCCTAGCTGAACCCTTGTGATTTCTTTCCATGTTGAGGATACCGATGGTCTTCTTCTTTCTGGTAATGAGCTTCTTTAGATCCTTCTGGCCTTGGACCAAATTGGTGAACATCTCCTGGAATTGAGCATTCTGAGCCTAAAGATCTTTGACAGTTTGTTCAAGAGCCATTTTTGCTGAAATAAACAACGAGAGAATAAGAAAACCGGTCTTCAATGTACCTGTTATGAAATTTTTATGCCATGATATGAGATGCTATGCAATGCAATGTTTTCAAGGACCTTAGGAATTTAAATTGGTTAGACAAGCACGAACAAACTTTTTATTAGTTTACTTTTAGCAAGTACAAAAAGAGAGTTTAAACAAATAAAAATAAATTCCTAGAGCTTTAGGTCTCCCATGGGTGCTTCCTCTTAGTGTTGAAGTAGGTGTTGATGTTTCGCTCCTCGTGAAGTAGCTTTGTCAACTCTAATACCTTCTTCTCGCTTGCATATCACTGGGCTTCAAATGTATCCCTTTCTTCTTTAAGATGAATCCATGATCTCCTCAAGTCTTCAAGATCAGTAGGCATGTCTGGATTGAGAACGATATAGGGTTCGTCACCTATAGCAACAAGTTCCATAATCACTGGTAGCACAGGTGTAAACGACATCATGAGGTTTTGAGCTCGAGCTCGCACCCATTTGAGGTAAGGTTCCCAAGGAATGGAATTTTTGTGTCCCAAAGTCTTGGTATCAGTCTTCTTTACCATGCCCCAAGTGTGTACAAATCTTCGACGGTAATTCCGGAGATCGCTATTGTAGTCAAACACAATGTCTTGGAGAAGCATATCATGAGGACCATATCTTCGAGCATAACCAAACTGACGTAGAGCTAGGGAAGGGTTGTAAGTGATTCTTCCCCTTATGCCAAGGAGTGGTACATTAGGGAATTCTCCACAACGCTCAATGAAAATGAAATCCTTTTGAGAAAAGAGACACCAACAGATATCTGAGTGAGAGAGTGACATCAACCTTTGAGACCACTTCAATCTTTGCTCGTTCTTCATTTCTGATTGAGGAAGGTGCGAAATAAACCACCTGGAAAGTAACGGTATGCAACACATGAGAGTTCCTTGTCTTTTGATAGTACGAGTATGGTCGGGGATTTCTAAAACCAATTCTTTGAGTTGAGAAGGTATACCCATGAAGTTGATTCAGATAGTCTTCCTGGAAGCCATAATCCTACAAAATAGAGCAAAGATAAATTCCTAGGTCCTTGAAATAGTTAGAAACGATATGATGTTTATGATGTTATGATGTCATGTTTGAACAAATAGCAAGCACAAACAAATCACATAATAGCCCTAGGTTTAAGGCTTGCATGAGGTATAGGTGTCTACCCTACCAAAGTTTAAGTGGGTTCAACCTGTCCTTCAATAGTAACCGAGTTCTAGGAATCTCATATCATTGATCTTTCTCGTATGCTTTATTTCAATACGACTACCAAGTGGTCGACCGAAACATCCCGAAAGTCGAATCTAAATGACCGTAGCATCGAGTATCAACCAACCTCAGTTTACACCGAAGCCGGCCGTCTCACTACCTTCTAATGGCCAAGATGGGTCAATTAGGGTTCTAAAAGTTGAGTTAGTGCTAATGACACCACGTAGACGCCAAATACTTTCCTCAACTAGACATGAGGAGCATCGGGACATCCAAAGTGTCGCACTAACGTAGCTATCATGTTGACCGTTTCAGTATACGCCTAACGGTCGCGACGATTTATTGCTACTTACCTAAGGAAACCTGGATCCGGGTGTAGGATCCCCCACAAATATAATACCCAAGCAGCCCTTAAAAGTAAAGCATACAAGTCAAACAATTTTAAAGTGATCTAATGACCCTAAGGTAAACTCTCTTTATCTTCCCCAGCAGAGTCGCCAGTTCTGTAACACGGTGGGAGAACTGACTTGTTTGTTTTGCGTTTTATCGTAAATGTTACGGATAGCAAGAGTCGCCACCAACTTTTCGTTTATCCAATTAAGGGAAGGCAAAAAGAACAGGAAAAGACCTTCGTTAGATTTTGAGTAAGGGAGGTGGTTATGAAAAGGGAAGGTGTTAGCACCCTTTCCATCCGTAGTTATCTACGGGCTCTTAATTGCTTTAGCTCACTTTAATTGTTTTTGTGTGTGTATTTGAAAAGATTTTTGAAAAGGCATTTCGCTTTGACTTCAGAATGATTCACGCTGGTATGTATACAAAGTGTTTGGAAATGTTTTGTTTTGGAAAAGGACTTTGCAATGATTCACGCTGGAATGTATACAAAGTGTTTGAGAAGATTTTGAAGAAAAGTGTGAGGTGTGAAAAGATGTTTTAATTTGAGCAAGCAAAAGAGACTTATTACCTACTTGTTGTACCCCAAAATTCGCCCTCTTCATTTTTTAATTAATAGTTGGCTTACACTTGATCAATAGGTGCATTGCATAGATATCATTCATGCATTAACCATGGGTTCGAGATTTTCTAAATCGTATGAACCTGTACAATTCTGAAGAAGAGGTTTGGTTCCAGAAGTCGAGTATCTGAGGTTTTGTTATTTCAAGCGTCATCTCGTTATACAAAGATATGTGCGTCCACGAGCTTCTGATTGTCTCTCGAGAATCAAGGTTTTGGAGTTCTGATTTCCTTTCATGTGGATATTGATTACAGTTTCGAGCTGCGATGTGTTGTGGTCGAATATTTGAGCCCGAATTGATTATATGGCCTTCTGTGAGTTTTGAAGTATTTGTATATGACTTATCGATCCACGCGATTCATCAGAAAATCAAGAACGGTTGGATAAAAACATATTTGAATGTGCGTATTGAAAAGTCAACAAAAGTCAAAGTTTGACCGAGTGGAATTTCTGGTCAGAATTATGGTCAAAAGTCAAGATTCGAGAAAATATGATCATTTGTTGAGAAAGATCGAAAGAATCGGGTGAAAACAAGGTTTCTTGCAATTTAAGTAACTTTAAACTTAGACAATTTTTCTAAGTTTTAAGCGCTTTGTGTTCACGGAGCCATGTTGTCGACTCTCTATCTCGTTCGTCTGTGGTCGAAGTTTCACGAGTGAGCAGTCATTGGAAAGAGCACATTTCGTACTCCGACTTGGTCCTTGTGAAGATTTTTCTAGAAATGCCCGAATTTCGAGTTATAAAGCTCCGAAGTTTGAAGTTCACAACTTTGGAAGTTTTACACTTAGTGAAAATTTTGAATGTTTTTAACATGTTCGAGTACTCGACTTCGGAGGTATTTTACACGTGTTTTGAGGCGTCGATTCAAGTTGAGTTCAAAATCAAAGATGTTCATTTAGCGGCAATCTACAACTTTGCTGAAGAAATAGACTTCATTCGGGAATCGGATCAAAAGTTACGGAGCTCGGAAGTTACGGTTTATCATTTCTCAAAAATTCAACACTTAGAAATATTTCGAAGTGTTCGTTTCTATGCTAAAGCTGACAGTTTCGGGTTCGATTTTATCATAGTTATTGGCTCCGAATTAAAAAAATGTTCAACTGCAAAGTTATTCATCTCACGACAATCTATAACTTTATTGAAGGAATCAAATTCATTCGGGACTCGGATCGGAAATTACAAAGCCTGGAAAATAAGGATTCATCATGTTTGCAATATTTGAATAGTCGTTGTGCACATGTTCAGGGCTGTTTTTATCATTGATTCGGTCGCTGCATGAAAAAACTCCGAACACGATAGTTGGAGTTTGTCATTTCCTCTACATGTTCTGTTTAGTAACTTTTTCGTTTCAGACGTCGGAGCGGAAGATACAAAGCACCGTAGTTTGCAGTTTGAAGCTGCCAAAACGCGAGACAGCATATGCATTTTTGCCATGGCTACGAGAACTTTTCATCAAACAGTTGGTGTACGTGTGTTCGGGGCTGTTTTTGTCATCGATTCGATCGCCGCACGGAAAAACTCCGAACATGAAAGAAGGAGTTTGCCGTGTTCTCTACAAGTTTCGTTTAGAAACTTTTTCGTTTCGGACGTCGGAGCGAAAAATATAGAGCGCCGTAATTGATGGTTTGAAGTTGGAAGATTGCGGCAAGTCATGCTTGGAATCTGCCCAGCTGTTGTAGGTTTTCTCCGTGAACAAAGTATTTTTAATTATCGATTCCACAGGGATTGGTGCATGTTATAGTCTTTCAATAGAAAAGTATGTTTTAAGATGATGTAACCAATGGGTTTGTTATCTACTCTACTAGAACCATGAGTTTCCAAACAACAACTAAATTAATTCTTTCAAAGAGAGTTATAATTTGGATTAGAGAGAGTTTGAGATTGTTTTCAAGTGAAGAAGGCATGTCAAGATTAGTTTCATTGATCTAGTTTCATACATATTCATTTAATCAAGTGATGAACATAATAGATGATTTCTACAAATACATATCCTCTCAATCTTGTAGATTTCCCACCAAGATTGTGAATGTTATCATGTTAATCCTTGCATGATCCCTCACTACAACTATTAGCATGATAATCATTAAGTTCAATATTTTGTAAACTCTAACACACAAATCTATTCCTAGCATTTGTTTATTAGAGGATGAATATCCTAGGACACTTTGAAATATTCTTTTCCAAGCAAAACTCAAAGCATAAAGATGAAGAACAAAGATATTCAACTATATTAATCATCAACCATGTTCATACACAAATGGATTAATAGAAATACATACTATATAGATCAACTACCTCTAATCTTGACACAAAAAGAGCTTAGCCACTCATTTCCATGGTTGCTTGCTCTCAAGATTGTTGGTAGTGATGATGAAAATCCAAGAAATCAAGAAGAAAAAGCTATGGTGTTTCTTCCTAAACTTGCCCTAGATTTACAAAAATGAAAGATAATGATGGTGTGTGTTTTCTTTCTTCCTTTACAAGCCAAAAAGATCAGGTGAAGTGATGGGTTGGTGGCTCAAAAGGTGAAAGCATGGGCTGTCCTTTTTACGAATTTCGAGACCCTTGTTGGCCGTAAGTTCTTGGCGCACTCATCTGGCACATGGCGCGACTGTAACATGCTTCCATCACCAAAATTATCTTCAAAGAATCATCCTAAAGCTCTTTAAGTGCCCTTGAATCCAAGCTTGGGAGAATTAGACAATAAATTCCTACAAATAAGAGTAAAATAAGTTAAATAATATATTTTAAACGAAAACTAAATAAAAACCTAATTAAAACAAAATACTAGAATAAATATACAAATTAAATAAAAGACATTGTTAAGGACCACAAAATAATGTACAAAATAACTACAATTTGGTCCTTAACAACTCTCTAACTTACTTCTTTGTTTGTCCCGAAACAAAAGTCAATAATCTTACAAAGCTAGAAAGAACAAAATGCAAGCATGCAAACTCACACAAGAGTAATGGTTCAAACTCGACATACCGGCAACACATCAATCGCTTCTTCTAAACACAACATGACCATGAATTAAGTTCTAAACACAATATATCAAAACATATAACAAAATAAAAGATATGTTCACACTTGAATCACCTAATCATTTCTTCAAAATTCAAGAAGAACAAAATGTAAATTCACAAAGGACCAAACACTCTCACTAATAATTATGCACATCCAGAATAATTCATGCATTCATCGAAACAAGTTAAATGATAAAATGGAAGCGAAGATCACTAAGGACTTTCAAGGTTGTAACTTGGCTTAGGTTAGAAACAAGGGATATTTAAGTACAAAGCCATTGAAGCGAATCGGGTAAAAGGATATGAAGAGCATTTCACAACTAATTCCCATCTCATTATTCTGACCTCTTTTCTTTCCACACAATGATCCTCTCTTTTTTTTTTTTTTTTCTTTTCATAAACAAATTTCTTTCTTCTTTTGTATTTTCTTTTCTCTATTCTTTTCTTTCTTTAGGATCATTGTGCCATCAATTCTAGGTTCTTTTTGATCCACCTCCTCAACTTTATTTATATCAATCCTTTTTTTATTCAAGACATGCTCTTCAAGGGCTAATTAACAAAAGGGTTGGTATTATAAACAAGAAAATTTATAGAATGAATGATCATTGAATTTTCAAAGATCATCAACAACTATTAAGTGGCCTACTTAACAATTAGCGATTTGATACATTCATCCTACAAATACTATTTAAGCTCAAAAGGGTTCAAGGATTCGCTCTCACGGGTAATTGAAGCCCTTTTTAGAATTGGTAGTTTTCCTCATAATGCACAAAAATTGCCTTGATCATTTCTTAGTTTCCAAGTTATCACAAACAAGTAAAGATTAAGCATGAATCACTGAGTTAACACAACTATTAGACACTCAATATTTGGTAAAAATGGAAGCTTCGACATATATGGTTTATGTCCTAATGATTCGAATGTGAACACAATTTTTTGTACATGCCAAAATATCTTGCATAAAGAACAAATTTCATAGACATGTTATGTTTCTACAAAATGATTAAATGTGTACCTTCTTTGTGAAATGAATCGAGAATTTTATCATCACCATCACTTTGGTGAAACACGCTTACTAGCTTTGAAGAACCATTTGAACAATCCGGACAAACCACAAGAAGTAAATTCAAACTAATTACTATAATCTAAAAATAAAATAAAATAGAATAAAATAAAAGAAACTAAACTTAAAATAAAAAGACACCCCAAAATGGTGTTTAAAACTTAAAAAAAGAAGTATTTAGGCTCCATGCCTACAAAATATTAATTGGAATTACAAGCCAATCCCCAAAATTGGATGGCAACCAACAAAATCCAAAGTTTAAAACTAAAATGCAAAAGTAAAATCTAAAACTAGAATGCTAAAAGTAAAATAAAAAAAAACAGGAAAATAAAAGAGAGTATCAATCAGTGGTCTCGAGAATCGAATCTCCAATCGACCCAGTCGAAAGAACGAACCGAACTCTCTTCACCATCATCCTCATCTCCCACCTCCTCCTCAGCATTTGGCCTGACCCCGGGCCAACCAGCATATGCACGGAGCTGCTCACCCGTGCGAGTGAAATGGTTCACTCTGGGCTCTCTAATCTGTAGAGCAAGGTGCTCCATGCTCTCATGCATAAACATAAATGCTCTCTGATGAGCGAGATGCATCTGCCTGTTCCATTCTTCTGATGGACTTGCACGAGGAAGTGCCGCGACAGCGGTACAACACGAGCAGCATTATCAAGGACCCTACAAAATCGATCACAGTAGTGATCATCAACAACTCCATCAATGGTTAGGTGTCCTCTGACGGGAAAGGCCACCTTAGCCCTCTTTAGCAAACCCATGATCAACCGGGATATGTGAGCACACTTTATCGCTCCCCACGGAGGTATAACTAAGCGTAACCCTCTTGACTCATTCGCAATCGACGGCGAAATCAATTTGCTCCTCATCGAGCATATAAGCAATCAAACACCGTCTCCATGGGTATCGAAGATGTGTGGCTCCTAGGTTTCAGTTATGCGAGCCACACACATCATAGCGGGCACTTGTTTTCGGTGGCCCTGTTGAATTTCAAAGGTTGACCAGCCCGATTCAACTCATATGAATGCCCAAACAAACAGAGCTTAGTCCTCAGCATGTTGTAATCCCAATTACCACGAGCCAGGTGCTCATGGTAGACATCAAGTTGGTCCTCTGGGGCTGTCCAGTTGATGCCCAGAAAACTGTTGATTGCTGTGCGAGAGAAAGATACAAGTTTTCCCCGAACAACAGAAGCAAACCTAAACTCGCTCCCCTCAGCCGAAATAGCATTAGCATAGAACTCTCGAACAAGCTCCACGTTCACCTTTGTCTGAGGATTACAAAGAACTTCCACCCGTAGTTATCAAGGATGACATGAGGCGTGTGGTAGTGCCCTTGCTCACGGAGGCTGATGGTGCGCTCAGTCCAGATGTTTCGCTCTTCAAGCTCTTTGTAGCGAGCCTCCTGAGCAGCTCCCAAAAATCGAACAACATCGAACGCAGCAGGCCGAGAGGGCCCAGCCCCAGCAGAGGAAACTCTTTGTCGCTTAGGTGCCATCTGAAATTTCAACACAAAAATCAACGGAAAAGTGACACCGAGGTGTCAATTAGCAATGAATCATGCAAACAGCAAAGCAAACCAACCAACCAAAGCATTACAACTAATCGGAAACACTAAAAACACAGCAGAAGAATTTTTCAAAATTACCGCGGTGAGCGCGCTCTGCAGAAAAATTCTTCTGCAAAACAGAATTTTTCTCCACAAAAACACTTCCTAGGGCAGCGAAAATGACATTCTAATACTTCTCTATCAAATAAACATCCTAATTCTAAGAGAAAATTCGAAAATTCCTAACCCTAGGTTTTCAAAATCTAACCTAAACATGCAATGTACACGAAATTGAGAAAGGAAAAACATAGAATACTTACTAGGATGCCTTGGTTGATTGATTGGACAAAGAAATTCACAAAAATTTGAAGATTTTTGTTGGGGGTTTTTAGGATTTTGAGAGAGTGAGGAATTGTGAAGAAAAGAGGGAAAAAGGGTTGAAAATAACCCTAACCCCTATTTAAACTGACCAGGCCACGAATGGGCCTCCAAAAATCTGATTTTTTTCAAATTATTTTTTTTAAAATCCCAGAGATCTATCATATTGTTCTACCGGATGGGTCAAAGTCTTGTGGCCGCGGTCTGCAGAATTTTGATTTTTCTGCTAAAACAGCAAATTTGCAGTGCGGGCAAGTGCAAATGAGTTCAAGGAAGAATACTTACAATGTTGGGGTGCCTCCCAACAAGCGCTTTGTTTAACGTCGGTGAGCTCGGCGGTTCATGATGATCATTGATCATCAAAGAAGATTCGGCTATGTTGCGGCTCACCTCTCCGTAGCGTACCGTTTCAACCGCTGCCCATTCACCGTCCATTCTTTTGTTCGTGCAAGATCTTGCAAGACAATTGCACCATACTCTTTGACCTCTTTGATTAAAAGCGGACGGACCACTTTGTTTTGAGTTTTCTGGAAAAGCCTCATCAGGAATTGAACAAGAGAACCTTTTGTCCGGCCTCAATTCCTTGATCTTTATCTTCTTATCATGAGAAACCTTGACTTTTGTTTTGTACCTCCGATTTGAATGGTATGCCTCTTCTCGCATTTCTTCCAATTGAGCGAGTTGTAATTTTAAGCTTTTCACCCGCCAAGGATGGATCAAAATTCAAGAATCGGAGGGCCCATAATGCTTTGTGCTCCATCTCTAGGAGGTGACAAGTTTTGCCATACCTGACAGAAGCGGGTTAGTCAATAGGAGCTTTATAGGCGGTTCGATCGCCCACAAAGCTTCATCTAATTTTTGTGACCAATCTTTTCTAGAACCCGAAACTGTTTTTTCCAAAATCTTTTTGATTTCTCTATTAGACACCTCGGCTTGGCCATTTGCTTGAGGGTGATAGGGGGTCGTCACTTTATGCTTTACACCAAATTGTTTCAAATTTTTGTAACAATGCATTACAAAAGTGCGACCCGCCATCACTAATGAGCACCCTAGGCACACCAAAACGAGAAAAAATGTTTCTTTTCAAAAATTTGATAACAGTTTTGGCGTCGGCCTTAGGCGAAGCAATGGCCTCTACCCACTTTGACACGTAATCCACAACTACAAGAATATATTCATTGGAAAGCGAAGATGGAAAGGACCACAAAATCAATCCCCAACAATCAAATACCTCCACTTCAACATATTGTTCAACGGCATTTCATCTCTTTTCCTATCCGCCACTTCTTTGACATTTGTCACATGACTTAGCGTGAGCATCGCATCTTTGAATAGCGAAGGCCAATAAAATCCCGATTGTAGGACTTTGGTGGCCGTCCGCATTCCATTATAGTGTCCCCCACAAGGGGAATTGTGACAATGCCAAAGAATGTTTTTGGCCTCTTCATCATTCACACACCTTCTTAGCAATCCATCACTACTCAACCTAAAAATGTAAGGTTCATCCACACATAATACTATCGGCTAAAATTTCCTCTTCTCATTCCAAGTCAAATCTTAGGCATTAATCCGCGACCTTGTAATTTGCCATGTCGGCAAACCACGGTCGCTCTTGGATACAAATAACTTCTCATCGGAATTCCTCCTTCACCTCTTTTTCCTTGTCCGTAATTTTTACGTTCACTAAGCGAGACAAATTATCCGCTACCAAATTTTCCGAACCTTTTTTATCACGGACCTCTAAATCAAATTCTTGCAAATGTATAACATGGAAGATTTTGTTCTTCCTTTGGCCTAATACGGCTCCTACCGCATAATCACTAGCGTCACACATTAGTTCAAAATCAAGTTTCCAATTAGGCGCAGTGATTATGGGTGCATTTATCAAATTCTCCTTTAATTTTTCAAAAGCTAACAAACAATCATTATCAAACAAGAAAGACTTATCTTTGTTGAGCAAGTTGCTCAAAGGTTTGGCTATTTTGGAGAAGTCCTTGATGAATCTTGATAGAATCCGCATGACCAAAAAGCTCCGAATGCCTTTGACATTGGTAGGTGGGAAGCGTCTCGATAACATCAATTTTGCTTTGTCAACCTCAATTCCTCGGAAGATATCTTGTGGCCAAGGACAATCCCTCGGTCACCATAAAGTTGCATTTTCCCAATTCAAGACCAAGTTGGTTTGCACACCTCTTGAAGCGGTGTCCAAATTTTCAAGCATAAATCAAATGAAGCTCCAAAAACAGAAAAGTCATCCATAAAAACTTCAATTGTCTTTTCAATCAAATCGTGAATATAGCTTGCATGCACCTTTGGAATGTTGCGGCGCATTGCATAAGCCGAAGGCATCGCCTATCTGTGAAAATTCCAAGCGGACATGTAAGCCGTTTTCTCATGATCCTCCGGATTCAGATATTTGATTATATCCGAATAACCATCAAGAAACAATAGTATTGTTGTCCAAGCCTTTCTAACATTTGGTCCATGAGCGGAAGGAAAATGATCTTTTCTCGTCGCTTTGTTAAGCCTACGGTAATCAATACACATTCTCCACCCCGTCACTTTTCTTGTTTGCACTAGCTCATCCTTATCATTAGATACAACCGTCAAGCCTCCTTTCTTAGGAACCACATGAACCGGGCTCACCCACGTACTATCCGAAATCGGGTAAATCATCCCCGCTTCAAGCATCTGCACTACTTCTTTGCGAACTACCTCCTTCATCACCGGATTCAATCGCCGTGAACAAAGTATTTTTAATTATCGATTCCACAGGGATTGGTGCATGTTATAGTCTTTCAATAGAAAAGTATGTTTTAAGATGATGTAACCAATGGGTTTGTTATCTACTCTACTAGAACCATGAGTTTCCAAACAACAACTAAATTAATTCTTTCAAAGAGAGTTATAATTTGGATTAGAGTGAGTTTGAGATTGTTTTCAAGTTAAGAAGGCATGTCAAGATTAGTTTCATTGGTCTAGTTTCATACATATTCATTTAATCAAGTGATGAACATAATAGATGATTTCTACAAATACATATCCTCTCAATCTTGTAGATTTCCCACCAAGATTGTGAATGTTATCATGTTAATCCTTGCATGATCCCTCACTACAACTATTAGCATGATAATCATTAAGTTCAATATTTTGTAAACTCTAACACACAAATCTATTCCTAGCATTTGTTTATTAGAGGATGAATATCCTAGGACACTTTGAAATATTCTTTTCCAAGCAAAACTCAAAGCATAAAGATGAAGAACAAAGATATTCAACTATATTAATCATCAACCATGTTCATACACAAATGGATTAATAGAAATACATACTATATAGATCAACTACCTCTAATCTTGACACAAAAAGAGCTTAGCCACTCATTTCCATGGTTGCTTGCTCTCAAGATTGTTGGTAGTGATGATGAAAATCCAAGAAATCAAGAAGAAAAAGCTATGGTGTTTCTTCCTAAACTTGCCCTAGATTTACAAAAATGAAAGATAATGATGGTGTGTGTTTTCTTTCTTCCTTTACAAGCCAAAAAGATCAGGTGAAGTGATGGGTTGGTGGCTCAAAAGGTGAAAGCATGGGCTGTCCTTTTTTCTGAATTTCGCAGACCGCGCTGAGCGCGGGTAAGTCGCGCTGAGCCCACTCATGCTGGCACCATGCTGAGCGCGACCTGTAGCATGCTTCCATCACCCAAAATTATCTTCAAAAGAATCATCCCTAAAGCTCTTCAAGTGCCCTTGAATCCAAGCTTGGGAGAATTAGACAATAAATTCCTACAAATAAGAGTAAAATAAGTTAAATAATATATTTTAAACGAAAACTAAATAAAAACCTAATTAAAACAAAATACTAGAATAAATATACAAATTAAATAAAAAGACATTGTTAAGGACCACAAAATAATGTACAAAATAACTACAATTTGGTCCTTAACACCAGCCCAGCCAGGACTTTCATCGAACAGTAATGTGGCAAATTTCAAACACTTTTTTCTCCATGATTTAGGCTCCGTTTAAATTGGCAACTGTTCGCGTTAAAAAGTGACGCGCGAGGGAATCGAATCTGAATTCGGATTCTCTAGCTCGAAACGATTTACTCTTTTGATTTGTTTATAAAGATGCCGCGAGCATCAAGCTTTATTATTTCCAACACAAGAAAAATGATTATGAAAAAGGGGAAAGCTGTTAATACCCTCAATTGATATGATATGCATTACGACTAGCGCGAACTAGACGTAACGTAATTGGGAGATTCCGGGTAAGGGGGTTTGTTATATAAAGGGAATAGATGGAGCACCCTAGATATATATAGTTATCTATAGCTTTATATATGAATATGTTTGATATGTTTGTGTGTTTTAATTGCTATTTCTATGATTGGGAAAGTTTCTCCTTTGGATTTTAAGAAGGATAGATTATGTGGTATCCTAGGTTTTGCTATTATTGTGCTCGCAAAGATCATTGGGATCCTCTGCATACATATCCCTTAGTGGGAATCAGAGCATTTGTAGCTCGGATCTAAAGGGATCTATGGTTTGTTTGGTTTGAGGGAGAAAGAAATTTGCTCGACAAGGATGAGACCTTGTGCCTACATATTCTCAAAAGGATGTTGAGAACGTCAGAGCAATCGTAGTTCCCACTTATGCTAGTGGAAGCAACATGATGTTATTAAGAGACAAAGACGAATGTCATCTTAATGAAAAATGTATCTAATCTATTTCATCACATATATTTTTGAAAGTATTGATTGATTAAATCTTTCATCGTAAGTTATAGGTGTTTTGCTTGAGTGTACAAGCGTTACCACTTACGAGTTTTTAGAAAGATGTTTGAAAAAGATGATTGAATCTTTTAATTGTAAGCATTGGGTGTTTTGCTTGAGTGTACAAGTGTTACCACTTACAGATTAAGAGATGTTTTTGTTTGAAAAGAGTTTGAAAAAGTTTTTGGTTGTATATGATGTGATAGATGAGATACTTCTTCCATAGAGATGATAAACGTCTAAATCTCTAGGAGAAATGGATTGGATTAGGGGATGCTTTTAAGAAGCCCGTGGGTCCTTGTATTGTTATCCCAAGAGGAGGCATTCCGAGGGTCATCGAGGGTCCTTGTATGAAGCTCAAGAGGATGCTATAGGGTATGGCTGGCTTTCGCTTTAAGAGGGATTTCACCGGGAAACCATCCTCTTAGGATTAAGAGCAATTTCACCGGGAAATTATACTCTCTGGGTTCTATCCTAGCGCGGGTGATTCTTTGTATTGGAAGCCCAATAGGAGGCTGTTAAGAGATTTCCTAGTCTCTTTCTTTGTTTGATGCCCAAGAGAAGGCTAAACTCAATTAGGAGTTCTTTTGAACGAAGCCCAAGAGGAGGCTAACTCTGCAGGGGAGTGTTGTCTTATATGAAGCCTAAGCGGAGGCTAAACTCAGATGAATGAGTTTTCTTATATGAAGCCTAAAAGGAGGCTAAACTCAGATGAATGAGTTATCTTATATGAAGCCTAAGAGGAGGCTAACTCTGTGGGGAACTTAATGGTTAGACTAGTTGTTATGTCATAACTAGACAGTTATATAAACAAGTGTATGAAGTTTATTCACAGGAGTTTATGAAGGAAATATAAACAAGTGTGTAAAGTTTATTTACAAGAGTTTATGAAGGAAATATAAACAAGTGTGTGTGAAAGCGAGCGTTGAAGCAGCGTAACTTGATTATTACAAGTTTGATTGTGTACAAGGAATGAATATGTACAATTAGTATTTATGTACAAGGAGAGGTGGATGTACATAGGAGGGTTGGGACTTACACGTAAGGAGGCCCATTGGTTTAAAAGCAGTTTCACGGGAATAATGCTCCTTTTAATACCAATGGTATTGATCATATATCGAAATGAAAACAAGCGATCGAAGTTTATACATACTTTGAGTATTTACAAAGGTATCGTATTATGTACAAGTAAAAATTGGTATGTACATAAAAGAATTGGATATGTACAAGGAAATAATTATGTACATAAAAAGAATTTTGGGACTTACACCGTAAGTGAGGCCCATGATCGATTAAGAAATTCGAGGAAAAACGAGTTCGGTTTTATCTTCAAATCGGGTCGATCATGGAAAAAAAAAGAGTGTAAGTTTGTTGAAAAGTTTTGAAAAGATCTTGAAAGTGTTTTTGAAGGATAAAATATACTTACAAGAAGTTTGAAAAAGTTTCGGGCTTCGAAAGTTTGAAGGAAACGTCTTTGAAAGTGCTTTAAAAAGTACTCAAAACGTATCGTTTTCGGCTTGATAAAAATATAATCAAAAGAAAATATTTTTGAATTTTTTTGACACTATCCTAAAATAGGCATGTTAATTGATAAGTGTACAAAAAATCACCTCAAAATGAGGAGTTTTGATTGGGTTTTGAAGAAGTCAAAGTTTGAAAAAAATGTAAAGAGAAAAATGAAAAAGTTTGGCAAAAATGGTCCCAAGGCTACTCGAACCCGGGACCATTGGGCAAGGCGTGGCATGGCAAAGTGTTAAGAGTGAGCTGGCAACCGCTGGGGAGGTAATACATCCGTGTATTTATCTTAAACCATGTTATAATATTATAAACTTTTATTTGAATTTCGGAAAAACGCGCGCAATCATCTTCTTCTTCCTCAATCCTTCATCCAGCCATGGATTCGTTGTTTCTCAATGAAATTGCTCGATGTAAACATCAAAGTTGATCGAAATTGAACCAGGAATATGATGATGGCGTTTAATTTCATTTATTTTTAGTTTAACATGATTAAATTTCCAAAAAACACGAAGAACCCTAATTCTTTAAAATCAAATTGAAATCGTGTATGGATATGGATTCAAGCAATTAGTTTAGGGTTAATGATCAGTGATGGTGCAGAAACAAAACGGCCAAGCCATTTTTGAACTGGAAGTTAGAAATCAAGGAGTTCGAAGTTGAGTCACTTACCTCTTGAAGCTGAGATTGAAATCTTCAATAGAGTGTTTCCAGTTGTTGTTTAAGGATTTCTGGAGCACCAGTGAACCTTATGGAAGGTGTGAGGATGGTCTGCTTGCTCTGAAATTTCCTGGATCATTCCAACCAAATCCACTTGCATATGCTTGAAATGAAATTCGAATCCGTGCTTGGAGGTGTTACAGATCAAAAGTGATGGTTTGTATCATCCATATGGAGTATGTTGATGATGTTCGAATGATAAAAACACAACTTGCTCGAGCCAAACATCAGTTTTGAAAGTTAAGGCAGTTTTGGCAAGTTTGAAAGTTTGAAATGCAATTCTGGTTTTTAGCTATTCTTATGTTGATTTTAAGTTTCAAACCAGTTACATATTGATTTTAAGACATGTTAGACACCAAATCTCTCATGGTTTTTCACAAGTTTTGAAAATTGCAAGAATTCTCACTTTGAACTATGTTACTTGAAATTTAAGAAAGAAAGGAGAAAGCTTGTTTTGGCATAGCTTTGGTGTGGTTTCAAGTTTCACATGGCAAACATGACCTCTATTTATAGGTCAAGATTTCAGATTAGCAAGCAAAGAAGATTGGCTTGGATTTGGACAACTTGACTTAGAGGGCAAGAAAGTCATTTTTGCCATAAATGCAAAAGGAACCTTCCTTTTAACCATGGTTAATAATTCAACTTGATCTTATCTCATCATAATTACTTTCCATCTGATTTTTATCAGCTCTATCCTTCTTGGCTAGGTGGCAAGGCTTCTAGAAGGAGAAAACTCAAAAATGACTTGTAATTTTGAAGGTTGTACTTGAAAATCATGGCTTTTGGAGCTCTATGTTTCAAAATCAAAAGTATAGCTAGACACCATGGATTTGCAAGTTCTTGGACATTTTGGAAATCTTGTTTCAAGGGCTACAACTTTCATGTTTTGAGTTTTTCCTAATTCCAAATGGAACTATGTGAAAAATTGCCATGAAAGTAGGAAAAAATGTGAAATTTTAACACTTGAAAATTTTTCTAAGTGTTGAAAATTTTGACTTTTTGTTGACTTTTCCAAACTTCTTGATTTTTTATGATCATGATGGATCATTTGAAGTATTTTGATGATGGAAAAAGTTTTATCTTGAAAAAGTTGACTAAAAGTCAAAGTTTGACTTTTGATCTGAGATGAAATTTCATCGGATGATCCAGTGGTGATGAAGATTGTGAACTTGTGATGTTTTGAATCCAGTAGGTCAACATGTTGTATTGAAGATATAAAGATCAATCTCCGGCAAAAAGTCATTCATTGATCAAAAAATCGGTGATTGCTTATCCTCGATAAAAACCTAATTGGTCGATCCTCGATAGCATGAGAAAAAATTGGATATCTGAAGACCAGAGGTTGATGATTTGATTAAGATAGATCAATTGAGGTGAGTGAAACTCAAACCCTAATTGATTACCTCTTGAATCAGATGAAAAATTAATGAAACCCTAATTTTGACACAGAGGCTACAGATTAATTATGTTACGATTAGTGATGCGATAATGCAAATGTAAGGTGGTATATTAGGTCAAAAATTGGGGTATGACAGATGCCCTATTTAAGTTTCTTTAACTGAGATATGAAGATGAATATCTTCGTCTCGATAGGTGTGAAGAGACTTAAATATCGAAATCTAAATTTTGGACCTAAGATACCAAAAGATGCAAGTGATGCAAAATGATTGCAAAAAGTTCACCCAGGAAATATCAAAGATTGATATGATGGGGAAAAATTTATGAGGATGACTCGATCTGTCTAATAAAGAGAATCCCATTTGTTGGGAAACAAGCAATATGTTTCAACGGGAAAATAGATTCACAATGCATGTGAATATACATTTCGCTTTGGAAGCGAGAAAATTACTATACATCGACCTTGTGACAATGTTTAAGGTAAATGAAGATGATATTACCAATTATCAGCCTTGTGATAGTTTATGGTAATGATTTCTGAAGATATTACCAATTATCAGCGAAGTGATAATTATAACAAGGTAATTCTTGAGAAAATTGTTAAGTATTCAGCCTTGTGAATAACAGACAATGATGGAAACAGATCTCAAATGAGTTTCTATTTTCACAGCTACAATCTTGCCGTGGATCTTTCTCTTGAGAAGATGCGGGCATTTTGATTGAAAAGACACAAGTTTTCTTTTAGATAGAAAGACAACTGTGGAGATTTCTCGTACAGTCGTGATTTGAACTTGTTGAGAAGAACAATCTTTTATGACAAGTTTCAAGATGAAAAGGAAATAAGCGGCTCGGATGACGAGGCTATTGCTTATTTTTATAGGTAACTTTTTGTGAAATCAAAACACGAGTTGGTCGAGGCGGGGTTACGTCGAGGAATGGCTGGAACGAAAAGGTCAATCAAGACTTCGTTCCTAATGAGGAATGATATCAGCTGGGGAACATGATAGAGAAAAATGTATTTTACGCTTGGGATAATCTCTTGGAGAGATGACATACCACACTTGTTTTTGGGAAACAATGCAACCTAAACGAGTGATGTTGAAGCAAACATTTGAGAAATGCAGGAATGCATTAATGATGCTATTATGTATGAATGTCATATGCATGCTGACGATACTTGACAAGACAATAAAGAGGTATTTGGGAAAAGGACCACGTCACAGTTCAAACAAATACTCAGCAAAATCTGCAACAAGGGTATAGACGTTACTAATGAAGGATCTGAGTTGCATGCTTTAAACTTTCTGAAAAAGGCATTTCATTGGCAACTTTGCTGGGAATTCTTTTTGGATAAGAATGCCGTCCTTTGATGATCTCTGCTAAGGAGAAGAAAACTTACATGTGATTGTTCTATCTTCAGTCGAAACACTTTATGGGAAAAGCTTGAAGTTCCTACATGTTCATAGTTTAAAGGAAAATCTCGCTTTTATTTCAAAATTTTGAAGTAAAATTCATTTAAAACTTTTTTAGTTTCAAAAGTGATTTTCACAATAAAAGGCGTTATTTTGCAAAACAGAATAAAGCAAGAATTGCAAACAAATGGGCACAAGGCTCAAATTTATTGATAGAATGGTAATCAGCCAAAGGCGTGACTCCATGAGCTATTTACAAGAGTTGGAAATGATAATTTATTGGGAAAAGGCTATATTGAAAGCAATAACCACTATTATCTCTAACAACTTTGAATTCCAACTGTGTTTGTTGCTTCAGAAGATTTGTTTGAAGATCCGTTGATGGAAGATTCTTCAAATTGTCTGGTGATTCGATTACTTTGTCATCATTTTTTGTATCCTTATTTTTTGCCTAGATTGCCTTTTCGGGTTTTCAATCATCGGGATATTTTCATTTATTGTCTCTAATTTTGCTGGACCGCCTTTTCGGGTTTTGGTCCACAGGAGCTCTTTTTGCCTAAGCCGCCCGGGTTTTCGACTTACATGTTCCTTTGTTTTTTAGACAAAGTATTTCTTGGCATCGCATTCACGGGATACGGGAGTTCATCACCGTCCATGGTTGTGAGAGTCATGCACCGCGAGAAAAGCTTCTTTTGACGATGTATGGGCCTTCGTAATTAGGAGTCCATTTGCCCTAGAATCGGTTGAAAAGACAGAATCTTTTTAAGCACGAGGTCGCCTTCTCGGAATTCACGAGGTCGAACCTTTTTGTCGAAGGCTTTCTTCATTCTTCTTTGATATAATTGTCCATGACACAGAGCGGTCAGACGCTTTTCTTCGATTAAGTTCAACTGGTCGTATCTGCTTTGACACCACTCGGCCTCAGATAACTTAGTTTCCATGAGAACTCTCATTGACGGAATCTCAACCTCTACGGGGAGCACTGCTTCCATGCCATATACTAGAGAAAAGGGAGTTGCCCATGTTGAAGTACGTACCGAAGTACGATACCCATGCAGAGCAAATGGCAACATTTCATGCCAATCTTTGTAAGGGATGACCATCTTCTGGACGATGTTCTTGATGTTCTTGTTGGCAGCTTCAACGGCGCCGTTCATCTTTGGTCGGTAAGGAGATGAGTTATGATGCTCGATCTTGAATTCCTCACACAGTTCTTTCATCATTTTGTTGTTCAAGTTCGATCCATTGTCTGTAATGATCTTACTCGGAACTCCGTATCAGCAAATGAGGTTGTTCTTGATGAACCTCACAACCACTTGTCTTGTAATGTTGGCGTAAGATGCTGCTTCGACCCATTTGGTGAAGTAATCAATAGCCACTAAAATGAAGCGATGTCCGTTGGACGCTTTTGGTTCGATCATCCCAATCATGTCGATGCCACATGGAGAAAGGCCACGAGAGGAGAAGCGTTGAGTAGAGTCGGTGGCACATGGATCTTATCTGCGTAGATCGGCACTTGTGACATCTTTTGGCGTGTTTATAGCAATCGATTCCATTGTTATCAATAGTATCCTACTCTCAAGATCTTTACGGACATTGCATGCCCATTTGAATGGGTTCAAAGACCCTTCATGCACTTCATGGATTATCGTATGCCTTCGTATGCATCGGCGCATCGGCGAGAACCATGTCGAAATTTATTTTGTATAACACATCTCCATTCAGGAAGAAATTTCTAGAAAGCCTCCTTAGAGTTTTCCTATCTTTGTACGACGCCCAGAGTGGGTACTCCTGAGTTTGAAGGAAGCGTTTGATGTCGTGGAACCACGGTTTATCATCGAAGACTGCTTCAGTTGCAAATACATATGCAGGTCTTTCAAGGCGTATGATATGAATCTTAGGAATATCATTCCAATTGTTGACTTTGAACATGGAAGATAAAGTAGCCAAGGCGTCTGCCATTCTATTTTGATCTCGAGGGATATGATGCAGTTCAACTTTGTTGAAGAAAGTCAACAAACGTCTGGCATAATATCTGAAGGGAATCAAACCAAGATGATGAGTTTCATACTTGTCTTTGATTTGATTGATCACAAGTTCTGAATCTCCGTATATGTCAAGGTTCTTGATCCTTAAGTCGATGGCTTCTTCGATACCCATGATACAAGCTTCATATTCTGCGATGTTGTTGGTGCAATCAAATAGCAATCTGGCGAAAAACGGGATATGAGAACCCTCGGGGGTAATAATGACTGCCCCAATTCCATTGCCAAAGACATTAACTGCTCCATCAAAGATTAAGCCCCATCTAGATTCTGGATCAGGACCTTCTTCAGGTAGCGGTTCATCACAATCTTTCATCTTTAAGTACATAACATCCTCGTCAGGGAAGTCGAACTTGAGAGATTGGTATTCATTGATCGGTTGATAAGCCAAGTGATCGGCGAGAATGCTTCCTATGACCGCTTTTTGGGCACAGTATTGGATGTCATATTCAGATAACAACATCTGCCATCGAGCAATTCTTCCTGTTAAGGCAGGCTTTTCAAAGACGTACTTGATTGGATCCATTTTGGAGATTAACCAAGTTGTGTGATTGATCATGTACTGGCGGAGACGTTTCGAAGCCCATACCAAAGCACAACATGTTTTCTCGAGCATGGAGTAACGAGTCTCACAGTCTGTGAACTTTTTACTCAGGTAGTAGATGGCATGCCCTTTCTTACTGGTTTAATCTTGCTGTCCAAGTATGCAGCCCATGGAATCTTCTAGCACGGTAAGGTACATGATTAATGGTCTTTCTTCGACTGGAGGAATCAGTATTGGTGGTTCTAATAGGTATCCCTTGATACTGTCAAATGCTTTTTGGCAATCTTCTATCCACACAACCTCTTGATTTTTGCGGAGAAGCTTGAATATCGCCCACAATGCGATCATTTGAGAGATAAATCGGAGATGTAATTCAACCGTCCAAGAAATCCTCTTACTTGCTTTTACGTATGTGGCGTAGGCATTTCTTGAATAGCCTTGACTTTGTCGGGTCAACTTCAATACCTCTTTGTTGACGATGAAACCGGAGTTTTCGGATCTTACCCCAAGGTGCATTTGTTAGGATTGGTGGTGAAATTTCCTTAGTCATTGAAACAACTTCAAGAGATATTCTATATGCTCTTCTTGATTGCAGACTTTGCTATCATGTCGTCTCGTGACTTGATCTCTTTGTGCATCATGTCATGAAAGAGAGTAGTCATCGCCCTTTGGTAAGTTGCTTTGCATTTTTAACCAAACGACATTACTTTGTAGCAAAATGTGCCCATGGCGTGATGAAGGATGTCTTCTCCATGTCTTGAGGAGCCATTCTAATCGATTGTAACGGAGAAACCGTCCATGAAGGAAAAGACATTGAATTTTGCAGTACTATCCACTAGCATGTCGATATGCGGTAGTGGGAAATCATCTTTTGGGCTTGCTTTGTTCAAGTCCCGGTAGTCAACACACATTCTGACCTTTCCGTCTTTCTTAGAGACAGGCACTATGTTGGCTAGCCATTGAGGATATTCGGAGGTGACGAAACTGCGTTTTTGAACTTCCTTTTTGATTTTCTCGGCCATTTCAGGGTGAACTCTTCTTAGTCTTTGTTTAACTGGTGGACACTCCGGTCTTAATGGAAAATGATGCTCCACAATGCTGGTATCTAAACCTGGCATGTCTTGGTAGGACCAAGCAAACACATCGACGTATTCTTTGAGAAGCTCTATCAATTTGCTCTTGACGTTGCTGTCGAGTAGAGCTCCGATGTTCACTTCTTTTTTGTCTTCCTCAGAACCTAAGTTGATTGCTTCCAAAGGCTCTTTATGAGGCCGAATGATTCTTTCCTCGTGCTTAAGTAATCGAGAAATCTCATCCGGGATCTCTTCTTCAACTTCTTGCTTGGCGATTTCACTGGGGATTTCAAAGTTGGGAGAGAGCATAGAGTTATTGCGTTCAATGGATTTGTCCATCTGCATATTTGATTTATGTTTGATTAATTAACTCTTCTTTTTTTCATTTTTTTTAAAAAAAGTTAATGTGAAAGTGGATGCAGACTATATTTTTTGATGATTTTTATTGTGTTTTTTAGGATTATCATTTCCAAGAAAGGGTAAAAATGAAAAAACACAACATGTGGAATCAAAACAACGCTTTTTATTTATTATTCACAATATGAAACAGGGCCCTAAAATACAAACTCATTTGTCTTGGGCAAGACAAAGAGAAATTATTTAAAAGCTAAACCCTATAAAACATCTCTTCGCTTTGGGCGAGGCGAGAGTTCAAAACAAAAGCAAAATAAACTACTTAGAACTATGAACATTAGTCCGAACTTCAATAGGCTTCCAATAATGGCGAACTCCTTAGAAGTCAAGATACTCCGGTAGTTTTCCACTTGGCTTAGTTCTTGAATAGACTTTGGTCGTTGGTCGAACAGGCTTTGAAGACTCTGGACGGTTGACCTTGCCTTTTGTGCTGCTGAAACGATCTTCTTCTGTTTGATTGGCAGATCGGGAAGCATGGAACACAGCATATGTACTTTCTATTGGCATTCGTGTTGAATTCTGGGGATGTACTCTCCAATCTTCTGAGTGAAGAGACTCATTGTCGGCGACACTTTCCAGTTCGTATCCCGAATCGTATCCCTGATCTTCAGTAATTACGTTGATGTAGTGATAGTTAAGATCTGGTTTAACAAATTCCACGGGCGCATCAAAGCAGAGATCTTTATTCGGAACCTCAATTGGTTGATGAGATCGGGAAGATGTGTACATCTCTTCTGGTTGACTAGGATACTCAAAAGAATCACCCCATCCAGTTGGCTGGATATCTTCAATTCTGATTTTTGAGCTTTCAGGCGCAGTGTATTTCACCATGTAGTCAAACTTTCCACTTGGTTCTCCCAAGGTATCCCAAACTTCAGAAGGGACAGGTGGATTTTCATTCTTTTGTAGGGACATGCCTTTGAATTGATCAGTCGGAGGATAGAATGGCGCGTACGCTCCTTCCTGGGACACATATTCAGGGCTGGTAAGATAAGTGCTCCACTCTTCAGATTTGGAGAGATCTTCTTCATCACCTTCATTGGTAAGAACATTAACCTCTTGAAGAACAGGGTTTAAGAAACCCCCACTGTGGAATACTTCTCTAATTGGACGAAGTGTTTCATTCCTTTGATTGTCTTTAGGAAATACTATAGCAAAACCAAGCCCGACCTTTGTCTCGTTGTTGACAGGTTTTATTACTTTTCCCCAACCTACAACATTACCATCTTTCACTATCTGCGCTGCTTCTTTGTAAGAGGAGATAGATGATCTGCTTTTGCTCGTAGATTCATATTCTAACGGATGTCCTTGGAACTGTGTCCCTTCAACGTCGTTGGCTGTGATGAAAGAAAAGTTGGATAAATGGCTTACTATTAAGGCTTGTTCACCGATGATGGTTACTAGCTTCCCATTTACTGTGAACTTCAGTTTTTGATGGAGAGTGGATGTCACAGCTCCTGCTTCGTGTATCCATGGTCTTCCTAGTAGACAACTGTAAGCAGTCGGCACATCCATGACCTAGAAGGTGATTTGGAAGGTATGCGGGCCAATCGTCATCGGGAGATCAACTTCCCCAATAACAGATTTCCTTGACCCATCAAAGGCCCTTACCACTATGTCATTGAACTTCATCGGCGTTCCTTTGTAAGCTAAACGAGCGAGAGTCGTTTTTGGCATTACATTTAAGGATGAATCGGTATCCACTAGTACGTTGGACAGAGAGTCTAATTGGCAAATCATGGAGATATGCAGAGCCAGATTGTGATCTTTCCCTTCCTCTGGGAATTCTTCATGGCTGAAGCTTAAATTGTTGCAAGCTGTTATGTTGCCCACAATTCCACCAAATTGATCTGTAGTCACGTCGTGATCTACGTAAGCTTGATCTAGCACTTTCATCAAAGCTTCTCGGTGGGCTTCGAAATTCAGAAGTAGAGATAGTATCGAAATCTTGGAGGGAGTCTGCATCAGCTGATCCACAACTCTGTACTCGCTTTTCTTGATTAGCTTTAAAATTTCATCGAAATCTGAGTTGACGTTGGTTCCATCATACGGTCCAACGTTTATATTTGGATTATCAACGGGAATCCTCATGGGATTCTCGGGCGGTGTATTAACTAGATTTTGTCTAATAATAGGAACAACAGGTGGCTTTGGTGGAAACGGAGTATGTACTCGTCCACTTCGCGTTACTCGTCCGATCTCAGTTATGTTAACATTAGCTGAAAGAGTTGGCATGGGTTTCTCCTTCCCATCTTCTATGATAGTTGCACTGTATTGATAGGGAATTGCTTTGTTAGAACTGTATGGAACAGGACCGGGTAGACAGATCACCAAAGGAGACTCTGGAACCTTTGAACCGTTATATTTAACTTCCTCACACTTGGGTACGTTGAAACAAGGGATAATGACGTTTACTTCGGGAATTTCCGAGTTGATATCTGAGACTAAAAGCTCATGCGGAAAATGCCCTACCATATTCACGTCATAGTCATTTCTGTTTCTGAAGATCTGTATATCACCAATGTCTAATAATCGTTGAATGTCTGCTCTTACGGTTGGACATCCTCAAAAATCCTTGAAGCAGATTCTGTAGGCCGTGTAATCGTGTTTAGCGAAAGCACCCATTGTACAGTATGTATCATGGAGTTGCCCCAAGCTTTCTCTTATCAGATTCACATCTGTGACAAGATACCGATCTGTATTCCTTAGTATCAAATTCACGGCATATCCACTATGATTAGGAAGTGGATTTGCTTGCACGTTTGGATTTGTGTTTCTGAAGGAGAGAAGATTAGTCCTTACTAACCTTTGTACTTCAGCTTTTAGGGCGATACAATGCTCGAGATCATGACCCGGTGCCCCTTGATGAAAAGGGCAAGATACGTCTGCTTTGTACCACCATGGTAATTTGTCCGGCACTGGAGGTGGTGACCTTGTTTGCACAAGATTCCTTTCTATGAATGTAGGATATAGTTCTGTGTACGTCATCGGAATCGGATCAAACTACGAGACCCGGGGCGCACGGTTCTGATTGTTGTATTGCTGAGCCTGCTGTCGAGGCTGTTGAGTTTGCTGGAACTGCGGAGCAATTCCTGTATTTGGACTTATATTAACAGGGGGTGCTATGGCAGCTACCTGTTGTTGTCGGCTGACATTCTTTCGTGGTTTGCCTCGGGATACCATTCCTATGTCATGTTCCTTTTTTTTTTGAAAACTAGTTCCAACCCTCTTAGTTCCACTAGAAGTCCCTATCTCTCTAGTCAGGCGTCCTGTGCGAACTCCTTCTTCTAGCCGCATTCCCATGCTTACCATCTCGGTGAAATCTCCGGGAGCACTGGCGATCATTTGTTCGTAGTAAAATGGGCCAAGAGTGTTTAAGAAAACCTTGGTCATTTCCTTCTCCTCTAACGGTGGGTTGACTTGGGCAGCAATTTCTCTCCAACGTTGGGCGTATTCTTTGAATGTCTCTTTTTCCTTCTGAGACATGGAGCGGAGTTGATCCCGATCTGGAGCCATGTCCAAGTTGAATTTGTACTGTTGGACAAAGGCTTTGCCTAGGTCATTGAATGTTTGGATATTCGCACTGTCTAGTCCCATGTACCACTTCAGTGCAGCACCGGTGAGACTATCTTGGAAATAGTGAATTAACAATTGGTGATTGTCATTGTACGTAGACATTTTCCTAGCGTACATCGTAAGATGACTTTGCGGGCAGGAATTTCCTTTATACTTTTCAAAGTCAGGGACTTTGAACTTTGCAGATATCCTTACGCGAGGAACTAGGCATAGATCGTGGGCATTCTTCCCAAACAATTCCTTTCCACGGATTGTTTTGATCTCAAGCTGCATCTTAAGGAGCTGTTCCTGGAGATTCTCCATCGGGCCACGAGGATTCGTGTTATCGCTTGGACTATGGTGGACTTCTTCGTCTGCAGTAGTGTGCACTACGAAAGCTGAGTTTGTCATAATCGGTTGAGAAACCGTCATAGTGACTTGTGGAAAGGTTACTCCCTGTTGTGGAGTAAGTGTTGAGTTTAAAGTAGGCACTCTGCGTGGTTGTTTGTACCGAGTAGGTTGACGAAACCGATGCGAAATTGAAAGGCATGCTCCATGGATAACCTTCTGGCGTACTGAAGAGTGAACTACTGGCTGCAACAGTTGAAACTGGAGTAGTAGTGATCTCTGAAATCGTTGCTTGATTTTGATTGCTCAATGTTGTTTGCTGACTTTGCGCTCAGTTGCCAACGAACTTACCAAAGAAGTGAGTCTCTCCACCTCTTCTTGCAGTGTTGCCACTGTGCTATGAAGCTCAACATTTTCTTGCTCAAAGCCTTCCATTATTTTCCTTCTTTTTGAACGAGTATTGTATGTACGAGTTGGCTGTGGACGTGGTCGAGAAACTCTAAGACGCGACAGCTTGACGATATTTTCCTTTCTGGAAATAATTCCGAAAGATCAGACTCCAAACAATAAACTCGATATGCAAAGTATGATGCATGGTTATGAATGCAGAGAGAAAATAATTTCCAAAGAATTTACGCTAAAAGAGAAATTTCTGGCAAATATTTGGATGGAAAACACTTATTTTTATTGATTATTGAAAGAAGATTACAACAATTTTTTTTGTTTTTGAGCATAGCTCATACAATGATAAAATAAAATGATAAAATTACAATCTAAACTAATTAATCGTCCTCGTCGGATGAAGATCCAAAGGCTTGATGTAGCTTCAACTTCAGGATTTCCTTCCCATAGTGAGCTTTTAGTTTAGCTTTCTCGGCTTTTAGCTTGCTGATGACTTTCTTCCACTCATCAGGAGCGGGATCGCTGATTGTCATTTCCTCAAGCTTTCTTTTTCTTTCTTTGATGTATCTTTTGATCGCGTTATCTTTCTGACGAATCTTCTCATCTTTCTCCATGAGCCATTCATCTTGGAAGTAAAGCGTCTTTTCATGATCTTTGACCTGCTTCTTAAGCTTCTCATTTTCGAGATCAGTCTTAAAGAACTTGTCTTCCAAATTCTTTTTCTCAAGCCTCATCTTGGCCAAAGCTTCTTGGTATTCTCCCATAGTCTCAGCGGGAAAAATTGTTGATCTGGAAGCTGTTGAAAACATAGGTTCTTCATAAGCATAAGGCATTCGGAATTCCTTCGCTCTTTTCTTCACCCATGAAGTGTAGATTTCCATAGCTACGCAATTTCTTGCATTACCCTTTTCCTTCCTTCGGATGTGATGCCAAGCTCTGATCATTCTGGCTTTCAAACCTTGAGAATCTTCTCCCTCATGATAGAAGTAGATCTCCACTGTAAAACCGAGAGGTTTACTAGAGTTTGCATACCCGAGTTGACGTCTCGCTAAGAATGGGTAGTAGTTGATTCCTCCTTTTGTACCAATGAGAGGTACGTTGGCAAATTCTCCACAGCTTTCAATGATTTCCATCTCATTGTCTGCCAAGGTATACCAATGGATATCGTCGTTTGTAAGAGACATGAGTCTTCGAGACCAATGCCAATCATCTTTGTTTTCGCGGAAGATAGGAGATTTAGGCAAGTGTGAGACAATCCATTTGAAGAACAGAGGTACACAACACACGATAGTTCCATCTCCTTGACGATTCCTATGATGAATGGAGAAGTACGTGTCACCAAGCAAAGTGGGAACGGGATTTCCAATCAGAAAAATCCTTATGGCGTTGATATCAACGAAATTGGGGACATTAGGGAACAACACCAATCCATAGATGAGTAAAGCTAAAATAGCTTCAAAGGATACCATACTACCGGCTTCAGAGAATTTAAGAGCCTTCTCCATTAGGAACTTTGAAGTTAGTCCTAAGAGTTTTCCTTTGGTAGTTAGGTTTTTGTCTATCTCAGATTTCTTTAAGTGAGTCATTGTTGCAATGACTGGTGACTTAGGAATGGCTTCCAAACCATTGAAAGGCACCTTATCTGATACTGAGATACCTAGGATGTGTGTGTACTCTTCCAAAGTAGGCATCAACTGATAGTCAGGGAAAGTGAAACAACGATAGACTGGATCGTAAAACTGAACGAAAGTTTTGAGAAGTCCTTCATCAATGTTAGTGTTTAGGACAGTTAAAAGAGTTCCATAGCGTTTTCTGAAATCCGAGGGATCTTCTACCAAGGATGCTAACTCTTTCAACTTTCCTACATCAGGAATCCTAAAACTGTATTTCTTGGTGAATCTTCCTCTGACGTCCATCACTCTAACCTAAAATATTTACAAAGAAAAATCTCTAAATTCTTTGGAAATGGGAAGAGAAATGAAGTTTTTGAATGAATGCATGAATGCTACAAACATGGTTAGTAGTTATACACGGTCAAGCGCTCAAGTCACGAGCATGAGGCCAACGATAAGAATCAAACGTGGTAAGTTCTAAAGGCTTATTCATCGTGAAACGGGTTCTATCGATAATACAGGCTCAACGCTTCTCTTTGAAATATTATCGGATTTGTTGAATACTCGAAGTCCAATAATATTTTTCAAGAAAAACTCGCCTTATCGTAGTTGTTAGTGTTTTTAAGTTGACATTATGTTTGGTAAAACTAGATTTTAGCAATGTCATGATGGATGTCATGACATTCGAGATTGAAGATAAATCCTACCGCCGAGGATGTTAAAAGACACTCGGCGAAGCTAAAGTCGTTGGAAATTCGGAAAACAGACGATGTCATAATGATGTTATGATATTCGGCAGACATTAAACTGCTTTGTTCCCGAGATTTTTCGAAGTTTGTTGTGCTAAATATTGTTTTTCGTTATTAGAAAGCATGCTCACGTGGCTGCTAGGTTAATCTTAATTAAACCTAAATTGGTTGTTGAAAAGACCATGTTTTTAGGATTAAATTAAGTGAACCCTAGCTATCTTTATGGAAGCCCAAAACTGAAGTTTCAGGACTGCTTCTATAAAAGGAAAAGAACCCTTACTCTGCTGCTGCGCCCTTTGAATGTATTGAAGAGATAGCAGCTTGTTTTTGTGTACTGTTAGGATTTGTAACAGTTGATATTGTGTAATTCTAGTTTCTCTTGTGAGCCAAGCAACTATCAATTGATAAGTACATTGGACTAGGATTTACTGTAAGGGTAGTTTATCACTCAAAGCTTTAAAGCACGAGTGTTTGTCTCTTGATTGAAGCTGAAGCAAGATCAAGATATTTTATTGAAGTGTCTTCACAATTCAATTAGTCAATAGGTTGATATCACTACGTGATTGAGGGGAGTGTGGGTACTCATCTAAGTAGGACTTAGGTTGAAGTTGCATTGGGTAGGTTTAAGTGAAGGAGATAAACCGGTGGTTTATTCTGAATTAATTCTACTAATAGTGAATTTCCTCCCGGCTTGGTAGCCCCGGATGTAGGTTTGTTGAACCGAACGGGTGAACAACTTATTGTGTTCTTTATCGCTACATTTCTTGTGTGGTGTTAACATAGTGTCGACATCGTGTCATAACATTCTCGTGACATCACGTATCTGTGAATTTCAATTGGCATCAGAGCAGGCACCCTGCTTGTTATTTCTGGGTGAGATCTAGGGATAATAGTTTCTGGCGTAATGGATAAAGAAGGAGGATTTGGAGGTAGACCACCTATTCTGGATGGGTCTAATTATGATTACTGGAAGCCTCGTATGGTTGCCTTCTTAAGATCAGTGGACATTAAAGCTTGGAGAGCTGCTGATAAAGGATGGAAACATCCCACCAAGCTTGAGAAAGATGAGACTACTGTCTTGAAACCTGAGGAAGAATGGAGCAAAGAGGAAGAAGAGCTAGCTTTAGGGAACTCTAAAGCATTGAATGCTCTGTTCAATGGTATTGACAGGAACATCTTCAGATTGGTCCATCAATGTGAGCTGGCCAAGGATGTTTGGGACACTCTCAGAACTACTCATGAGGGGACATCCAAGGTGAAGATGTCAAGACTTCAGATGCTCACTACCAAATTTGAGAATTTGAAGATGAGGGAAGATGAGAATATTCATGAATATCACATGAATATTTTGGAAATTGCCAATGCCTCAGGAGCACTTGGTGAAAAGATGTCAAGAGAAGCGGTGAAAGATTCTCAGATCCTTGCCTAAGAGATTTGCAATGAAAGTCACTGCAATAGAGGAGGCTCAAGACATCAGCACCTTGAAGGTTGAAGAACTTGTTGGATCTCTTATGACTTTTGAGATGGGAATCAGTGAACCTGTTGACAAGAGAAATAAGAGCATAGCACTTGTATCCAATACTGAAGAGGGAGACAAGGTGGAAGATGAAGAGAAGATATCTGAAGCTATTGCCATGCTTGGAAGACAGTTCAACAAACTGATCAGGAGGATTGATCCAAAGTCAAGGTCAAATGTTAAGGACATTCCATCTGACATTAGCAGATCTTATGACTCCAGCAGAAGATCCAAGTCAGAGGAAAAAGGAAGTCAAGGCAGTAAAATCCAATGTCATGAATGTGAAGGATTTGGACATATTAGAGTGAATGTCCCACCTTTCTAAAGAAACAAAAGAAAGGAATGGCATCACTTGGTCGATGGTGATTCGTGAAGTGAATCGAGGAAGAAGGTGCCAAACTTGTCACCGCTCTCTCTGGAGTGTACAACTCGATATGGATTCTAGTAATGAGGAAGTGACATTTGAAGAGCTTCTGAAAACTGCAGGAAGTGTATAAAATGGAGAAGCATGTCACAAAATGAAGAGAAAAAGCGATTGAGAAGTTGGGCGAGAATATGAAGTTGGAGGTCGAGAAAGAGGAAACACACCACTATAAATCACCTCAATAGTGATATTGTTATCTTGAATTCCAAACTTGATCGATGTCTAAATCACAAAATGTTGACATCCGATAAGTTGGAAGAAATTCTTCACTTGGACAAAATGCGGGAAATAAGCATGGTCTAGGATATGTGGTGAAAAGCAACTGTTGGTGACATTAAGAAGAAGAGACATAGGAAAACAATGTCAAAGAAGGTGTCACAACCCAAAACAGAAATGTGTGCGCTCAAGCTATGTGACCGCAAAGAGATTTGCAACAACCGTGAATGGAACAAACACAGGAAGTCAATGACAAAGAAGATGTCATACCACAAGCCGCTGTGATCCGCCTCGTGGTATATGAAGACTAAGAAGTTTGTCTATAACAAAAGGAAGAACGAGACCTAATAGACCAATGTCAAAGCGGATGTCACAACATTGGGTGCAACATCAAAATCATAGAAACATGAACAAACAGTTTCAAAGATGGAGATGTCATTATTGTGGAAGGTTTGGTCACATAAAATCTTTTGCTACAGCTACATGGATATCCTAATCAAGGGTCTTATGTGAAGCCTAAAACCAACAGGTATCATACTCTCACGGGGAAGAAGAAGCATTGCTCGGCACTAACACTTCCCTTAGTATGTCTACCAAGAAAGATTGGTACTTTGATGGTTGTTCCAATCACATGACCGGAGACAGAATCTTCTCAATAATGTTAAGCATCACTCTACCGACTTTGTTACTTTTGGAGATGGAGCCAAAGGAGAAATCAAAGGTATTGGAAACTCAAACTGGTGTGGAGTTCCAAGCCTAAATGGAGTATTGCTTGTAAAAGGTTTGATTGCAAATATCATTAGCATAAGTCAGCTATGTGATATGGGATTCACAGTCAGCTTCACTAAGTCTGAATGTCTTGTAACCAATGGTGATCAAGTAGTGATTATGAGAGGAGTCGATCAAAGGACAACGCTACAAGTGGAATCGAGAGCACCACTCATCATCTATGAGTTCCACGACAAAGATGAAGAGGAAGTAAAGTTGTGGCGCAAGTATCGGTCATCCACACCTCGGAAGCATGAAAAGGATCGGTTCATAGGGGAGTCAAGGATACCAAGATTGTTCATAGACAAAAGGAAAATCTATGGTAAGCATAAGGCTGAATAGGAAGTCAGAATGTCACTCTCAATGTCTAGACATCTGACCACTTGTAAGGTACTGAAGCAAAGTGCTAGGATCTGGCATGAAAGGATAACCAAGTGTCTTATTGTCAAAGGATACATGAGAGGAGTCCTGAATGAAACCCTTTCAGTCAGAGGGAAAAAGATCATGGTGGCATCCATCTATGTTAATACCATAGTATCTGGAGGAATGTCAGACACATTGATGAAAGGCTCAACAATTCCTTCACAAAGCAAGTATGCAAGGAATTATGTCAAGAAGCTTGGATTGAATAATGGCAGCTACACTAGGACTCTCACCCCTCCACATTTGAAGTTGTCCAAGAAAACCAGTGGTGAAAGTGTTGATCAAAACTTGGGTAAAAGCTCTGTTGATGGATGTTCCTTCTTGAGAAACAATCTCATGTTTTGGATCAGCAAGAAGCAAACCTGTTTAACTTTATACAATGTTAAAGTTGAATACATATGGCGGGAGAAGCTGTTAAGATAATTTGGATAAAACAGATCTTCGATCGATCACAATGTCATCTGAGGATGTCATGACATTGTCTGTGTTATTGCTACTAAAGCTCTTAAGACTAGTCAACTTAAGACCTTGAGAGACAAAGAGTACTTGTCAATATGTGAAGTTGTAGCAATTAACTGAGCCTACAACAAGGGATGAAAGGGAGTGTTTATTTCAACTTTTGTTTAAAGGGTTATTTAGGTATTTTCCTCCTTATTTTAATAAGTCCAAGAATAGGAAGAGACATCCTCATATAATAGTTTCTTCTTTTGAAAGTAGTACCATCCTTTCTTCTCTCAAAAGAAACCTTGAAACCCTTTGCTATTTTCGCTTTCATCCTCTCAACAACCATCAGCGAAAAATGTCTTCATCATCCTCATCATCTCAAGAATCAGGATCTCCATCTCTCCCCATGGCTGAAGTTAGAGCAAACACTGAAGCCATGCAAGCTGAAGCTCTGAGAGTGACACCACTGCGTACAATGGCCACTAACCTAGAAAAGGTCAAGAAGTTACGCACAAGAAATGCAAGAAGGGCACAAATATCTCCTTCTGCTCCTGAAGGATGTCAAGATGATAATGTAGTTGAATCTCCTGCTGTTAGTAAGAATGGGATCTCTGATGAAATTCTTGAGAAGTCCCCAGTTCAGTGTATCTCTCCTGTTATCTCTGCTGATAACATCTCTGATAGCATTCATGAAGAAATTCCAGAAAATCAAGATGATGGCAACCTGGAAGAGTCTTCTGAGAAAAACACTAATCAGAATGTTGATTCTCACATCATCAATCTAGATGAAGAGTTTTCTGATAATGACCTCATAGCAAAAGTTAATCCCAGCATTGCTAGGAGGGTAATGAATAGGAAAGGGAAGCAAAATGCTATTCCAAGCCTTGTTCAGAAGAAGGTTACTAAAGCTTCTCATAGGTCTCTAAAGTGAACAAAGCTTGAAGAATCAAAGAGAAGGCTAAAACTTCCAAAGGGAAGAGTAAGATGAAGAGTACAGGTGGTACCTCTAAGACAAAGAGCATCTCAATTGTGAGGAAAAGGAAAGCACCTGAGTCCTCAGATCAGGATGATTCTGATCTTGATGTTACAGAGAATGCCTCTGACATTCACTCAAAAAGGAGGTCGGTTCTTGGGAAAGTTCCCATTGTCCCTGAAGTGGCAATTGACAACATTTCCTTCCACCATCCTGAGAGTGCTAGCAGGTTGAAGTATGTGTGTCTGAAAAGAATTGCTCTAGAAAGGGAATTGAACAGAAGTGCCCTTGAATGCAAGGATGTTATGGAAATGATCAAGGAAGCTGGGTGACGTGGTCAAGTTTTCTAATTGTTATGATGGGTTAGTGAAAGAGTTCATTGTGAACGACCGGTGGTTGTCTGATGGAAGATCAAGACTTCAAGACTGTATGTGAGAGGAAGAAAAGTAAAGTTTTCCCAAGTATAATCAACAATTATTTGGGAAGATCAGATGATGCTCAACCTGAGCTTGAAGAAACTGATAATCAAGTGTGCCAAACAATTACTGCCAAGCAAGTAAAACACTGGCCTGTGAAAGGAAAACTTACTGCTAGCAAATTAAGTGTCAAATTTGCTATTCTGCACAAGATAGGTGCAGCCAACTGGGTTCCCACAATTCACAAGTCCACCATCGCCATTGGTCTGGGCAGATTTATCTATGCTGTTGGCACTAAAACAAAGTTTGACTATGGCACTTATATCTTCGAGCAAACCCTTAAACACGCTGAGAGTTATGCAATTAAGGGACCAATAGCATTTCCATCCCTCTTGTGTGGTATTATAACTGATCAATACCCTGACATTCTGGTTAATAGAGACTCAGTTTGCAAGAGAGCTCCTGCCCTTAGCTTCTACTACAAGCTATTTCAAGGGAAGCATGTTCCTGACATTGTCATGACATCAACTGAGACATCAAATGTCAAAGCCAATTCTCAGAAGGCAGATGTCATAGCTGTACTAAAGGAGACCTGTAGGGAACTTGAAGCAAGGAAGTAGATCCTTGAAGCTCTGATCTCCACTCTTGAAAAGGAAATAAACACAGAGGTTGGAGAAGAAAGGCTTGATGGTGATACCTCTGCTGCTCATATGGAGGAAGATGATGTTGCCGACCAAAAAGTAGCTGACAAAGAAGGCTCTGAAGATGTGTTCTTTCACGGGCTTCCGAGAAGAAAGCACTTGAAGCTGCTGCCCCTGTTGCCTCTAATTTTATTCTGTCAATTGTTTTCTGTTCTGTTTGATTCTTGTATTTTCCCAATTTTGTTTGAATGTTTGTAATCCTTATTGACAAATTTGTAATGTCCTGACAGAAATGTACCCCTAAAAACAATGCTGGTACTTAAGTATGTCGGTATAATTGTTTACATCTTGATTAAAAGTTTGGGGAACTTGTATTGTTTTCTTTGGCCCTTTATGGCTAAAAAGGGGGAGAAGAACTACTGTATGACAGTAGTATGGGACTTGGGACTTTGGGGAAATTGTATGCCTGTTTAAACTTTTGTATATGGGGCAATTGTGGGAATTGTGGGATTTTTGTATGGGTAGAATTTATCTTCTCTAAGTTCTAGTTACTTGAAGCTTAGGAAAGCTTAGGAAAACTTAGAACTAGTTTATTGTCTTCACGCATAGGTTCTCGATGTGTTAGGTAGTTTTAGCCAAAAATGTGCCAAAGGGGGAGTTTGTTAGTGTTTTTAAGTTGGCATTATGTTTGGTAAAACTAGGTTTTAGCAATGTCATGATGGATGTCATGACATTCGAGATTGAAGATAAATCCTACTGCGAGGATGTTAAAAGACACTGGAAGGTAAAAGTCTTGGAAATGCAGAAACAGATCGATGTCATAAGATGTTATGACATTCAAGTGACATTCGCTCGAGAACTGCTTGTTCTGATTTTTCGGGAAGTTTGTTGTTGCTAAATATTGTTTTTACGTTATTAGAAAGCATGCTCACGTGGCTGCTAGGTTAATCTAAATTAAACCTAAATTGGTTGTTGAAAAGACCATGTTTTTAGGATTAAATTAAGTGAACCTAGCTATCTTTATGGAAGCCCAAAACGAAGTTTCGTGGCGCTTCTATAAAGGAAAAGAACCCTTACTCTGCTGCGCCTTTGAATGTATTGAAGAGATAGCACTTGTTTTGTGTCTTGTTAGGATTTGTAATGATTGATATTGTGTAATTCTAGTTTCTCTTGTGAGCCAAGCAACTATCAATTGATAAGTGCATTGGACTAGGATTTTGTAGGGTAGTTTATCACCAAAGCTTTAAAGCACGAGTGTTTGTCTCTTGATTGAAGCGTGAAGCAAGATCAAGATATTTTATTGAAGTGTGTCTTCACAATTCAATTAGTCAATAGGTTGATATCACTGCGTGATTAAGGGGAGTGAGTGGGTACTCGGATCTAAGTAGGACTTAGGTTGAAGTTGCATTGGGTAGGTTTTAAGTGAAGGAGATAAGCGGTGGTTTATTCTCGAATTAATTCTACTAATAGTGAATTTCCTCCTCGGCTTGGTAGCCCCGGATGTAGGTTTGTTGAACCGAACTGGGTGAACAACTTATTGTGTTCTTTCTTGCTTCGTATCGTGGTGAACTGTTAACATAGTGTCGACATCGTGTCATAACATTCTCTGTGACATCACGTATCGCTGCCGAATTTCAGAGTCTCGCATGACAATTATTCTAAGCTTACCGAATAATTTACTACATCCTAAATGGCCGGATGGGTTATGTGTTCTCTGACCACTCACCGGTTCTCTCGAAAGCAAAATGTCTTCGCAGATACTTGCTAAACACAAATACTACCAAGACAACCTCCACTGAGAGAGGGATCTCAAATTAACTCCGTAAGTACTGATACTTCTCACAAGTTAATAGGACTATACCCCCACCTAGATCTTAAAATGTTTCTTAAATCCGGGTTAGAATTTCTTTCCATCAGATGAAATCGCGAAACACACAATAAAGAAAAACAAACATATGCACATATGAAAGATTAACCCCTTTTTTTTTTGAAAACAAAAAAAGCTTGGTGCTCTTGAGCAGAGTCACATTTTTTTTATGAAAATCAAAATTTAGCGTACTCCCCAGCAGAGTCGCCATTTTTCCTGTTCGCGTTAAAAAGTGACGCGCGAGGGAATCAAATCTGATTTCGGATTCTCAAGCTCGAAACGATTTACTCTTTTGATTTGTTTATAAAGATTCCGCGAGCATCAAGCTTTATTATTTCCAACACAAGAAAAATGATTATGAAAAAGGGGAAAACTGTTAATACCCTCAATTGATATGATTTGCATTACGACTAGCGTGAACTAGACGTAACGCAATGGGGAGATTCCGGGTAAGGGGGTTTGTTATATAAAGGGAATAGATGGAGCACCCTAGATATATATAGTTATCTATAGCTTTATATATGAATATGTTTGATATGTTTGTGTGTTTTAATTGCTATTTCTATGATTGGGAAAGTTTCTCCTTTGGATTTTAAGAAGGATAGATTATGTGGTATCCTAGGTTTTGCTATTATTGTGCTCGCAAAGATCATTGGGATCCTCTGCATACATATCCCTTAGTGGGAATCAGAGCATTTGTAGCTCGGATCTAAAGGGATCTATGGTTTGTTTGGTTTGAGGGAGAAAGAAATTTGCTCGGCAAGGATGAGACCTTGTGCCTACGTATTCTCAAAAGGATGTTGAGAAAGTCAGAGCAATCGTAGTTCCCACTTATGCTAGTGGAAGCAACAGGATGTTATTAAGAGACAAAGACGAATGTCATCTTAATGAAAAATGTATCTAATCTATTTCATCACATACATTTTTGAAAGTATTGATTGATTAAATCTTTCATCGTAAGTTATAGGTGTTTTTCTTGAGTGTACAAGCGTTACCACTTACGAGTTTTTAGAAAGATGTTTGAAAAAGATGATTCAATCTTTTAATTGTAAGCATTGGGTGTTTTGCTTGAGTGTACAAGCGTTACCACTTACAGATTAAGAGATGTTTTTGTTTGAAAAGAGTTTGAAAATTTTTTTGGTTGTATGTGATGTGATAGATGAGATACTTCTTCCATAGAGATGATAAACGTCTAAATATCAGGAGAAATTGATTGGATTAGGGGATGCTTTTAAGAAGCCCGTGGGTCCTTGTATTGTTAGCCCAAGAGGAGGCATTCCGAGGGTCATAGAGGGTCCTTGCATGAAGCTCAAGAGGAAGCTATAGGGTATGGCTGGCTTTGGCTTTAAGAGGGATTTCACCGGGAAACCATCCTCTTAGGATTAAGAGCAATTTCACCGGGAAATTATACTCTCTGGGTTCTATCCTAGCGCGGGTGATTCTTTGTATTGGAAGCCCAATAGAGGTAAGAGATTTCCTGGTCTCTTTCTTTGTTTGATGCCCAAGAGAAGGCTAAACTCAATGAGGAGTTCTTTTGAACGAAGCCCAAGAGGAGGCTAACTCAGCAGGGGAGTGTTGTCTTATATGAAGCCTAAGCGGAGGCTAAACTCAGATGAATGAGTTTTCTTATATGAAGCCTAAAAGGAGGCTAAACTCAGATGAATGAGTTATCTTATAAGAAGCCTAAGAGGAGGCTAACTCTGTGGGGAACTTAATGGTTAGACTAGTTGTTATGTCATAACTAGACAGTTATATAAACAAGTGTATGAATTTTATTCACAGGAGTTTATGAAGTAAATATAAACAAGTGTGTAAAGTTTATTTACAAGAGTTTATGAAGGAAATATAAACAAGTGTGTGTGACACGAACGTTCGAAACGAGCGTAACTTGATTATTTACAAGTTTGATTGTGTACAAGGGAATGAATATGTACACGAATGAGTATTTATGTACAAGGAGAGGTGGATGTACATAGGAGGGTTGGGACTTACACCATAAGGGAGGCCCATTGGTTTAAAAGCAGTTTCACCGGGAATAATGCTCCTTTTAATACCAATGGTATTCAGTGTATAAACAAGCGAAATGAAAACAAATGATCGAAGTTTGTCTGTACTTTGAGTATTTACAAAGGTATCTGTATTATGTACAAGCAAAAATTTGTATGTACATAAAAGAATTGGATATGTACAAGGAAATAATTATGTACATAAAAAGAATTTTGGGACTTTCACCGTAAGGGAGGCCCATGATCAATTAAGAAATTCAAGGAAAAACGTGTTCGGTTTTATCTTCAAATCGGGTCGATCATGGAAAAAAAAGAGTGTAAGTTTGTTGAAAAGTTTTGAAAAGATCTTGAAAGTGTTTTTGAAGGATAAAATATACTTACAAGAAGTTTGAAAATGTTTCGGGCTTCGAAAGTTTGAAGGAAACGTCTTTGAAAGTGCTTTAAAAAGTACTCAAAACGTATCGTTTTCGGCTTGATAAAAATATAATCAAAAGAAAATATTTTTGAATATTTTGACACTATCCTAAAATAGGCATGTTAATTGATAAGTGTACAAAAAATCACCTCAAAATGAGGAGTTTTGATTGGGTTTTGAAGAAGTCAAAGTTTGAAAAAAATGTAAAGAGAAAATGAAAAGTTTATAAAATGGTCCCAAGGCTACTCGAACCCGGGACCATTGGGCAAGGCGTGGCAAGGCAAAGTGTTAAGAGTGAGCTGGCAACCGCTGGGGCAGCAATACATCCGTGTATTTAACTTAAACCATGTTATAATATTATAAACTTTTATTTGAATTTCTGAAAAATGTGCGCAATCATCTTCTTCTTCCTCAATCTTTCATCCAGCCATGGATTCGTTGTTTCTCAATGAAATTGCTCGATGTAAACATCAAAGTTGATCGAAATTGAACCAGGAATATGATGATGGCGTTTAATTTAATTTAATTTTAGTTTAACATGATTAAATTTCCAGAAAACACGAAGAACCCTAATTCTTTAAAATCAAATTGAAATCGTGTATGGACATGGATTCAAGCAATTAGTTTAGGGTTAATGATCAGTGATGGTGCAGAAACAAAACGGCCAAGCCATTTTTGAACTGGAAGTTAGAAATCAAGAAGTTCGAAGTTGAGTCACTTACCTCTTGAAGCTGAGATCGAAATCTTCAATAGAGTGTTTCCAGTTGTTGTTTAAGGATTGCTGGAACACCAGTGAACCTTATGGAAGGTGTGGGGATGGTCTGCTTGCTCTGAAATTGCTTGGATCATTCCAACCAAGTCCACTTGCATATGCTTAAAATGAAATTCGAATCCGTGCTTGGAGGTGTTACAGATCAAAAGTGATGGTTTGTATCATCCATATGGAGTATGTTGATGATGTTTGAATGATAAAAACACAACTTGCTCGAGCCAAACATCGCTTTGAAAGTTAAGGCGCTTTGGCAAGTTTGAAAGTTTGAAATGCACGGTTTTTAGCTATTCCTATGTTGATTTTAAGTTTCAAACCAGTTACATATTGATTTTAAGACATGTTAGACACAAAATCTCTCATGGTTTTTCACAAGTTTTGAAAATAGCAAGAATTCTCACTTTGGACTATGTTACTTGAAATTTAAGAAAGAAAGGAGAAAGCTTGTTTTTGCATAGCTTTTGTTAGTGTTTTAAGTTGGCATCAATTTTGGTAAAACTAGGCTTTAGAAATGTCATGATGGATGTCATGACATTCAGAGATTGAAGATAAATCCCATCGACAAGGATGGTAAAAGTACACCGAATCGAAGCTAAAGTCAGATCGAAATTCAGAAAATGCATCGATGTCATGACGGATGTTATGACATTCGGTGACATTCGCTCGCAGAATCGCTTTTCCCGAGATTTGTCGAAGTTTGTTGAGCATTTTATTTATGTTTTCTCGTTATTAGAAAGCATGCTCACGTGGCTGCTAGGTTAATCTTAATTAAACCTAAATTGGTTGTGAAACAAACCATGTTTTTAGGAGAAAATTATGAACCCTAGCTATCTTTATGGAAGCCCAAAATCAAGATTTGACTGCTTCTATATAAAGAATTCAACCTTACAATACAGCCACGCCCTGGATTCCATTGAAGACATTGAAGGCTTTTGTTTGTGTATTGTTAAGGTTAGTAACAGTTGGTATTGTGTAATTTAGTTTCTCTTGTGAGCCAAGCAACTATCAATTGATAAGTGCATTGACTAGGATTTGTTGTAAGGGTAGTTTATCACCAAAGCTTTAAAGCACGAGTGTTTGTCTCTTGATTGAAGCTTTGAAGCAAGATCAAGATATTTTATTGAAGTGTGTCTTCACAATTCAATTAGTCAATAGGTTGATATCAACGGTGATTGAGGGGAGTGAGTAGAACTCGATCTAAGTAGGACTTAGGTTGAAGTGTCATTGGGTAGGGATTAAGTGAGGAGTTGTAAACGGGCGAGTTTAACTCTGAATTGATACTACTAATAGTGAATTTCCTCCCTGGCTTGGTAGCCTCCAGACGTAGGTTTGTTAGAACCGAACTGGGTGAACAACTTATTGTGTTATTTACTGCTTTCTATATTTACTGTGTGAATTGTCAAAGCAAAGGTCGACATCGTGTCATAACATTCTCTCAGGACATCAAGTATCCGCTGTGAATTTCAATTGGCATCGAGTGCACCCTGCTTGTTATTTCTGGGTGAGATCTAGGGATAATAGTTTCTGGCATAATGGATAAAGAAGCAGGATTTGGAGGTAGACCACCTATTTTGGATGGGTCTAATTATGAGTACTGGAAGCCTCGTATGGTTGCCTTCTTAAGATCAGTGGATATCAAGGCTTGGAGAGCTGCTGATAAAGGATGGAAACATCCAACCAAGGTTGAGAAAGATGGGACTACTGTCTTGAAACCTGAGGAAGAATGGAGCAAAGAGGAAGAGGAGCTTGCCCTGGGGAATTCTAAAGCACTGAATGCTTTATTTAATGGTATTGACAGAAACATCTTCAGATTGGTTCATCAATGTGAACTGGCCAAGGATGTTTGGGACACCCTCAAAACCACTCATGAGGGAACATCCAAGGTGAAGATGTCAAGACTTCAGATGCTCACTACCAAATTTGAGAATTTGAAGATGAAGGAAGATGAGACTATTCATGAGTTTCACATGAATGTTTTGAGATTGCCAATGCCTCGGGAGCTCTTGGTGAAAAGATGTCGAGGAGAAGCTAGTGAGGAAAATTCTCGATCCTTGCCTAAAAGATTTGCAATGAAAGTAATCGCAATAGAGGAGGCACAGACATCAAGAACTCGAAAGTTGAAGAGCTTATTGGATCTCTTATGACTTTTGAGATGGGAATCATGAAACTGCTGATGTGAAGAACAAAAGCATAGCACTTGTATCCAATAATCAAGAAGGATGCAAGGTGGAAGATGAGGAGAAGATATCAAGCTATAGCTATGCTTGGAAGACAGCTCAACAAACTCATCAAGAGGATTGATCCAAAGTCAAGGTCAAATGTCAAGGACATTTCATCGACATCACAGATCTTATGACTCAAAGAAGATCCAGAAGAAAAGGAAGTCAAAGCAGAGGAGTCCAATGTCATGAATGTGAAGGATATGGACACATTAAAGCTGAATGTCCCACCTTTCTTAAGAAACAAAAGAAAGGAATGGCTGTTACTTGGTCTGATTCAGGAAGTGAATCTGAGGAAGAAGGTGCCAAACTTGTCACTGCTCTCACTGAAGTGTACAATTCTGACATGGACTCTAGTGATGAGGAAGTGACATTTGAAGAGCTTCGAGAACTACAGAAGCTATGTGTGAAAAATGATGAAGTGTGTCACAGAATGAGGAATGTAAAAGTCGATTGAGAAGTTGGAAGCTGAGAATGTGAAGCTAGAGGCTGAGAAAAAGGAAAGCACAGCCAATATAGCTCTCCTCAACAGTGATATTGTCATGTTTAATTCCAAGCTTGATCAGATGTATAAGTCTGTCAAAATGCTGACATCTGGTACTGAAAAATTGGATGAAATTCTTCAGCTGGGACAAAGTGCAGGGAATAAGCATGGTTTAGGATATGTTGCTGAAAAGAAACCTGTTGGTGACACTAAGAAGAAGAGACATAGGAGAACAATGTCAAAACAGATGTCACATCACAATACAGGAAACATGTCTGGCTCAGGGTATGTGACTGCAAAGAGATTTGCTAATAACCAGGGGAGGAACAAACCTGGGAAGCCAAAGGCAAAAAGAATGCCATTCCACAAAGTAGGAAATAGGTTTGCCACAGGATATGTGGAAACTAAGAAAGTTGTTGACCACGTAAAGAAAGGCACCACATGAACCAATGTCTAACCAGATGTCACAACATTGGGTTCAACATCAAAATCATAGAAATCTGAACAGAAGGTTTCAGAGACGGAGATGTTATTACTGTGGAAGATTTGGTCACATAAAGTCTACCTGCTATAGGCTACATGGGTATCCTAATCAAGTTTCATATGTGAAGCCTAAGTCCAACAAGGCATCATACACTCACCAGTGGAAGAAGAAGAAGACTACGCCGATAGCACGTACTTCTCTTAAAGTATCAGTCAAGGAAGAGTGGTACTTTGACAGTGGATGTTCCAAGCACATGACTGGAGACAGAAATCTTCTCAGAGATGTTAATCCTCATTCTACCAGCTTTGTTACCTTTGGAGATGGAGCTAAAGGAGAAATCAAAGGTGTTGGAAACTCAAACTGGTCTGGAGTTCCAAACCTGAATGAAGTGTTGCTGGTAAAAGGTCTGACTGCAAATCTCATTAGCATAAGTCAGCTATGTGATATGGGATACACAGTCAAATTCACTAAGGCTGAATGTCTTGTAATCAATAATGAACAAGTAGTGATTATGAGAGGAGTCAGATCAAAGGACAACTGCTACTTGTGGAAATCTGAGAACCTCATTCAGCCATCTGTGTGCTTTACTGACAAAGATGAAGAGAAAGTGAAGTTGAGGCAACAAGAATCTGACCACCCACACCTCAGAGGAATGAAAAGGATCAGTTCCAAAGAAGGAGTCAGAAGATTACCAAGAATTCACATGGAAAAAGGGAAAATCTGTGGTAATTGTAAGGCTGGTCAGGAAATCAGAATGTCACACTCAATGTCCAGACATTTGATCACTCCTGAAGTACTGAAGCAAAGTACTAGGTTCTGGCATGAAAGGTTGACCAAGTGTCTCACTGTCATATGTTACAGGAGAAAAATCTTGGATGATGTCCTCTTAGGCAGAGGAGGAAAAATCATGGTAACTTCAATCCATGGTAATCACTTGGTATCTGAAGAAGTCTCAGACACAATGATGGATGGCTCAACACTTTCTTCACAGAACAAGTGTTCAAGGAATTGTGTCAAGAAGCTTGGAATGAAGAATGGCAGCCACACTAGGACTATTACCATTCCACATTTGAAGGTATCCAACAGAACAAGTGGAAAGGGTGTTGATCTAAGCTTGTGGAAAAGGATTTCTGTTGGAAGTGTCTCCTTGAGAAGTAACCTCATTCCTTGGATCAGCAAGAAGAAAAACTGTGTGGTACTATACAATGTTGAAGCTGAACTCACAACAGCTGATAGCAATTGTTCTAGGGTGATCCGATAAAGCGACACTGATTGAGTACAATGTCATACAGGATGTCATGACATTGCACTGTGACATTGTTACTAAAGCTCTTAAGGTCAATCAGTTTAAGAATATAAGGGACAAATTGGGTATTTGTCAATATGGGGAGTTATAGCAATTAACTGAGCCTACAACAAGGGATGACTTGGACTTGGTATTTCAATTAATCATAAGTGGGGCATTTAGGTACTTTCATCCCCATTTTAAAAAGTCCAAGAATAGGAAGGGACATTCTTATATAAGAGTTTCTCCATTTGAAGGTTACATCACTCTTACTTCCTCTAAAAGAAACTCTAAATCCTTGCATTTTCGCCTCATTCTCTCAAAACCATCGAAAAATGTCTTCGCCCCTCATCATCCCAAAAGACAGCTCTCCATCTCCTCCATGGTGAAGTCGTGGAAAGTGTTGAATCCATGCAAGTGAAGCTCAAGGTCACCCATTGCGCACAATAGCTACCGATCCAAAAGGTTAAGAAATTGCGCACAAGGAATGCAAGAAGACCTCAAGCTTCCTCCGTAAGACCTCTGCTCCATCATCTTCTGCTCCCCGTAAAGAGTGAACCCAGAGGAGTCTAGGTTCACGATGTAGCAATAGCTAGGATAGTGATGAATATCCTAAATGAGAATCAATATGTTCCCGGAGTCTCAATGCCTCTAATGAGAAGTCGCTAGCCCTAGCTTAGCAGTTGATCCAGATGTCACAGAATGTCCAGACATCCGTGATCATGATACTTCTCCTATCAAGAATAATGAAGATCACTGTTAAAGAGTCCGTGTAGGTATTGATAATGCACATAACAACATCTCTGCGATAAGGAAGATGAGTCCTCCGACAAAGATTCTTGAGAAGTCCCCAAAGAAATGTTGCTCTAATAAAGTCAAGATCGATTATGTTCCGATGGTAATCTTGAAGAATCACCAGAAAGTGTTCCTCCGTACCCCCGATGACTACATTTCGACAAAGATTTTGGAAGAGTCACAGCTCAAGAATCTAACCACTTAATCGAACCTCCACCATTGATTTAGATGAAATGTTCTCAGACAATGATCTTATTGCCAATGTCAATCCAAGCATTGCAAAAAGAATGATGAAGAGAAAAGGAAAACAGGCAGTCACACAGAGCCCTGAAAAGGATACTGAGCTTGTGGACAAAGCTGAGAAGTATCACAAGACTGGTTCTTCTACAAAGAGAAGTAGAGTGAAAACTGTTGGTGGTGACTCTAAACCAAAGAGAACACCTATTGTGAAAAAGAGGAAGGAACCTGAACCAGTGGATTCTGATCAAGGCTCTGAGTTTGATGTTGTAATGAATGTCACTGACATTCATCCAAAGAAGAAGGCAACTCTTGGGAAGCTTTCCCAAGTGCCTGAAGTGGCAATTGACAACATCTCATTCCATCATCCTGAAAATGCTGGGAGATGGAAGTATGTTTGCCTGAAGAGGATTGCCTTGGAAAGAGAGCTGAGTAGGAGTGCTCTGGAGTGCAAGGAGATCATTAACCTGATTAAGGAGGCAGGACTGATGAAAACAGTAGAGAAACTCTCAAACTGCTATGAAACTCTGGTGAGAGAGTTTATTGTCAATCTCTCAACCGTGGGGATAGAAATTCGATGATTACCAGATCATTATGTGAGGGGAGAAAAGTCGTTTTCTCCAAAAGTGGTCAATGATACCTAGGCGACCGAGAATACTCGCCGAGCTGGAAGAAACCGACAACAAGATCGCCAAACTATCATCGCCAAACAGTAAGGCAATGGCCTCTAAAGGAAAGCTCTCGCAAGCAAACCGAGTGTCAAGTTTGCTATCCCGCATAAGATTGGTGCGCTAATCGGGTTCCAACCAATCACAAATCCACCATCTCCAATGGATTGGGAAGATTCATTTATGAGGTACTGACCTCCTTTGACTATGGATCCTACATATTTGATCGACACTCAAGCATGCTAACACTATGCCATCAAGGGACCAATAGCTTTTCCTCCCCGCTGTGTGGAATTATGATTGATCAACATCCGACATTCTTGGTGACAGATTCACCGCAAAAGAACCTCTCCCTTGGCTTCCACTACAAACTGCTCCAAGGGAAACATGTCCCAGACATTGTCATGACATCGCAGACATCAATCACAAAGAAAATTCTCATAAAGCAAATGTCATTGTTGTGCTAAGAGCAACTTGCAAGGAACTTGAAGCAAGAAAGCGAAGTTCGAAGAGCTTATCTCTCAACCGGAGCAGACACGGTTGAGGATGAAGAGAAAGATAATGATGCGTTGGTAATGTCAAGATGATGATAATGTCGTTGTTGGTTGATCAAACACCGATGTCAAGAAGGATCTCAAGAAGCTTCCTTCCATGCTCCTCTCGAGAAGAAAGCACTTGATGCCTCCTCGTCTTGCTTACTCGCCAACTGTTTTCTTTTTGCTTGTTTCAATTTTGTTTGGATGTTTGTAATCCTTTATTGACAGATGTGTAATGCCTGAACAATGATGTATCCCTGTTATACTTGCTGGTACTTAACTACTTGCTGGTATATTTCTTTTACTGTTGACTCTCTTTCAATAGTCTGGGGAATTTGTATGGTTTCTTTGGTCCTTTCTGGCTAAAAAGGGGGAGAAGAAATACTGTGGGAAGTATTAATGTTTGGGAAATTGTATGGGGGAATTGTATGGCCTGTTTGTTTGTGGGCAATTGTATTTGGGGCAACTATGGGAGAATGTTGGGACATTTGTATGGGTAGAATTTATCTTCTATTTGTTCTAGGTACTTAAAGCGTAGGAAAGCTTAGAGAAATTTAGAACTAGGTAAATAGTCTTCTGCTGCATTTGTACTCTGATAGGTCTAGATGTTTTAGCCAAAAATGTGCCAAAGGGGGAGTTTGTTAGTGTTTTAAGTTGGCATCAATTTTGGTAAAACTAGGCTTTAGAAATGTCATGATGGATGTCATGACATTCAGAGATTGAAGATAAATCCTACTGGACAAGGATGGTAAAAGTACAGCTCAGAACTGGGAAGCTAAAGTCAGTTGGAAATTCTAAATGATCGATGTCATGATGATGTTATGACATTCAGTGTGACATTCTGTTCTGCAGAATCAGTTTTTCCTGAGATTTGTCAGGAAGTTTGTTGAGCATTTTATTTATGTTTTTCTGTTATTAGAAAGCATGCTCACGTGGCTGCTAGGTTAATCTTAATTAAACCTAAATTGGTTGTGAAACAAACCATGTTTTTAGGAGAAAATTAAGTGAACCCTAGCTATCTTTATGGAAGCCCAAAACTGAAGATTTGGACTGCTTCTATATAAAGAATTCAACCCTTACAATACAGCCACGCCTCTGGATTCCATTGAAGACATTGAAGGCTTTTGTTTGTGTACTGTTAAGGTTAGTAACAGTTGGTATTGTGTAATTCTAGTTTCTCTTGTGAGCCAAGCAACTATCAATTGATAAGTGCATTGGACTAGGATTTGTTGTAAGGGTAGTTTATCACTCAAAGCTTTAAAGCACGAGTGTTTGTCTCTTGATTGAAGCTTTGAAGCAAGATCAAGATATTTTATTGAAGTGTGTCTTCACAATTCAATTAGTCAATAGGTTGATATCACTGCGGTGATTGAGGGGGAGTGAGTAGGAACTCAGATCTAAGTAGGACTTAGGTTGAAGTGTCATTGGGTAGGGATTAAGTGAGGAGTTGTAAAGGCGAGTTTAACTCGAATTGATACTACTAATAGTGAATTTCCTCCTGGCTTGGTAGCCTCCGCACGTAGGTTTGTTAGAACCGAACGGGTGAACAACTTATTGTGTTATTTACTGCTTTCTATATTTACTGTGTGAATTGTCAAAGCAGTGTCAGATACTGTGTCATAACATTCTCTGTGACATCAAGTATCTGCTGCCAGGAATTTCAGCTTTAGTGTGGTTTCAAATGGCAAACGTGACCTCTATTTATAGGTCAAGATTTTAGATTAACAAGCAAAGAAGATTGGCTTGGATTTGGACAACTTGCCTTAGAGGGCAAGAAAGTCATTTTAGCCATAAATGCAAAAGGAACCTTCCTTTTAACCATGGTTAATAATTCAACTTGATCTTATCTCATCATAATTACTTTCCATCTGATTTTTATCAGCTCTATCCTTCTTGGCTAGGTGGAAAGGCTTCTAGAAGGAGAAAACTCAAAAATGACTTGTAATTTTGAAGGTTGTACTTGAAAATCATGGCTTTTGGAGCTCTATGTTTCAAAATCAAAAGTATAGCTAGACACCATGGATTTGCAAGTTCTTGGACATTTTGGAAAGCTTGTTTCAAGGGCTACAACTTTCATGTTTTGAGTTTTTTCTAATTCCAAATGGAACTATGTGAAAAATTGCCATGGAAGTAGGAAAAAATGTGAAATTTTAACACTTGAAAATTTTTTTAAGTGTTGAAAATTTTGAGTTTTTGTTGACTTTTCCAAATTTCTTGATTTTTTATGATCATGATGGATCATTTGAAGTATTTTGATGATGGAAAAAGTTTTATCTTGAAAAAGTTGACTAAAAGTCAAAGTTTGACTTTTCAGTGCAGATGAAATTTCATCAGATGATCTAGAAATTGACTGATGAAGATTGTGAACTTCTGTGATGTTTTGAATTCAGAAATTAGGTCAACATGTTGTATTGAAGATATAAATATCAATCTCCAGGCAAAAAAGTCATTCATTGATAAAAAAAATCAATGATTGCTTATCCTCGATAAAAACCCTAATTGGTCGATCCTCGATAGAGCATGAGAAAAAATTGGATATCTGAAGACCAGAGGTTGATGATTTGATTAAGATAGATCAATTGAGGTGAGTGAAACTCAAACCCTAATTGATTACCTCTTGAATCAGATGAAAAATTGATGAAACCCTAATTTTGACCTGTAGAAGCTACACCCGATTAATTTGTTCTGAACTGTTAGTGATGCGGTAATGCAAATGTAAGGTGGTATATTAGGTCAAAAATTGGGGTATGACAGCAACGAACTACGAAGTTGTTCGATCACATGTTCTCTTTCTGATGGTGTTGAGTTCGCGTTATTTGGTCGAGTATCAAAGGAGTTATAAGGCCTTAAAGTCATGGAAAAAACATTTGGTAAACTTTTGCCGACAATGTTGTTATTTGGTCAATTATGATTTCTCATCTTCGGGGCCGATTTTAAGAATGCTACAGGCTCCGTTTCGAAAAGTGGCCAACACAAAAATTGTTCACGGGAATGTATTCTACGACTTTGATCTTTCGATTTTGTATCGAAAACGCATATATTCCGAGATATAGCACCGTGAAGGGGATGCATGAGGAGGGCATGAATAATTTTTCTTGATTCAAAAACTCACATAATCTATATTTTCTTACTCTCATTCTCACTCGGGCCGCGGGGGGAAATCATAACAAACTGCTCTTTTTCTCACTTCCCTCACTGTAACGGAATCAACAAAAACTCCTTCATCCATAAACGAACCCTCTCTTCTTCCTCTTGAATCTTGCTCTTTCTCTCACTCTAATCTAACAGAAAAACTCCATAATCTCCCTTCTCTCTGTTACACCATCACTGACCTCCTCCATTCATTCTTGGTTCATCTCACTCTCTCTCTCCATCTTCACACACAAACCTCTTTCTCCTACTTCAACAACAGGTAGTAACCGCATGCCATAATAGAAATTCCTCTCATCCATGACCTCTCTTTCTCTGGCCATAACAGAAAAGAAAAATCACAAACAACAATCCAATCACTTTCTTCTTGCACCATCTCTCAACCACCACCATTCTTGCCTAACCACCATGATATCTTCACTGTAAGTTATCAACGCCGTCTCCAATAAAAGGCCGTGATAGAAAACCATCGGTTCTTTTTATCTCTATCACCAGACACCCACCTCCGATCTTTTCACCGGATTCTTATCTTCACACCATAATCACCATCCTCTCAACCTTCCTTCATCCTAACAGACTCACCTCCGTAACCACCGCAACAAACTTTTCTAACGTTCATCATCATTTTCGTCCACCTTCTCCTCTCTCATCTCACTACCTCTAACAATCACCCTTTATTTTTCTCTTGCTTTGGCCATAACAGAAGACTTCATTCTCCGATGCCATAAAGATAACCAACTTCTGCTCTCACTAGGGGGGACGATAACGATCTCTCTCGTTCATAACCAGAACCAACCCTTTCTTCTCTATTCCTTCTCCTTCCGCCGTAACGGTTTTCTCTCACCACCATGCACCCACCATTTCTCTCTCCGACGCTATGATTCTTCTCAGAATATCGAAAACACTGAGAAACTGAATCCGAATCCGGATTTGAAAGCAGGTCGGGTAAAGCGGTTAACCAAAGTAACAAGCAGAGCGATGACGTTCACGTTCCGCCTTCCGCCATTTTCTTGAACCAGAACTTCTATCATCACCAACAATCATTCTCCATAATCTTGGGTTCACTTTTTATTTTCGTCAGAAGAAGAGGCTCCTCCGTAATTCTTACTCTCTCGCGAACAGAATCCCAAAGCAAATCAACCTTCTCGACGAATCTCCTGGTTTTCGTCAGTGTCAAGAATTCCTCCTCTTCTTTCTCATCGTCATCATTCTAGGCGAAGGATATCCAGATTTCACGGCGAGAGTTTCGACCGCTGCTTGATTCTGGAAAGAGATCGATCGATTTAGCAAAAATCGAAGGAGACAGATTGTTCTTTTTTTCGTTTTCGGCGGAGTCTGGTTTAGAACCATCGCAAACGGCAGAGAGTTCGACGGAAGAGATCACCGACGATTCCCTTTTCCGGTGAACTATCGTTACCATTACTGCATGAACCTATACGTGGCGTCTTGTCAATGGTTAGTTCTATTTTTATTATAACAGTATATTTCATTTTTATCTCAGATGATTATAACTTAGAACAAGGATTGACCAATTGACATAACATGTAATACATAGCCAAAAAACGTGACAATTGGAAAATACAAAGTTCAGTTTCTTTTTTTTTTCTTCTTTTTTTTGATTAGCATAGGAGATACAAAACTGGGCTTAGCGAATTCCTGGCCATACCCCCTATTTGAGCCCAGTCCTGGCAATAACAACTAGAATTAGTTTAAAACTGAAATTCTGAGTTACACCCCCTGTTTCCATGTTTCACAATTTTGATGCAATTTCGATTTAGCTCCCGATTTCGATTCGATTAACATGTAAAAAATACATAAAAAATAGTTTCTGACATTTTAGGATCTTAGAATATTTTTGGTATTTTTTTTGATATTTTTGCAATTAATTTCTTTTAATTTTTGATTCATTTTCAATAATATGTTTAGAAGCATGTTTTTCCTTTGTAGTTTAAGTTGACTAAACTTAGGAGTGTAATGGCATGTGTTTCTTAGAAACTTTAGAATGTTTTTTCTACCATTTATTTGTATTTAAATGTATATCTTACCTTAGGATTGTAAATAGAATTTCAAAGCTAACTTTTAATCATTTGATTCCTAGGAACTAGTTTGATAATGGTATAGTTTTCTAGTTTCCTTTCGCATGATTAATTTGTAGCCTTTCCTTCATTTGCTTAGACATTTAGGATATCTTTAGAACAATTTAGTTGCTGCCCTCACTAGGAAATTATCTTTAATACTTCGATCTCATTGTAAATAATCATCTTTGCGTCTTGTGCTTTATTTAAAAGCCTCATTGCTATTTCTGACACTCTGTTTTGTATGCGAGGTACATGGAGCATTATACTATTGATTTGGATGTGTAGAATCCTTATTTTTGATGTTGCACACATGTGTGTGCATTCTTTATCTGTCTGCTTGGTTTTCACCATTTTTTGCAGGTTATCTGATTGATTTGGATGTGTAGAATCCATATTTGTTGCTTGCACACATGCATGTGCCTTCTTTGTCTGGATTGCAATTTCATGCAGGCTCATTGGATATACGTCGAATGTGTATAGACACACATTCTTGACCGTGCATATCTATGCACATCCTTTGTCTGTATTATCTGGATAGTTTCTTGCAGGTTTATTGGATATACGTCGAATGTGTATAGACACACATTCTTGACCGTGCATATCGATGCACATCCGTTATTTGTATTGTCTGTATTGCAATCTTATACAGGTGTATTTGCTTTGGATGTGTAAGACACAAATTCTGATTATGCTTTTGGTGCCTCTGCATATTGCTCATCGGATTACTTTATTGCGTGTCAGCAGTACTCGAAGTTTTCTGGAGTATTTTTAGCTTGCAGTGCTCTTCGGATTTAATATCTGTTTGGTATTTTCTATACCATATTTATCGCATTTCTTTTACCGCTTTTCAAGAGAGCATGAGAAGTAGGGTTTTACCGCTTTCCTTGCCATGAGAAGTAGGAATAGAGATGTATGAAGGGGCTTCCGTAGTTGGAGCATATTCAGGAACCCCTCTGGTTTATTTAAAGACCCGTTTAGGGCGATTCTGTTTGCTAATTGTGTTTGGTTTGTTTAAAATCCTCCATCTGCATAGGGAGGTAATTCTCAGTAAGTGTTTATATTTGTGCTTGCATAGGTCAAGAGTGGTTAGGACACCCGACGTGGCACCACCAAGCAAAGTCCCGCTTTTTATATTTCCTGTCATAGAGTCATTGATATATGGGCAAGCGGAAAGGGTCCGCAATCGACCCCCACACAGTTCTAGTCCGTGTCAGCTCAGCACACGCGAATCGTGTTGCTTCCTTTATCGAGTCAATAATAAATGTGGCAAGAGTTCCCTATTCTGACTCTCCACGCTTTCCTAGGGTTCGTATTTATTGCAGTGCTCACATCATTTTCTCTTTACACTTGACAATTCATGTCATGCGGTGATACCATTCACAGGAATCAGATGTGTCGGCTCCTGGTTGACTCACGGTATGCTCGTTACTGTTCGAGGCTATGAGACTTCCTTCTTTTCCTGCGCTTGTGTGCCATTTGTTTGTTTGCATTGCATTGTTTGTGTGCTTCTGCCAAAGCACTTGCTTGCTTCATCTCTTTTGTCATCTTCGATTCTACATTAGGTAGTGATTCGAGATAGACATAGATTTAGGTTACAAACCTGTTTCATTCCTTTTTGTCGTCTTCGATTCTATTTCAGGTAGCGAATTGAGATAGACATAGATTTAGGTTGTAAACCTTTTGCATGATCCCTTAGGATTCTCTTGAATCTGCTTTAGGTAGTGATTCGAGTTAGACCTTAAGTTGTAATCCATGCATGATAACATTAGGGATAGAGTTAGATAGTTTCCCTTGTTTGTTTTCCCTTTTCTTTTGCATACTTGCATGTAATAAAAAAATAAAACTTGTTTTCTTTTTCTTTTGCAAACCAAAACACTTAATAATGGTTCAAACTCCTTTTTCAAAGGTAAAAACAACCAACCAATACAAACCTTTTTTGCCCGCGGGTTTTCTGTTTTGTTTAAAATTATTTTGAATAAGTAAAAAACACATAACCCATCAAAACATGTGAGCCGAACTACGGCGCTCTAACTTTCCCATTGCACGCGGGAATACGTAGGCATCTTGTCACGGGGCTCGATCGAGCAAACTTTATAAATACTTTTTTCTTTTCCCCGTGTTTTCTTTATTTTCCTTTTCTTTCACATGCATTCTCTTTTAGCATACAGATATAGCAATTAATCAGAAAATAGATATAAACACACCCATTAGATAGAAAATAGAAGTGGATACCGTAGAGTACTACGGATGTGTAGGGTGCTAATACCTTCCCTTCGCGTAATAGATTCCCTTACCCTATCTCTCGGTCGCAAGACCATGTCTTATCTCTTTTAGGTTTTTGTGATGCGTTTACCTTTCTCCATTTGCGAGATAAAAAACGTTCGATGGCGACTTCATTGATATAGTTATCGGATGATGTTCAGCCGGTTGTTTCACTACTCAGAACGGCCGTTTTCGTGTTATTTTGCTTTCCTTTAAAATAAAGTTATCCATACCATTAGTTGGTAGGTAACTTTATTCGTTGGATGTAAAGGGACATTCGAAGGGACATCAGATGGTCATAGAAGGCAACTTGTAGGGATATCCTAACACATTCGTAGGGACGATCATCATCTTTTCGTAGGCAACAATCGGGGGACTAGATCATGTATTCGTTAGGCAACATCGAGGGACTATGATCTTTTAAGTCGAAGGGACTATGATGATATTTCGTAGGCAAGTGTGCTAAGATACCCCTACGTTCGAGGGACCTGACCATTTATAAGGCAACGAGAGAGAATACCCTAAGGGGGGTGTATGTGTGAGAAGAGTGTATTGTTTTCAGATATTTATCTTGTGATTAATGATCTATGTTGATTTTTATCTTGCCATACACGCCTAGTTACTAGCAGCTTAATAGGTGCAGAATGTAAATTACGAAAATGTAAAGGGTCCTACGCTATTACATGGCTTTGGGGCAGATACATAATAGGAGGTGCAGAAAGTAAATGCGGAAAATAAAATCTACGCTATTATATGATAAAACTTGCAACCTATACATCCTTTCTAGAATTTAAAAAATACAAGAAACATAAATAGCAGAAGAGAAAACTAGTCCAAGTATTTTTGGTATTTTTTGAAAATTAGAGTTTATGTGATAACAACCTAATTCTAAATGATTTTAATTAATTAATTACTTTTAAAAAAGAAAAGCAGAAAATAAATAAAAATATGAAAAAACCAAGAAACGAGCTTCGACAGAGCTTCCCGTGGGGCTTCGAGAGTGGAAGGCGTGGGCATCCGAACCGGAGTTTCGTGAGTATCTCCGGGCGGTCCAAGTTGTGGTTTCTGCATTTGAAGAAGTCCAGAGCCTGGAGCTTCTGGGGGTTCTAGTATTGGAAAGATCCAGAAGTTGGAGCTTCTGGGATGTCTGGCGCTGGAAAGGGTCCAGAAGATGGAGCTCGGAGACTCGATCAGGATGTCCGAACTGGAGCTCGGGAACTTCTCATCTAGGCCATCCAAGCCGGAGCTCGAGGATTCCGTGGGGGACCGGAAGATGGAGCTTCGTGCCGGGAGGTCCAGAAGCTGGAGCTTTTGAAGGTGTTCCTTCTGGAGATCTGGAAACCTGTAAAGCAAATAGTTAAAAATTAAAAGCAAAAGGTGGGGTTTGAACCCACGACCTGAGAGATAAAGAGTGACATAGCGCGCGCAAGGTGAACTGCTGTGGCGGTGATACATCCATTCATAATGTTGGACTCATAAACATGTAAGTGTTGTTGGTCCCTGAGTCAGAAGCATCATAGCAAAGCTCCAGTCGTCTTCTCTGGTTTGCATCAATCCTAAAAACCTGTAAAATGCATCAATTAATGAAAAGTAAAAGCCCAGTTTGACTATATTGGACCCTACAATCACGATGGTAAGGTTTGTTTGTCCTAAAACTTCCTGTATCGTGGAATCCGAAACTTCACGAAGCTCATGCCCTAACAATGGTATTTTGTGATTTATGCCCTAAAGCTCACATGTAACACGTTGTACCTGTTCTAAACAACATCCTGAGATCATACAAACACAGAAAAACCGTTATTAATGCATGGATTAAGAGAAACAATTTTGAGACATTTACCAAACCGAAGCAGTGTGGGATGCTTGATCTGCAGCGTTCTGGGATCGTGTAATGATGTGAATCAACCCCTGGGAACTTCAGGAACACGAATGAGTGGCTGGAATAGCTTGAATCTGCCTAGAAATCAAAATACGATTTTGCTAACTTTAAGAGAAATTTGAGAAATTTCTAGGGTTTGTAAGAAGCTGGCTATTTGTGTAAGAGGCTGTAAAAAATCCGTCCCTGTCTTGTAAGAATGCTAAGTATATATAGGAGAGTGTATTAGGTCAAGCATTGAGTGTAAAAATATTGCCTTGAATGCAAAAATATTTAATTGAAAATTTTATCAAATCTTTCCATAAATGGCTCAATCTTGCCTTGATTCTCTTTGCACGAAATTGACAGCTTGTAATGAGCTATCTTGGACCCCGAGCCATGCAAATATCAAGCCCAACTTGCCTTATCTTTTATTTTTATATTTTATTTAATTAAATTTGAATTTTGGATATTTAATTCAAAAATAAATTAAATAAAAAAGGAAGAGGCGTGGCAAGGAGTGTATATGTCATGGATAATCTCAACAACAAATTTTGATCATAAAAACTTAGGCCCATTTAGAAAAAACTTAAATTTGCCAAGTATTTTTCTTCATGTACCTCCTCAAAAATGCTCAACTTGCACAATTTATATCTTGCTCAATTTTCCACATTTTTGGGTGTTTTTGGACTTTTTAGAAATCTCAAGATGTCGTCTAAACATCCCTTTTGGTTTCATCTTCATTGAAGTTTCCATGCTCATGAACACTTCTTTGCAAAAAGATGACTTTTGTTGACTTTTCTAGAAGGACCCATAATGTTTTGATCCATAACTTCCAAATTAAGCATTTCCTACCCAAGCTTGTGAGACATGAAGTTGTAGAGAATTGAATTCTCTTCAAAACGAGCTTTGATGGAGAAATTTCTGATGAATTATGTGAAAGTTATGCTTGCTCAAAGTTCTGTTGACTTTTGTCTAAAGAAGCCCTAATTTGGAAACTTTGACTTTTGATCAGATCTTGGCTGATATATACTATGCTATTCATGCTCTTCATGGTCGAAAGGGGCGTGTCATGGGTTGTATGCCTTTGCTTTATCGTTGGTTCAATACACATTTGCCGAAGAGAGAAGCATTTGTTGATTGTGCTAAAACCATGAAGTGGTCTAGCCGAATCATCGCACTCACTTTGTATGATGTAGTCTAGAATACCATGTCGAGTGGTTCTAAGATCATTATTAGTTGTGGAGAGTTTCCAAATGTACCTTTGATGGGGACTAAGGGTTGCATCAGTTATAATCCTACGCTGGCCCACCGCCAACTAGGATATCCTTTGACCAAAGCACCCACCGTTCGTCAGTTGACGGAAGGTATCTTCTTTGCAAATAATGAGAATTCGGTTTTGCTAAATCGGATTGTTGTGGCATGGGGTTCAGTCCATAAAAGGGGCGCGATTTTCTTTGGTCAAAAAGGAAACTATGCACTTGATTCTTATACAAACTGGTTAAAACATCGGGTCTCCAGGATTCGACTCCCGTACAAAATGGAAGCACCTTTGTATTCCCAATCTGATTCCATGGTCGAAGGCCCGATGCCTGAGTTCGCTATTTCCTCTTCCTTATCCGTTATCTCTCCTCCGGGCTTTGTGCATAGTGAGATTTATAAGCAACTCCAATCGAAAAATTCCATTTTGAAGGAACAGTTACAAGTCCAAGCCATGGATCTAGCATTCTCCCTTCAAGATAAAAAGAGGTTATCCGTCGAGGTCGAGCAGAAAGACCAAGTTTTGAAGGCTCACGACTTACTTGAAGAAACCAAGAGAGTCAAAAGTGGTAATTCCTCTTCTTCTGATCAGATGACAAAAGAGTTTGACAAGATACAAGAGAAGTTGAAGCAGGTGCAGATAGCCAATGGGAAATTGAAAGCCAAGTACGGTAAAGAAATCCGAGTCTTAAAGAAGCAACTCCACAAAGAAGAAGCCGATGCTAAAGAGTCCCTTGAACGGAAGAAAGAACTTGAAGTCAAAATATAGAGTCAATAGGAGTAGGAGATTATCCTTTCTAAAGAGGTCGAAGAATTGAAGACTCAGTTGCTACAGGCTAGAGATGGAGAATATGTAGCATACACCATGTTGAGGGGTCGAGACATTCATGTGGCTAAGTTGGTGGCCGAAATCCAGCTGCTCAAAGCACAAGTGGTCCCTAAATAAGTAGTTGCAAATGTAGTTGATATTATCTGACTCGACGAATCACCGCCAAGCTTGTTGGACGGGGTTCACTCACTATTGTGTTGGTACTAATACTCTACGATTGCGGATTCTCGTATGGTTTTATTTCATCTATGCATTTGGGCAGTTGATTCTCAATTCGATTGTGCGATCGGTCTTGATAATTATTTGTTGTCAATATCCTATCATTATTTGATGTTTGATGAGAAATTGTAGGAATGTCCTGGAAATGATCATTTCATACATCATGCATTACATTCATGCATATACATACATTGTGCATAACAGGTGGTTCACGCTGGTTTTTCTTATCTCTGCATCTGGTGCTTTTCAAAAATTGCTTCTTCAACTTCTTACCGATACAACACCAGGGGGAATTCGAAGAGACAGATGGAACAGATACAGGAAGATATGGCAGATCTGAACACCAGGATGGATATAAGGGTTAATCAGTTGCTCGAGGTTATTCAGAATATGGTTGTTCAACAAACTGAGTTGAGGGCTATAGTTTTGAGAAATGCTGCTGAGGCTAATGAGGGGGGCCAAGCTGTGGTCAATCCTCCTACCAACAACGGCCCTGACAACGACCCGATCGATAATCAAGTTGAGAATGGGGTTATGAATCAGAACAATGGGCTGAATGGAGCTCCGATTGGCGGTCTTACTCAGGGTTTGGCAGGTCATGCAATGAACCAATCTATGCATGTTGATAATGGCAACAGAGTGGTACCCCCACCCATGATCAATCAACAGGTTGAGCAAATCATGGTGCAGCCACAGGTTCGTAGAGGTGTTCCGACCCCTTTACCTCAGGTAGAGGAAGATGATTTGGAGGATTGGTATTTTAACGTTGATGAACAAACTGAGTTTGACAAGAAGTTGTGTAACGCCTGTTTTAATTAATATCATATTATGTTAATATTTTCGAGTTATCGATCGATATTTATTTTCGAGTTATTTGCGACGTTTCGTTCAGTCTAGTTTTTATTCCGTTCGGTTCGGTAAAATATTATTCGGATCCGATATTTAATTCCCCGGAGTTATTTTAATTAATTGAATTAATAATATTATTAGTGTGTTAATTATTAATTAACTTAGGGGTGTGAGGACAAATTTGGTAGGATTGGGTTTTTCACCCTTGGCTAGTAAGACCACACTTTATAAAACCATTATTTCCTCATTCTTTCCATTTTACAAAACCAAAGCCAAAATAGAAACTATGAGGAAAATAGAGGGTTTTGGGAAGAAGAAGAAGAGGAGCAGGAACAAGCATGAGGTTGGGATTTTGTTGAAGCATCTTGCAATCATCCAAGCACTAGAGGTAAGGGGTTTGATTTATCTATCACATATGGTTAGGGTTTGAAAGTTATATTTAGGATTTGGGGAAAAAATTGATAGTTGATTTATAGGGTTTTGGTTGGTTGATCGTTGAAATAGTTGTTCGCGTTAAAAAGTGACGCGCAAGGGAATCGAATCTGAATTCGGATTCTCTAGCTCGAAACGATTTACTCTTTTGATTTGTTTAAAAAGATGCCGCGAGCATCAAGCTTTATTATTTCCAACACAAGAAAAATGATTATGAAAAAGGGGAAAGTTGCAATACCCTCAATTGATATGATATGCATTACGACTAGCGTGAACTAGACGCAACGCATTGGGGAGATTCCGGGCAAGGGGGTTTGTTATATAAAGGGAATAGATGGGGCATCCTAAATATATATAGTTATCTATAGCTTTATATATGAATATGTTTGATATGTTTTTTGTGTTTTAAATTGCTATTTCTATTGTTGGGAAAGTTTCTCCTTTGGATTTTAAGAAAGGGAAGATTATGTGGGATCCTAGGTTTTGTTATTATTGTGCTCGCAAAGATCATTGGGATCTTCTGTATACATATCCCTTAATGGGAATCAGAGCATTTGTAGCTCGGATCTAAAGGGAACTATGGTTTGGTTTGGTTTGAGGGAGAAATAAATTTGCTCGCCAAGGATGAGACCTTGTGCCTACGTATTCTCCAAAGGATGTTGAGAAAGTCAGAGCAATCGTAGTTCCCACTTATGCTAGTGGAAGCAACGAGATGTTATTAAGAGACAAAGACAAATGTCATCTTAATGAAAAATGTATCTAATCTATTTCATCACATACATTTTGAAAGGGTTTGATTGATTAAAATCTTTCATCGTAAGTTATAGGTGTTTTGCTTAAGTATACAAGCGTTACCACTTACGAGTTAAGAAAGATGTTTTTTTGAAAAATGATTGAATCTTTTAATTGTAAGCATTGGGTGTTTTGCTTGAGTGTACAAGCGTTACCACTTACGATTAAGAGATGTTTTTGTTTGAAAAGAGTGTTTGAAAAGAGTTTTTGATTGTATGTGATGTGATAGATGAGATACTTCTTCCATAGAGATGATAAATGTCTAAATCTCGCGAGGAGAAATTGATTGGATTAGGGGGATGCTTTTAAGAAGCCCGTGGGTCCTTGTATTGTAAGCCCAAGAGGAGGCATTCCGAGGGTCATCGAGGGTCCTTGTATTGTAAGCCCAAGATAAGGCATTCTGAGGGTCATCGAGGGTCCTTGTATGAAGCTCAAGATGAAGCTATAGGGTATGGCTGGCTTTGGCTTTAAGAGTGGTTTCACCGGGAAACCATCCTCTTAGGATTTCAAGAGTGATTTCGCCGGGAAATCATCCTCTTAGGTTTCTATCCTAGCGTGGGTGATTCTTTGTATTGGAAGCCCAATAGGAGGCTGTTAAGAGATTTCCTAGTCTCTTTCTTGTTTGATGCCCAAGAGAAGGCTAAATTCAATGAGGAGTTCTTTTGAACGAAGCCCAAGAGGAGGCTAAACTCAGCAGGGGAGTGTTGTCTTATATGAAGCCTAAGCGGAGGCTAAACTCAGTAAATGAGTTTTCTTATATGAAGCCTAAGAGGAGGCTAACTCAGATGAATGAGTTATCTTATACGAAGCCTAAGCGGAGGCTAAAGGGAACCTAGTTGTTATACTAGTTGTTATGTTATAACTGAACAGTTATATAAACAAGTGTATGATATGTGTTCATAAGAGTTTATGAAGGAAATATAAACAAGTGTATAAAACGAGCGTTCAAAGCAAATGTAACTTGATTATTTGCAAGTTTGAAGGTGTACAAGGGAATGAATATGTACGCGAAGGGGTATTTATGTACAAGGAAATGGATATGTACATAGGAAGGTTGGGACTTACACCGTAAGGGAGGCCCATTGGTTTTAAGAGAAGTTTCACCGGGAATAATTCCTCTCTTGATCCCAATGGAATCGGCGTATAAACAAGCGAATGAAAACAAACGAACGAAGTTTGTTATACTTGAATATTTACAAAGATGATTGTATTACGTACAAGGAAAAATTAATATGTACATAAAAAGAATTGGGACTTACACCGTGAGGGAGGCCCATGATCAATTAAGAAATTCGAGGAAAAAACTGGTTCGGTTTTATCTTCAAATCGAGTCGATCATGGAAAAAAGGTGTGTAAGTTTGATGAAATGTTTTGAAAAGTGAAATATATTCACAAGAAGTTTTGAAAAGATTTGAGTTTGAAAGTTTTAAAAGAACATCTTTGAAAAGTATTAAGAATACGTAAAATGTCTTGTTTTCGACTTAATGAAAATATAATCAAAAGAGAATATTTTTGGATTTTTTTGACATAATCATAAAATAGGTATATTAAATGACAAGTGTGCAAAAAACATCTCAAAATGAGAAGTTTTGATTGGTTTTTGAAAGTGTTGAAGTTTGATAGAAAAAGTGAAGAAAACAAGTGGTAAAAATTTGTTTTGGTCTTAAGGAGACTTGAACTCATGACCTTTGGTTTTGAATTGAAAAGTTTTACCACTGAGCCAAGTGCTTGTCTTGTTATTTACACGCTTCCAATTAATTATATGTAAAAACAAGTCTTTGAAATGTTAAAATATATGAAGGAATGTAAAAAAATGACAAAATGGTCTCAGGGGGATTCGACCCCTGGACCATAGGCAAGGCAAAGGAGACATGAAAAGCGTGCTGGCAACCGCTGGGGCGGTAATACATCTGTTCATATATCTCATTCCATGTTATTATATTATAAAACAAATATTTGAATTTCCTGAAAACAAGAAAACGCGCGCAATGTTCTTTCTCTTCATCCAATCTTCATTCAATCATAGATTCTTCGTTTCTTGATAAAATTGAATGATGTAAACATCAAACTTGCTCGTTTTAAACCCAGGGATATGATGGTGATGATTAATTTAATTTATTTTTAGTTTAAAAGGATTAATTCTGAACATGACCAGATGAACCCTAATTCTAAGAATCAACATGAAATCGTGTATGGCTATGGAATTAAGCAATTGATTGAGGGTTAATGATCAGTGATGGTGTAGAAACAAGATGGCCAAGCCATTTTTGAACTGGAAGCTAGAAATTAGAAATTTCAAAGTATGAGTAGCTTACCTCTTCGAACTGAAATCGAAATCACTTTTAGAGGTTTTCCAGTTGTTGTTTAATGATCACTATAGCACCACTGAACCTTATGGAAGGTGTTTGATCACTATGCTTGCTTTGAAATGGTCTGGAACTCTCTACCCAAGTCCAACTGCAGATGCTTGATGTGAGCTTCGAATTTGAGGTTAGAGATGTTACAGTTTATGGATGATGATTTGAATCACTCATATGAAGTGTATGGATGATGTTTGAATGATAAAATCACAGTTAGCATGAGCAAATTAGAAGTTTGGATGTTAAGGCATCTTTTACAAGCTTTGAAATTTTGAACAAAGATTCTGAGTTTGGGTAGTTCTTGTGTTGTTTTTAAGTTTTAGACAAGTTCTATTTAGTGTTTAGAACATGTTAGACACCTAATTTCTCTCAGATTTTGCAAGATTAGCAAATTGCAAAAATCCCTCACTTTGAACTATGAAACTTGAAACTTAAGCAAGAAAGAAGGAAAGCTTAATTTGGATAGCTTTGGTGTAGTTTGAAAATGAGGAAATGACCTCTATTTATAGGCCAAGGTTTCTGAATGATTTGGCAAAGATATCATTGAAGGAAACTTGCAACTTGGTTAAGAGGTAATAATGGAATCTTTTGCATTTAATGCAAAAGTTACTTTTTTTAACCATGGTTAAGTTTTCTTCTTTGATTCAATCCACTTCTCAATCATTCAAACTGATATTTATCAGTTACAAGCTTCCTCTAAGTGATGACAAGGCTTCTAGAAGGAGAAAATGCAAAAAATGACTTATAATTTTGAAACATGTACTTGAAATTCCATGGTTTTGGAGCTCTATGTTTCAAAATCAAAAGTATAGCTAGACAAAATGGTTTTGCAAGTTCTTGGACATTTTGGAAAGCTTGTAACAAGGGCTACAACTTTCGTGTTTTGAGTTTTTTCTGATTCCAAAAGGATCTATGTGAAAAATGGCCATGAAAGTAGGAAAAAACCATGTTTTTTAACACTTGAAATTTTTCTAAGTGTTAGAAATTTTTCAAATTTGACTTTTTTCAAATTTCTTGATTTTTTATGATCATGATGGATCATTTGAAATGTTTTGATGATTGAAAAAGTTTGGTCTTGAAAAAGTTGACCAAAAGTCAAAGTTTGACTTTTCTGAGCAGATGAATTTTTATCAGACGATTCAGAATTTGTCTGATGAAGAAACATGGACTTTGTGATGTTTTGAATCAAGAAATTAGGTCAAGATGTTGCATTGAAGATGTTAAGATCAATCTCCAAGCAAATAGATCATTCATTGATCAGAAAATCAATGATTCACTATCCTCGATAAAAAACCCTAATTGGTCGATTCATGATATGTCATGAGAAAAAGTTGGGAATCTGAGGATCAAATGTTGATGGTTGATTAAGATAGATCACTTGAGGTGATTGGAAATTCAAACCCTAATTGATCACATCTTGAACAGATGAAAATTTGCAGAAACCCTGATTCTGACTTTTAGAAACCACACACGATCTATTCTATTCTGAAACTGTTAGTGATGCAGTGATGCATATGTGAGGTGGTATATTAGGTCAAAAATTGGGGTATGAAAGATGCCCCTATTTAAGTTTCTTTAACCTGAGATATGAAGATGAGGATCTTCGTCTCGATAGGTGTGAAGAGACTTAAATATCAGAATACGCAAATTTTGGACCTAAGATACCAAAAAATGCGAATGATGCAAAATGGTTGCAAAAAGTTCACCCAGGAGATATCAAAGATTGATATATCGGGGGAATAATTGTGAGGATGACTCAATCTTTCTAAGAAAGGAGAATCCTGTTTGTTGGGAAACAAGCAATATGTTTCACTGGGAAAATAGATTCACAATGTAAGTGAATATCTATTTCACTTTGGGAAACGAGGAGATTACCTTCTGTCAGCCCTGTGACAATGTTTAAGGTAAGTGAAAATTATATTACCAATTATCAGCCTTGTGATAGTTTGTGGTAATGGGTTCTAAAGATATTACCAATTATCAGCAAAGTGATAACTATTAACAAGGTAATTCTTGAGAAAAATACTGAGTATTCAGCTTTGTGAATAACAGACAATGATGGAAATAGATCTCAAATGAGTTTCTATTTTCACAGCTATAATCTTGCCAGGGATCTCTCTTTTGAGAAGATGCGGGCATTTCGATTGAAAAGACACAGGTTTTCCCTTTTAGACAAAAAGACAACTGTGGAGATTTTTCTTGAATTTTCATGATTAAACTTGTTAAGAAGAACAATCGTTTTATGATAAGTTTCAAGATGAAAAGGAAATAAGCAGCTCGGATGACGAGGCTATTGCTTATTGTTTGCAGGTAAATTTTTCTGTGAAATCTAGACCTGAATTGATTAGAGACGAGATTCTATCCAGGAATGAACTGGAAAGAAAAGGTCAATCAAGACTTCGTTCCCAATGAGGAATGATCTCAGCTGGGGAACTTGATAGAGAGAAAATTTTTTTTCCTGCTTGGGGATAATCTACTGGAGAGATAACACACCCACACTTGTTTTTGGGAATAAATGCAACCTAAACAAGTGATATAGAAGCAAACATTTGAGAAATGCAGGAATGCATTAATGATGCTATTATGTATGATGAATGCCATGAATTCCATATGCATGCTGACGAGACTTGACAAGACAACAAAAGGTATTTGGGAAAAGGACTACGTCACAGTTCAAACAAATACTCAGCAAAATCTGCAGCGATGGTGTAGACGTTACTGATGATGAATATGAGTTGCATGCTTTAAACTTTCCTGAAAAAGGCATTTCAACGGCAACCTTGTCGGGGATTCTTTTTGGATAAGAATACCGTCCTTTGATGATCTCTTCCGAGGGGAAGAAAACTTCTTTAGCAGTTGTTTTATCCTTCAGAGGTCGAAACACTCATGGAGAAAACTGTTGAAGTTCTTTCTGTGTTCATAGTTAAAAGGAAAATTTCGCTTTTATTTTCAAAATTTTGAAGTAAAATTCATTTAAAACCTCTTCTTTTTTTTAGTTTCAAAAGTGATTTTCTCAATAAAAGCGTTATTTTTGCAAAACAGAATAAAGCAAGAATTGCAAATAAAACCGGCACAAGGCTCAAATTTTATTGATAGAATGGTAATCAGCCAAAGGCGTGATTCCATGAACTATTTACAAGAGTTGGAAATGATAATTTATTGGGAAAATGCTACATTGAAAGCAAATAACCACTATTATCCCTAACAACTTTGAATTCCAACTGTGCTTGTTGCTTTAGAAGATTTGATTGAAGATCCGTTGATGGAAGATTCTTGATTGACGGCACGGATGATGATTACTTTGTCATTTTTGATCCTTAATTTTTGCCTAGATTGCCTTTTCAGGTTTTCAATCTATCAGGATAATTTCTGTTTATTGTCTCTAATTTTTGCCTGGACCGCCTTTTCAGGTTTTCAGTCCACCGAGACGCTCATTTTTGTCTAAGCCGCCCTTTTCGGGTTTTCGACTTACCGAGCTGTTCTTTTGTGTTTTTTAGACAAAGTATTTCTTGACTGCATCAGCATTCACAGGATGCGGGAGTTCATCAACGTCCACGGTTGTGAGTGTCATAGCACCGCCAGAAAAGCTTCTTTTGACAATGTATGGGCCTTCGTAATTAGGAGTCCATTTGCCCCTAGAATCTGGCTGAAAAGACAGAATGTTTTTAAGCACGAGGTCGCCTTCTCGGAATTCACGTGGTCAAACCTTTTTGTCGAAGGCTTTCTTCATCCTTCTTTGATATAGTTGTCCATGACACAGAGCGGTCAGGCGCTTTTCTTTGATTAAGTTCAGTTGGTCGTATCTGCTTTGACACCATTCGGCCTCAGATAACTTAGCTTCCATGAGAACTCTCATTGACAGAATCTTAACTTCTACGGGGAGCACTGCTTCCATGCCGTATACTAGAGAAAAAGGAGTTGCCCCTGTTGATGTACGTACTGAAGTACGATACCCATGTAGAGCAAATGGCAGCATTTTGTGCCAGTCTTTGTAGGTGATGACCATCTTCTGGATGATCCTTTTGATGTTCTTGTTGGCAGCTTCAACGGCGCCGTTCATCTTTGGTCGGTAAGGAGATAAGTTATGATGCTCGATCTTGAATTCCTCACACAGTTCTTTCATCATTTTGTTGTTCAAGTTCGATCCATTGTCTATAATGATCTTACTTGGAACTCCATATCGGCAAATGAGATTATTCTTGATGAACCTCACAACCACTTGTCTTGTAACGTTGGCGTAAGATGCTGTTTCGACCCATTTGGTGAAGTAATCAATAGCCACTAGAATGAAGCAATGTCCGTTGGACGCTTTTGGTTCGATCATCCCTATCATGTCGATGCCCCACATGGAGAAAGGCCATGGGAAGAGAGAACGTTGAGTATAGTCGGTGGCACATGGATCTTATCTGCGTAGATCTGGCACTTGTGACATCTTTTGACGTGTTTATAGCAATGGGATTCCATCGTTATCCAATAGTATCCTGCTCTCAATATCTTTCTGGACATTGCATGCCCATTTGAATGGGTTCCAAAGGACGTTCATGCACTTCGTGAATTATCATGTCTGCTTCGTGTCTGTCCACGCATCTGAGCAAGACCATGTCGAAGTTTCTTTTGTATAGCACATCTTCATTCAGGAAGAAATTTCTAGAAAGCCTCCTTAGAGTTTTCCTATCTTTGTGCGATACCCCGAGTGGGTACTCCTGAGTTTGAAGGAAGCGTTTGATGTCGTGGAACCACGATTTATCATCAAAGACTGCTTTAGTTGCAAACACATATGCAGGTCTTTCAAGGCGTCTAATACGGATCTTAGGCATATCGTTCCAATGGTTGACTTTGAACATGGAGGATAGAGTAGCCAAGGCGTCTGCCATTCGATTCTGATCTCGAGGGATATGGTGCAGTTTGACCTTGTTGAAGAAAGTCAACAAACGTCTTGCATAATCTCTGTAGGGAATGAAACCAAAATGATGAGTTTCATACTTGTCTTTGATTTGATTGATCACAAGGGCTGAATCTCCATATATGTCAAGGATCTTGATCCTCAAGTCGATGGCTTCTTCGATACCCATGATACAAGCTTCATATTCTGCGATCTTGTTGGTACAATCAAATAGTAATCTGGCGGAAAACGGGATATGAGAACCCTCGGGAGTAATGATAACTGCCCCAATTCCATTGCCAAAAACATTAACTGCTCCATCAAAGATTAAGCCCCATCTAGATTCTGGATCAGGACCTTCTTCAGGTAATGGTTCGTCACAATCTTTCATCTTTAAGTACATAACATCCTCGTCAGGGAAGTCGAACTTGAGAGATTGGTATTCGTTGATCGGTTGATAAGCCAAGTGATCGGCGAGAATGCTTCCTTTGACCGCTTTTTGAGCACGGTACTGGATGTCATATTCAGATAATAGCATCTGCCATCGAGCAATTCTTCCTGTTAAGGCAGGCTTTTCAAAGACGTACTTGATTGGATCCATTTTGGAGATTAACCAAGTCGTGTGATTGATCATGTACTGGCGGAGACGTTTCGAAGCCCACACCAAAGCACAACATGTTTTCTCGAGCATGGAGTAACGAGTTTCACAGTCTGTGAACTTTTTACTCAAGTAGTAGATGGTATGCTCTTTCTTACCGGTTTCATCTTGCTGTCCAAGCACGCAACCCATGGAATGTTCTAGCACGGTAAGGTACATGATTAATGGTCTTCCTTCGATTGGAGGAATTAGTATTGGAGGTTATGACAGGTATTCCTTGATACTGTCAAACGCTTTTTGGCAATCTTCTGTCCACACAACCTCTTGATTTTTGCGGAGAAGCTTGAATATCGGCCCACAAGTAGCAGTCATTTGAGAGATAAATCTGGAGATGTAATTCAACCTTCCAAGAAATCCTCTTACTTGCTTTTCTGTATGTGGCGTAGGCATTTCTTGAATAGCCTTGACTTTGTCAAGGTCAACTTCAATACCTCTTTGACTGACGATGAAACCTAGGAGTTTTCCAGATCTTACCCCAAAGGTGCATTTGTTAGGATTCAGGCGAAGCTGAAATTTCCTTAGTCGCTGAAACAACTTCAAGAGATACTCTATATGCCCTTCTTCAGTGTCAGACTTTGCTATCATGTCGTCCACGTAGACTTCGATCTCTTTGTGCATCATGTCATGAAAGAGAGTAGTCATCGCCCTTTGGTAAGTTGCGCCTACATTCTTTAATCCAAACGAAATTACATTGTAGCAAAACGTGCCCCATGGCGTGATGAAAGATGTCTTCTCCAAGTCTTCGAGAGCCATTCTGATCTGATTGTAGCCAGAGAAACCGTCCATGAAAGAAAAGACATTGAACTTAGCAGTGCTATCCACCAGCATGTCGATATGCGGTAGTGGGAAATCATCTTTTGGACTTGCCTTGTTCAAGTCCTGGTAGTCAACACACATTCTAACCTTTCCGTCTTTCTTGGAGATGGGCACTATGTTGGCTAGCCATTAAGGATATTCAGAGGTGACGAGGAAACATGCGTCGAGCTGCTTTTAAACTTCCTTTTTTATTTTGTCGGCCATGTTTGGGTGAACTCTTCTCAGTCTTTGCTTAACTGGCGGACACTCCGGTTTTAATGGCAAGTGATGTTCCACGATGCTGGCATGACTTGGTAGGACCAAGCAAACACATCAACATATTCTTTGAGAAGATCTATCAGTTTGCCCTTGACGTTGCCGTCGAGTAGAGCTCCGATGTTTACTTCTTTTTTGTCTTCCTCAGAACCTAAGTTGATTGCTTCCAAAGGCTCTTTGTGAGGTTGAATGATTCTTTCCTCATGCTTAAGTAGTCGAGAAATCTCATCCGGGATCTCTTCTTCAACTTCTTCCTCGGCGTCAAACACAGGGAATTCAAAGTCGGGAGAGAGCATAGAGTTATTGCGTTCAATGGATTTGTCCATTTATTAACCTGCACGTTTTGATTTATGCTTGATTAATTAACTCTTCTTTTTTCTCTTCTATATATTTTTTTTTTAGAAAAAGTTCATGTGAAAGTGTATGAAGATTATTTATTATTATATTTTTTTTTTGAAGATTGTTTGTTTTTACTTGGTTTTTTGGAATTACCATTTCCAAGAAAAGGGTAAAAACGAAAAACAAACACAAAATGTGGAATCAAAACAACGCTTTTATTTATGATTCACAATATGAAACAGGGCCCTAAATACAAACTCATTTGTCTTGGGCAAGACAAAGAGAAATTATTTAAAAGCTAAACCCTATAAAACATCTCTTCGCTTTGGGCGAGGCGAGAGTTCAAAACAAAAGCAAAATAAACTACTTAGAACTATGAACATCAGTCTGAGCTTTAACAGGCTTCCAATAGTGGCGAACTCCTTGAAAGTCTAGATACTCTGGTAGTTTTCCTTTTGGCTTATTTCTTGTGTATACTTTGGTCATTGGTAGAACAGGCTTTGAATGCCTTTTGTGCTGCTGAAGCAATCTTCGTCTGCTTGATTGATACATCGAGGAGCATAATATGCAGCATATATGCTTTCAAGTGGCATGTATCCTGGATTCTTGGGATGTTCCTTCCAATCTTCTGAGTGGAGAGACTCATTGTCTGCGACGCTTTCCAATTCGTTTCCAGAATTGTCCTCTTGATCTTCGGTAATTACATTGATGTAGTGATAGTTAAAATCTGGCTTAACAAACTCGGTAGATGCGTTAAAGCAGAGATCTTTATTTGGGATCTCAATCTGATGATGAGATCGAGAAGATGTGTATAACTCTTCTGGTTGACTAGGATACTCAAAAGGACCGTCCCATCCAGTTGGTTGGATGTCTTCGATTCTGATCTTTGAGCTTTCAGGTGTAGTGTATTTCACCATGTAGTCAAACTTTCCACTTGGTTCTCCCAAGGTATCCCAAATTTCAGAAGGGATAGGTGGATTTTCATTCTCATTGTTTTGTAGGGACATGTCTTTGAATTGGTCATTCGGAGGATAGAACGACGCGTATGATACTTCCTGGGACACATATTCAGGGCTAGTAAGATAAGTGCTCCAATCTTCAGATCCGAAGAGATCGTCTTCGGATCCTTCATCGATAAGAACGTTAACCTCTTGAAGAACAGGGTTTAAGAAACCCCCACTGTGGAATACTTCTCTGATTGGGCGAAGAGCTTCATCCCTTTGATTGTCTTTAGGAAATACTGGAGCAAATCCGAGCCCGGTCTTTGTCTCGTTGTTGACAGGTTTTATTACTTGTCCCCAACCTGCGGCATTACCGTCTTTCACTATCTGCGCTGCTTCTTTGTAAGAGGAGATAGATGATCTGTTTTTTCTTGTAGATTCACCTTCTAACGAAAGTCCTTGGAACTGTGTCCCTTCATCGTCGTCGGCGGTGATGAAAGAAAAGCTGGACAAATGGCTTACTAGTAAATCTTGTTCACCGATGATGGTTACTAGCTTCCCATTTGTTGTGAAATTCAACTTTTGGTGAAGAGTGGACGTCACTGCTCCTGCTTCGTGTATCCATGGTCGTCCGAGCAAACAACTGTAAGCAGCTGGTACGTCCATGACCTAGAAGGTGATTTGGAAGGTATGCGGACCGATCGTCATTGGAAGGTCGATTTCCCCAATAACAGATTTCCTTGACCCATCAAAGGCTTTGACCACTATATCATTGGATTTCATCGGCATTCCTTTGTAAGATAAACGAGCGAGAGTCGTTTTCGGCATTACATTCAAGGATGAACCGGTGTCTACTAGCACGTTGGACGGAGAGTCATATTGGCAAATCATAGAGATATGCAGGGCCAAGTTGTGATCTTTTCCTTCTTCTGGAAGTTCTTCATCACTGAATCTTAAATTGTTGCAAGCTGTTATGTTTCCTACAATTCCACCAAATTGATCTATAGTCACGTCGTGATCTACATAATCTTGATCTAGCACTTTCATCAAGGCTTCTCGGTGGGCTTCGGAATTCAGAAGTAGAGATAACATTGAAATTTTGGAGGGAGTCTGCATCAGTTGATCTACAACTATGTACTCACTTTTCTTGATTAGCTTCAGAATCTCATCAAAATCTGAGTTGACGTTGGTTCCATCGGACGGACCAACGTTTATGTTTGGATTACCAACAGGAATCCCCATGGGATTCTCGGGAGGTGTATTAACTAGATTATGTCCAACAGCGGGAACAACGGGTTGCTTTGGTGGTAAAGGGGTGTACACACGTCCACTTCGCGTCACTCGTTCGATTTCAGCGATGTTAACAACAGCTGAAAGAGTTGGTATGGGTTTTCCTTTCCCATCTTCTATCATAGTTGCACTGTATTGGTAGGGAATTGCTTTGTCAGAGTTGTAAGGAACAAGACCAGGTAAACAGATCACCAAAGGAGATTTTGAAACTTTTGGACCGTTGTACTCGACTTCTACACACTTGGGCTCATTGAAACAGGGGATAATGACGTTTACTTTGGGAATTTCCGAGTTGATATGTGAGACTAAAAGCTCATGCGGATAATGCCCTACCATATTAACGTCATAATCGTTTCTGTTTCTGAAGATCTGGATATCGCCAATGTCTATTAGCCGTTGAATGTCTACTCTCACAGTTGGACATCCTCGAAAATCCCTGAAGCAGATTTTGCAGGCTATATAGTTATGTTTAGTGAAGGCGCCCATTGTACTGTATGTATCATGGAGCTGTACCAAGCTTTCTCTTATCATATTTATGTCAGTGATAAGATATCGATCGGTATCCCTTAGTATTAAATTCACGGTATGTCCACTGTGATTGGGAAGCGGATTTGCTTGCAAGTTTGGATTTACATTCCTGAAGGAGAGAAGATTAGTCCTTACTAACCTTTGTACTTCGGCTTTTAGTGCTATGCAATGCTCGGGATCATGACCCGGTGCTCCTTGATAAAAAGGGTAAGACACGTCTGCTTTGTACCACCAAGGTAATTTTTCTGGTACTGGAGGTGGTGACCTTGTTTGCACAAGATTCCTTTCTATCAAGGCAGGATATAATTCTGTGTACGTCATTGGAATTGGATCAAACTGCGAGATCCGAGGTGCACAGTTTTGATTGTTGAATTGCTGAGCCTGTTGTCGAGGCTGTTGAGTTTACTGGAAGTTCGAGGTAATACCCATGTTTGAACTTGCATTAACAACTGGTGCTATTGTGGCTACCTGTTGTCGGTAACTAACATTTTTCCTTGGTTTCCCTCAGGATACCATTCCTACGTCATGTTCCTTTTTCTTCGGGAAGCTGGTTCCAACCTTCTTGTTTCCGCTTGAAGACCCTATTTCTCTGGTTAGGCGTCCTTTTCAGACTCCTTCTTCTAGTCGCATTCCCATGCTTACCATTTCGGTGAAATCTCCGGGAGCGCTAGCGACCATGCGTTCGTAGTAAAATGGGCCAAGTGTGTTCAGGAAGACCTTGGTCATTTCTTTCTCCTCTAACGGTGGATTGACTTGGGCAGCAATTTCCCTCCAACATTGGGCGTATTCTTTGAACGTCTCTTTTTCCTTTTGAGACATGGAGCGGAGTTGATCTCGATCTGGAGCCATGTCCAAATTGAATATGTACTGTTGGACAAAGGCTTCGCCTAGGTCATTGAATGTCTGGATATTTGCACTATCTAGCCCCATGTACCACTTCAGTGCGGCACCGATGAGATTGTCTTAGAAATAGTGAATGAGCAATTGGTGATTGTCATTATATGTAGACATCTTCCTAGCGTACATTGTAAGATGACTCTGCGGGCAAGAATTTCCTTTATATTTCTCAAAGTTAGGGACTTTGAACTTAGCGGGTATCCTTACACGAGGAACTAGGTACAGATCATGGGCATTCTTCCCAAACAATTCCTTACCACGGATTGTTTTGATCTCAAGCTGCATCTTATGGAATTGTTCCTGGAGATTCTCCATTTGGCCACGAGGATTCGTGTTGTTGCCTGGGTAATGATAGACTTCTTCGTCCGCAGTAGCGTGAACTACAGAAGCTGAGTTGGTCATGATCGGTTGAGAAACCGTCATAGTGACTTGCGGAAAGGTTACTCCATGCTGCGGAGTAAATGCTGAGTTCTGTAAAGTAGGAACCTCAATCGTGGTTGCCTGTACTTCAGAAGTGGGTTGACGAAATCCGATGCCGAAATTGAAAGGCATGCCCCATGGATAACCTTCTGGCATACTGAAGAGAGGATTACTGACTGCAACAGCTGAAACTGGAGTAGTAGTGATCTCTGAAATCGTTGCCTGATTTTGACTGCTCAATGTTGCTTGCTGACTTTGCGTAGTTGCCAACGAACTTACCAAAGAAGTGAGTCTCTCCACCTCTTCCTGAAGTGTTGTCACTGTGCTACGTAGCTCAACATTTTCTTGTTCAAAATCATCCATTATTTTCCTTCTCTTTGAACGAGTATTGTATCTGTGTGTTGACTGTGAGCGTAGTCGAGAAACTCTAAGACGCGACAGCTTGACGATCTTTCTCTCTGGAAAATTTCCAAAAGATAAGATTCCAAACAACAAACTCGATATGCAAAGTATGATGCATGATTATGAATGCAAAGAGAAAAGAATTTCCAAAGAATTTATACTAAAAGAGAAATTTCTAGCAAATATTTGGATGGAAAACACTTATTTTATTAATTATTGAAAGAAGATTACAACAATTTTTTAGTTTTTGAGCATAGCTCTTACAATGATAAAATAAATGATAAAGCTAAAGCTAAACTAATTAATCGTCCTCGTCGGATGAAGAACCAAAGGCTTGATGTAGCTTCAACTTCATGATTTCTTTCCCAAAGTGAGCTTTCAGTTCAGCTTTCTCGGCTTTAAGCTTGTTGATGACTTTCTTCCACTCGTCAGGAGCAGGATTGCTGGTTGTTATTTCCTCAAGCTTTGTTTTTCTTTCTTTGATGTATCTTTTGATCGTGTTATATTTCCGACGAATCTTCTCATCTTTCTCCATGAGCCATTCATCTTGGAAGTAGAGCGTCTTTTCATGATCTTTGACCTGCTTCTTAAGCTTCTCGTTTTTGAGATCAGTCTTAAAGAACTTGTCTTCCAAAGCTTATTTCTCAAACCTCATCTTGGCCAAAGCTTCTTGGTAATCTCCCATAGTTTCAACGGGAAAAGTGGTTGATTTGGAAGCTGTTGAGAACATAGGTTCTTCATAAGCATAAGGCATTCGAAATTCCTTTGCTCTTTTCTTTACCCAGGAAGTGTAGATTTCCATGGCTACGCAATTTCTTGCATTACCCTTTCCTTTCCTTCGGATGTGGTGCCAAGCTCTTATCATTCTGGCTTTCAAACCTTGGGAATCTTCCCCTTCATGATAAAAGTAGCTTTCTACTGTAAAACCAAGGGGTTTACTAGAGTTTGCATACCCGAGTTGACGTCTTTCTAAGAATGGGTTGTAGTTGATTCCTCCTTTCGTACCAATGAGAGGTACGTTGGCAAATTCTCCACAGCTTTCCATGATTTCCATCTCATTGTTTGCCAAGGTATACCAATGGATATCGTCGTTTGTAAGAGACATGAGCCTTCGAGACCAATGCCAATCGTTTTTGTTTTCACAGAAGATAGGAGATTTAGGCAAGTGTGAGACAATCCATTTGAAAAACAGAGGTACACAACACACAATAGCTCCATGTCCTTGACGATTCCTATGATGAATGGAGAAATATGTGTCACCAAGCAAAGTGGGAACGAGATTTCCAATCAGAAAGATCCTTATGGCGTTGATATCAACGAAACCTGGGACGTTGGGAAACAACACCAATCCATAGATGAGTAAAGCTAAAACAGCTTCAAAGACTACCATACTACCGGCTTCAGAGAATTTAACAGCCTTCTCCATTAGGAACTTTGAAGTTAGTCCTAAGAGTTTTCCTTTGGTAGTTAGGTTTTTGTCTATCTCAGATTTCTTTAAGTTAGTCATTGTTGCCATGACTGGTGACTTAGGAATGGCTTCCAAACCATTGAAAGGCACCTTATCTGATACTGAGATACCTAGGATGTGTGCGTACTCTTCCAAAGTAGGCATCAACTGATAGTCAAGGAAAGTGAAACAGCGATAGACTGGATCGTAAAACTGAACGAAAGTTTTGAGAAGTCCTTCATCAACGTTAGTGTTCAGAATAGTTAAAAGAGTTCCATAGCGTTTTCTGAAATCCGAGGGATCTTCTACCAAGGATGCTAACTCTTTTAACTTTCCTACATCAGGAATTCTAAAACTGTATTTCTTGGTAAATCTTCCTCTGACGTCCATCACTCTAACCTAAAATATTTACAAAGAAAAATCTCTAAATTCTTTGGAAATGGGAAGAGAAATGAAGTTTTTGAATGAATGCATGAATGCTACAAACATGGTTAGTGGTTATACACACGTTCAAGCGTTCGAAGTCACGAGCATGAGGCCAACGATAAGAACCAAACGTGGTTTAAGTTCTAAGGGCTTATTCATCTGTGAAACGGGTTCTACTGATAATACAGGTTCAACGGTGAAATATTATCGGATTTGTTGAATACTCAAAGTCCAATAATATTTTTCAAGAAAAAATCGCCTGATCGTAGTCTCGCATGACAACTATTCTAAGTTGACGCCTGAATAGTTTCTGCACTACATCCTAAATAGCCAGGATGGGTTATGTGTTCTACAACCACTCAGCTTCGTAAGTTCTCTCGAAAGTAAAATGTCTTCGCAAATACTTGCTAAACACAAATACTCCTAAGACAACCTCCACTGAGAGAGGGATCTCAAATTAACTTAGTAAGTACTGAAACTTCCCACAAGTTAATAGGACTATACCCCCACCTAGATCTTAAAATGTTTCTTAAATCCGGGTTAGGATTTCTTTCCATCAGATGAAATCGCGAAAACACATAATAAAGAGAAACAAACATATGCACATATGAAAGCTTAACCCCTTTTTCATCTTTTTGAAAACAAAAAAATCTTGGTGCTCTTGAGCAGAGTCACAATTTTTTTGAAAATAAAAGTTTAGCGTACTCCCCAGCAGAGTCGCCATTTTTTCTGTTCGCGTTTAAAAGTGACGCGCAAGGGAATCGAATCTGAATTCGGATTCTCTAGCTCGAAACGATTTAATCTTTTGATTTGTTTATAAAGATGCCGCGAGCATTAAGCTTTATTATTTCCAACACAAGAAAAATGATTATGAAAAAGGGGAAAGCTGCAATACCCTCAATTGATATGATATGCATTATGACTAGCGCGAACTAGACGCAATGCATTGGGGAGATTCCGGGCAAGGGGGTTTGTTATATAAAGGGAATAGATGGGGCACCCTAAAAATATATAGTTATCTATAGCTTTATATATGAATATGTTTGATATGTTTGTGTGTTTTAAATTGCTATTTCTATTATTGGGAAAGTTTCTCCTTTGGATTTTAAGAAAGAGAAGATTATGTGGGATCCTAGGTTTTGTTATTATTGTACTCGCAAAGATCATTGGGATCTTCTGTATACATATCCCTTAATGGGAATCAGAGCATTTGAAGCTCGGATCTAAAGGGATCTATGGTTTGGTTTGGTTTGAGGGAGAAAGAAATTTGCTCGCCAAGGATGAGACCTTGTGCCTACGTATTCTCAAAAGGATGTGGAGAAAGTCAGAGCAATCGTAGTTCCCACTTATGCTAGTGGAAGCAACGGGATGTTATTAAGAGACATAGACAAATGTCATCTTAATGAAAAATGTATCTAATCTATTTCATCACATACATTTTGAAAGGGTTTGATTGATTAAAATATTTCATCGTAAGTTATAGGTGTTTTGCTTTAGTGTACAAGCGTACCACTTACGAGTTAAGAAAGATGTTTTTTTGAAAAATGATTGAATCTTTTAATTGTAAGCATTGGGTGTTTTGCTTGAGTGTACAAGCGTTACCACTTACAATTAAGAGATGTTTTTGTTTGAAAAGAGTGTTTGAAAAGAGTTTTTGATTGTATGTGATGTGATAGATGAGATACTTCTTCCATAGAGATGATAAATGTCTAAATCTCGAGGAGAAATTGATTGGCTTAGGGGGATGCTTTTAAGAAGCCCGTGGATCCTTGTATTGTAAGCCCAAGAGGAGGCATTCCGAGGGTCATCGAGGGTCCTTGTATTGTAAGCCCAAGAGAAGGCATTCCGAGGGTCAACGAGGGTCCTTGTATGAAGCTCAAGAGGAAGCTATAGGGTATGGCTGGCTTTGGCTTTAAGAGTGGTTTCACCGGGAAACCATCCTCTTAGGATTTCAAGAGTGATTTCGCCGGGAAATCATCCTCTTAGGTTTCTATCCTAGCGTGGGTGATTCTTTGTATTGGAAGCCCAATAGGAGGCTGTTAAGAGATTTCCTGGTCTCTTTCTTGTTTGATGCCCAAGAGAAGGCTAAAATCAATGAGGAGTTCTTTTGAACGAAGCCCAAGAGGAGGCTAAACTCAGCAGGGGAGTGTTGTCTTATATGAAGCCTAAAAGGAGGCTAAACTCAGTAAATGAGTTTTCTTATATGAAGCCTAAGAGGAGGCTAACTCAAATGAATGAGTTATCTTATACGAAGCCTAAGCGGAGGCTAAAGGGAACCTAGTTGTTAGACTAGTTGTTATTTTATAACTGAACAGTTATATAAACAAGTGTATGATATGTGTTCATAAGAGTTTATGAAGGAAATATAAACAAGTGTATAAAATGAGCGTTCAAAGCAAATGTAACTTGATTATTTGCAAGTTTGAAGGTGTACAAGGGAATGAATATGTACACGAAGGGGTATTTATGTACAAGGAAATGGATATGTACATAGGAAGGTTGGGACTTACACCATAAGGGAGGCCCATTGGTTTTAAGAGAAGTTTCACTGGGAATAATTCCTCTCTTGATCCCAATGGAATCGGCGTATAAACAAGCGAATGAAAACAAACTTACGAAGTTTGTTATACTTGAATATTTACAAAGATGATTGTATTATATACAAGGAAAAATTAATATGTACATAAAAAGAATTGGGACTTACATAGTGAGGGAGGCCCATGATCAATTAAGAAATTCGAGGAAAAAACTGGTTCGGTTTTATCTTCAAATCGAGTCGATCATGGAAAAAAGGTGTGTAAGTTTGATGAAATGTTTTGAAAAGGTTTTGAAGATGATTTTGAAAAGTGAAATATATTCACAAGAAGTTTTGAAAAGATTTGAGTTTGAAAGTTTGAAAAGACCATCTTTGAAAAGTATTAAGAATACTTAAAATGTCTTGTTTTCGACTTAATGAAAATATAATCAAAAGAGAATATTTTTGGATTTTTTTGACATAATCATAAAATAGGTATATTAAATGACAAGTGTGCAAAAAATCATCTCAAAATGAGAAGTTTTGATTGGTTTTTGAAAGTGTTGAAGTTTGATAGAAAAAGTGAAGAAAACAAGTGGTAAAAATTTGTTTTGGTCTTAAGGAGACTTGAACTCATGACCTTTGGTTTTGAATTGAAATTTTTTACCACTGAGCCAAGTGCTTGTCCTTTTATTTACATGCTTCCAATTAATTATATTTAAAAACATGTCTTTGAAATGTTAAAATATATGAAGGAATGTAAAAAAATGACAAAATGGTCTTAGGGGGATTCGACCCCTGGACCATAGGCAAGGCAAAGGAGACATGAAAAGTGTGCTGGAAACCGCTGGGGCGGTAATACATCCGTTCATATATCTCATTCCATGTTATTATATTATAAAACAAATATTTGAATTTCTGGAAAACAAGAAAACGCGCGCAATGTTCTTCCTCTTCATCCAATCTTCATTCAATCATAGATTCTTCGTTTCTTGATGAAATTGAATGATATAAACATCAAACTTGCTCGTTTAAACCCAGGGACATGATGGTGATGATTAATTTCATTTATTTTTAGTTTAAGAGGATTAATTCTGAACATGACCAGATGAACCCTAATTCTAAGAATCAACATGAAATCGTGTATGGCTATGGAATTAAGCAATTGATTGAGGGTTAATGATCAGTGATGGTGCAGAAACAAGATGTCCAAGCCATTTTTGAACTGGAAGCTAGAAATTACAAAGTTCAAAGTATGAGTAGCTTACCTCTTCGAACTGAAATCGAAATCACTTTTAGAGGGTTTCCAGTTGTTGTTTAATGATCACTATAGCACCACTGAACCTTATGGAAGGTGTTTGATAACTATGCTTGCTTTGAAATGGTCTGGAACTCTCTACCCAAGTCCAACTGCAGATGCTTGATGTGAGCTTCGAATTTGAGGTTAGAGATGTTATAGGTTATGGATGATGATTTGAATCACTCATATGAAGTGTATGGATGATGTTTGAATGATAAAATCACAGTTAGCACGAGCAAATCAGAAGTTTGGATGTTAAGGCATCTTTTACAAGCTTTGAAATTTTGAACAACGATTCTGAGTTTGGGAAGTTCTTGTGTTGTTTTTAAGTTTTAGACAAGTTCTATTTAGTGTTTAGAACATGTTAGACACCTAATTTCTCTCAGATTTTGCAAGATTAGCATATTGCGAAAATCCCTCACTTTGAACTATGAAACTTGAAACTTAAGCAAGAAAGAAGGAAAGCTTAATTTGGATTGCTTTGGTGTAGTTTGAAAATGAAGAAATGACCTCTATTTATAGGCCAACATTTCTGAATGATTTGGCAAAGATATCATTGAAGGAAACTTGCAACTTGGTTAAGAGGTAATAATGGAATCTTTTGCATTTAATGCAAAAGTTACTTTCTTTAACCATGGTTAAGTTTTCTTCTTTGATTCAATCCACTTCTCAATCATTCAAACTGATATTTATCAGTTACAAGCTTCCTCTAAGTGATGACAAGGCTTCTAGAAGGAGAAAATGCAAAAAATGACTTATAATTTTGAAACATGTACTTGAAATTCCATGGTTTTGGAGTTCTATGTTTCAAAATCAAAAGTATAGCTAGACAAAATGGTTTTGCAAGTTCTTGGACATTTTGGAAAGCTTGTAACAAGGGCTACAACTTTCGTGTTTTGAGTTTTTTCTGATTCCAAAAGGATCTATGTGAAAAATGGCCATGAAAGTAGGAAAAAACCATGTTTTTTAACACTTGAAAATTTTTCTAAGTGTTAGAAATTTTTCAAATTTGACTTTTTTGTTGAATTTTTTTTCAAATTTCTTGATTTTTTATGATCATGATGGATCATTTGAAATATTTTGATGATTGAAAAAGTTTTGTCTCGAAAAAGTTGACCAAAAGTCAAAGTTTGACTTTTCTGAGCAGACGAATTTTTATCAGACGATTCAGAATTTGTCTGATGAAGAAACATGGACTTTGTGATGTTTTGAATCAAGAAATTAGGTCAATATGTTGCATTGAAGATTTTAAGATCAATATCCAAGCAAATAGATCATTCATTGATCAGAAAATCAATGATTCACTATCCTCGATAAAAAACCCTAATTGGTCGATTCATGATAGGTCATGAGAAAAAGTTGGGAATCTGAAGATCAAATGTTGATGGTTGATTAAGATAGATCACTTGAGGTGATTGGAAATTCAAACCCTAATTGATCACATCTTGAATAGATGAAAATTTGCAGAAACCCTGATTCTGACATTTAGAAACCACACACGATCTATTCTATTCTGAAACTGTTAGTGATGCAGTGATGCATATGTGAGGTGGTATATTAGGTCAAAAATTGGGGTATGACAATAGCATAGGAAGGTTGAGTTAGGAGTATAGATTATTGAGTGTTTCTTTGCTAGTAGTAAAAATGGAAGTGATAAATGGAAATGAAAAAGAAAAGAAAATTTTTAAGAGAAAAACCAGAAAACCTGCGTTTATTGTAAACTGGAAGAAGAATGTTGGAACGATGAAGATGAGACGAAATTTCTATTTTTCTGTAATCTGTATGTTGGTTTTCTATTTTCTGCAGAATTGCTTTCTGCATAATTTTTCACTGATTGCCTCTGTTTCTCTTTTATTTCCTAATTCAATATAATACTAGTTAGTGTTAATAAAATATAATTAGGACTTAAGTTAGCCGATTAAATTTGGAACCCGATTATGTTCCGATTTTCCGATTCTGGTAAATTCGACGACGGAGCAAGTTACTCCGAATTCAACGAAAATTGACGTGCTAGCTAAGTTTGACGTGTAGAACGTAGTGGTGAGGTTAGTTTTTAGAAATTACGAGTTTTTACGAGTTGACCTGAAATAGGCCAATTTACGGTTAAATTGAATCGAATTGCGTTTTAGTAGATTTAAGACACGTATGGACAATCCGATTGCGATGTTGACGATTATGATTAATGCCGGTTATTAGGAATAGCTTTCGCGATGATTATAGGTGTTTGACTATTTTTCCATATTTGGAATTTAATGAACGAATTGATAATGATGTGGTGTGATTAAACATGATGTTTGCGACAATGTATTTATTAATGAATACTTGATGATATGCGATGCGATGATATATGTCTTTGTACATGATGATGTGATGATTATATTGAGGTTGTTAATAAATGCTTCCGATTTGTGAATGCATGATTTTTGATGATGATGAATTGTTTGGTGATGTTTTGCATAATGCAAATATGATGCGATGATATATTTATCTTTATGTGGATAAATTATGGTGATGTGGGCTTTATGCCAATCTTGATGAGCGATGATGATGTTTTTGTTTGTGTTGTTTTATTGTTGAGTCACATACATTGCATTGGCGACGAGGGCTTTTATGCCAAGCGACGAGGCTTTTATGCCAAGCGACGATGGGCTTTATGCCAAGTGTTCCTAATTATGGACAAAGCGACGGGTACCACATGCATAACATAGTCGTGTCTCATGGAGTCAGTTATGTTTACGTTTGAGTTGTTTGATATTGGGTTTTAATTGATGGATGATGTTGAATTGCGATGATATATGATGCTTTGTTTGGTGATGATCTTTATGATGAACATGAAATGAATATGACTTGATAATTTCATGATAACTTTGATGAAATGCTTAATGCAAATATGATGTGATGATGTTTGTGACGATGGGCTTTTATGCCAAAAGCGATGATGGGCTTTAGCCAATTTGTGATGATTTTATTTAGGTTGCTTATGTTATTAGCATTGTTTGATGTTGTTGGTTGATGTTGTTGTTTATGATTGCCGTGTTGATTAATGACATATTGACTTGTGATTATTTCGTGTTGGTGAAAGTTTATGTGTTGTTGTGATGATTTATGTCGATGAGGTTATGACGATAAAGTGTTGAATTATACACATTAGAATGACGATCAAAGTAAGTGAGAGTTAGATATGTGTTGGAATGCACTTACTAACCTATATCTTTTATAATTCCAATACTATATATATATGCTATCATGCCTTTAATTATGTGTTTTGGAGTATCTCACCCTTTACTTGTTTCGCCGTTATCTTTATACTGGTAACGTGCAGGTTATGAAGACGGAGATTATAGCTGCTATCAGTTGAGTCGGTGTCGCTCTGATACGTAGCACTCGGGGGGGATTAGTTATGTTGTCTTGTTGTTGTTCTTTTGTTGTTTTTCCTTTTGTAAATAAGAATCATACTTTATGAAAATATGATTTGTTAAGGAAGTTTAATTAAGAAGATGTTTTGATTTTTATGAATTAATTTATGATTTCCGACGATGCTATGTATCTGAGATTTATAATTTAAAGCAAATTGTTTAAAGTGATTTGGTTTTGATGGTGTGAAGCCTCAATATTTAATTTATGAAATTTTAAATTACTCTGATTTTTGCATATAAAACCTTGGGTAATATTGGGATGTTACAAGTTGCGTATGCTCGAGGAGCATATGTGCGCTTTTGAGAACCAAGGGGTTGTGGGTTTTGATATGACTGATTTGGGACTTGTGCCAGGAGTGAAGATTCCTCCTAAATTCAAGGTGCCTGAGCTGATCAAGTACAAGGGGAATACTTGCCCCAAGACTCACATAAGATCTTATTATCGGAAGATGTCTGCGTACTCTAAGGATGAGAAGCTCCTGATGCACTTCTTTCAGGATAGCTTGGTCGGTGGTCCTTTGGATTGGTACATGAGTCTCGAGAGTTCTCGTATTCGAACTTGGAGAGACCTAGTCCAAGCTTTTGTGCTGCAATATCAGTTACAAAATTCAGTTACAGGGACATGGCTCCGACTAGAACTCAGTTACAAAATTTGTCTCAAAAGGCTAATGAATCATTCAAAGAATACGCGCACAGGTGGCGCGAGATAGGGGCGAAAGTCCAGCCCCCTATGGTGGAGCGTGAAATGGTGGATTTATTCGCTGGCACTCTACAAGGGCAACACTATGCAAGTTGCAATATGTCTGGATCCTTCGCGGACATGGTGATGTTTGGTGAACACATTGAAATTGGAATTAAACTGGGGAAGATCCAAGACACTAGTGTTGACAGAGGCCAAGCTAGTGGTGCCAAGAAAGCTTTTGGTGGGTATAAGAAGAAGGAAGGTGAATCCAGCGCCTTGTATGGCAGAAAGGGAAAGGGTAGATACCGTGAATCTGATCATCAGGTTGCAACCGTAACCATCCCTACTAAGACAGCATCTCAGCAGCAAGCTTATGCGCCTCCAACGAACAATTGCCAGCCGAGAGTGCAGAGGAAATTTGACCCATTGCCCATGTCACTTGCCGACATCCTCGCCTATCTACAACAATTGAAAATGGTTGAACTTCGTACTTTGATGATTGATCCAAACAGGCTACCCAGGAACTTTGATCCTAATGCCTATTGTGCCTTCCATTCTAATGCGCAGGGGCATACTTTGGAAAACTGTTATGCCTTTAAATGTAAAGTGCAGGATCTGTTGGATTCAGAGGCTATCAATTTTGGTCCGCCACCGACGCCAAACGTCATTCAGGAGCCGTTGCCTTCTCATGGTGGCGCTGCCACTAATGCAATTTGTGATGATGAAGGTTCCGACCTAATTATGAATGTTGATCAGCTGACTGTCCCCTTGATATGGGTGAAAGAACAATTGTTGGTACAGGGGGAACTTCTCGGGTGTGACCCTGATTGTAAAGATTGTTTGGTATAGTACGACGGTTGTAGTTCTTTAAGGAAGGAAATTCAAAGTCTGATTGAGAAGAAGGTCTTGCAGTATAAGCGAGTGGTTGTAAATTCCCGAAACGCTGCAAATGAGATTGATGTTGTAACCATTCCGGTTCCTCCAAAGAAAATTCCGATAATTATTCTAGTGCCTGCTAAGAGGTCCTCTGTTACTATCACTTTGCCAGGTCTTGTTCCATATTCTGATGAAAAAGCTATCTCGTGGCATTATGGTGCTCAGTTTTACCGTAATGGGAAGAGGTTGAATGTCGACTCTCCATCAGATAAAGATAAAGACAAGCCTGAAGTCGACGACATTGTGGGCGAGAGTAGAATGATCCGTAGCGGTCGGATTTATCCTGCTCCAGAAGCAAATGCTGAAACCCAAGCTAGGGCGAAAGCAAAAGGAAAATGGGTTGTGACCGAGGGCAATGAGTCGGCTCCGAAAGCTCCAACGCCTATTTTGAACCCGGATTTGGCTAAAGACGTGACTGAGCTTATGAGGTACATTCGGAAGAGTAATTATAAGATCATCGATCAGCTTGGTCAAACGCCTGCAAAGATTTCCATCTTGGCCCTATTGAGAGATTCTGAGCCTCACAGGAACGCCTTGATGAATTTGTTGGGAACTTCTTTTGTGCCCCAAGAGATCTCCGTTAATCAGTTCGAAGGTATTGTGAATAGCTTCTCCCCAAGCAATGGTTTGGGTTTCACTGATTATAATTTTCCTCCCGAAGGAAGAAACCATAATAAACTCTTCACATCTCCATGGAAGTCATTCATACAACTTTGTCCCGTGTGCTGGTCGACACGAGATCATCTCTCAATGTACTCCCGAAGTCTGCATTGATGAAACTTGATTATGATGGAGTCGTGCTTAGGCCAAGCGATTTGGTCGTCAAGGCCTTTGATGGTTCTAGAAGGTCCGTGTTTGGAGAAGTAGACTTGCCATTGAAAATAGGCCCACAGATATTCAAAGCGACTTTCTTTGTTATGGATATTAATCCGTCTCACTGCAGTCTACTTGGTCGCCCTTGGATTCATGGGGCAGGTGCTGTCACTTCGACCCTGCACCAAAAGCTGAAGTTCCTGGTTAATGGGAAAGTGGTCACTATCTGCGGAGAAGAGGAGTATGTAGTCAGTTGTTTGAGCTCTTTCCGCTACGTGGAAGTTGAGGGGAAATTCATGAGACTCCTTTTCAGGCGTTTGAGACTGTTCAAGTTATCAAGACTCCTCGTGCTGAGGTTAAAATGCCAGAGGTCTCTATGACATCATACCGTGAAGCTCGTGCTATTGTTGAATCGGGACACCCTGAAGGTTGGGTAGAGTCCTGGAGCTCCCAACTCAGAAGGATAAGAAGGGTTTGGTTATATGCTTGGAAAAGCGCCGTTGGTTATTCCTGCACGTCCAAAGATCCCTCTGTCGATTCAGTTTGTCAGAGGAGGTGTTCAGTTTGAAGATGTTGACACCATTGGGGTTGAGACCGACATTGAATGCTGTATGGATCAGTGGATTTATCCTACTACTCCCGGGCAAGAGTCAGCTAACTGGTTTGCTGAAGATATCACCATCGTCACTCGTCTTCAAGAGTAATTTTCCTTTGTTTTCATCATGTAATAATTCCTACACTCTGCTCAAGGTGTAGTGAATCATGTTGTAGGGCCATCAATGTTTTGAATCTTCAAAGTTTATCATCAATAAAGGACTTTTTTTTTGCATTCAAACATTTTGTTCATTGTCCCTCTTTTACGTTTTACAAATTTAACATTGGCAATGTGATCTTTATTTTTCTCTTTTAATCTAAAACTAAAACAAGAAAATAAAATCGACCATGCAGATCTTGTTCCCCATTATTCCGAGATTTCAATGGTAATGACTTTTCTATGGCTACTTATGACTTCGAAAATTCGATCTATCAAGCCAATGAAGAAGCTGAAGAAGATTGTGAAGTTCCCGAAGAGTTAGCTAGATTGTTGAGGCAAGAGGAAAAGTCTATTCAGCCACACAAAGAGACTTTAGAAGTGAATAACTTGGGTACTGAGGAGGTCAAGAGAGAAGTCAAGATTGGGGCCGCCTTAGAAGAGAGTGTCAAGCAGAGATTAATTGAGATGCTATGAGAATATGCGGATGTCTTTGCTTGGTCTTATGAAGATATGCCTAGGATGGATACTGACATTGTTATGCACAAGTTGCCCTTTAAAGCAGATTGTCTGCTTGTAAACAGAAACTCCGTCGAACTCATCCCTAGATGTCGAGGAAGATTAAAGAAGAAGTTCAAAAACAATTTGATGCTGGTTTTCTGAAAGTTGTTTCTTATCCTCCGTGGGTTGTGTTCGCGTTAAAAGGTGACGCGCTAGAGGATGCGAACGTGAGTTCGGATTCTCTGGCACGCAACGATTTAAATCTTTTGATTTGTTTATAAAGATGCCGCGAGCATCAAGCTTTATTATTTTCAACACAAGAAAGATGATTTAATGATTATGAAAAAGGGGAAAGCTGAAATACCCTCAATTGATATTGGTATGCGTAACGACTAGCGCAAACTAGACGCAACGCATTGGGGAGATTCTGAGTAAGGGGGATTGTTATATAAAGGGAATAGATGGAGCACCCTAAATATATATAGTTATCTATAGCTTTTATATATGAATATGTTTGATATGTTTGTGTGTTTTAATTGCTATTTCTATGATTGGGAAAGTTTCTCCTTTGGATTTTAAGAAACAGTAGATTATGTGGGATTCTAGGTTTTGTTATTATTGTGCTCGCAAAGATCTGTGGATCTTTTGCATACATATCCCCTAGTGGGAATCATAGCATTTGTAGCTCGGATCTACAGGGTTCTATGTTTTGTTTGGTCTGAGAGAGAAAGAAATTTGCTCGGCAAGGATGAGACCTTGTGCCTACGTATTCTCAAAAGGATGTTGAGAAAGTCAGAGCAATCGTAGTTCCCACTTATGCTAGTGGAAAGCAACGAGATGTTAGTAAGAGACAGACAAATGTCATCTTAATGAAAAATGTATCTAATCTATTTCATCACATACATTTTTGAAAAGTTTGACTGTTTGAAATCTTTCATCGTAAGTGTTAGGTGTTTTGCTTGAGTGTACAAGCGTTACCACTTACATGTTTAAGAAAGATGTTTGAAAAAGATGATTGAATCTTTTAACTGTAAGTATTGGGTGTTTTGCTCGAGTGTACAAGCGTTACCACTTACTGTTAAGAGATGTTTTTGTTTGAAAATAGTTTTTGAAAAGAGTTTGAAAAGAGTTTGAAAATTTTTTGACTGTATGTGATGTGATAGATGAGATACTTCTTCCATAGAGATGATAAATGTCTAAATCTCAAGGAGAAATTGATTGGATTAAGGGATGCTTTTAAGAAGCCCGTGGGTCCTTGTATTGTTAGCCCAAGAGGAGGCATTCCGAGGGTCATCGAGGGTCCTTGTATGAAGCTCAAGAGGAAGCTATAGGGTATGGTCGGCTTTGTGTTAAAGGATTTCACCGAGAAACCATCCTTTTGAATTAAGAGCAATTTCAGGAAATTTTACTCTGGGATTTGAAAGTGATTTCACCGAAACCATCCTTTCAGGGTTCTATTCTTAGCGCGGGTGATTCTTTGTATTGGAAGCCCAATAGGAGGCTGTTAAGAGATTTCCTATCTCTTTCATTGTATGATGCCCAAGAGAAGGCTAAACTCAATGAGGAGTTCTTTTGAACGAAGCCCAAGAGGAGGCTAACTCAACAGGGGAGTGTTTGTCTTATATGAAGCCTAAGCGGAGGCTAACTCTGTGGGGAGAGTTTCTTTGTACAAAGCCCAAGAGAAGGCTAAAATCTGCTGGAGATAAAATATCTTGTATGAAGCCCAAGCGGAGGCTGACCCATGCTGGGGGATGGATTGTCTTGTATAAAGCCCAAGCGGAGGCTAAACTGTGGGGAACCTATTGATTAGTCTAATTGTTATGTTATAACTAGACAGTTGTATAAACAGGTGTGTGTGTGTGTGATATGTATTCACAGGAGTTTATGAAAGAAATATAAACAATGCATGATGTTTATTTACAGCAGTTTATGAAATATAAACAAGTGTCTGTGAAACGAACGTTTAAAACGAGCGTAACTTGATTATTTACAAGTTTGAATGTGTACAAGGAAATAAATATGTACACGAACGAGTTTTTATGTACAGATAAAGATGGATGTACATAGGAGGGATGGGACTTACACCATAAGGGTGGCCCATTAATTTGAAAGAAGTTTTACTCAGGAGAAAGCTCCTTTCAATACCAATGGTATTCAGTTGGTCTATACAGATGAAACAGAAACGAATGATCGAAGTTTATCTGTGTTGGAATATTTGTAAAAAGGTATCTGTGTTATGTACAGATGAAAATTTTATATGAAAAGTATTTGGTATGTACAAAGAAAATATGTACACAAAAGACTATTTTGTTTGAGTATACACAAGTGATGTGAAAACAAACGATCGAAGTTTGTCTGTACTTGAGTATAAAAGGAGTATCTGTATTATGTACAGATGAAACTTTGTAAAAAAGTGTTTGACAAAAGTTTGATATGTACAAAGAAATATTATGTACATAAAAGAATGTTATGGGACTTACACCATGATGGAGGCCCATTGGTCAAAAAGAAATTTTACTCAGAAGAATTCTTCCTTTAGAACCAATGGATTCGGCGTATAGACAAACGAATGAAAACAAACGAAAGAAATTTGTTTACGTTTGAATATTAACAATGATAATTTGAGTATGTACAAGTAAAACTAAATATGTACATAAAGGATTGGGACTTACACCATAAGGGAGGCCCATGATCGATCGAGAAATTCGAGAGAAGACGAAATTAGTTTTATCGTTTTAAATCGGATCGATCATGGTAAAAGATGCAAGTTTGATGAAATGTTTTGAAAAATGATTTTGAAATGTTTTGAAATGTGAGGTTCATTTATGAAAAGTTTTGAAAAAAAATCGGAAGTCGAAAACTTGAAAAATTCACCTTAAAAGGAGGTTTGAAAAGTGTTCAGAACGTCGTTTTCGGTTCGATTAAAATTTAATCAGATGAAAGTTTTTTTTCTGAAAATTTTTGCACTATCACAAAATAGATGTATTTATTGACAAGTGTCCAAAAAATCACCTTAAAATAAGTAGTTTTGATTGGTCAAAAAAATTGTGAAAGTTTAATGAAAAAACATGAAAAAATTTGGAAAGTTTGTAAAAAGAATGGTCTTGGTGGGTGTTGAACCCATGACCATGAGGTGGGACGCGTGGCAAAGGAACTTAAAGGCAAGCAGACAACCACTAGACCAAACGCGTTTCTGTGTTTAGTGGACTAGAACACGTGTTAGAAAAGGATTGGAATTTTTAAATATTTGAAAATGAAGAACAGATGAAGAACACGCGCGCATCCTGGGTTTCTTGTTTTGATCTTTAGTTTACCCAATTCAATCCAAAATCTTCGTTTCTCAACCAAATTAAGTGAAGTAAAAATCAAATTTGATCGGTTTTGCACAACGAACATGAATATGTATGTTAATTGCATTTATTTTAAACCCGAACGTTTTGGTTTCAAGAACACCAAGAACCCTAATCAAAAACTCAAATTAAATGATGAAGGTTTGATGATTCTTGGATTTTTGAGGGTTAATGATCGTTATTAGTGCGTAAAAGAATGGCCGTGAGTTTTTCAAAAGATGCAAGGAATCATGATATCACAGTTCATATGCTTACCGGAAAAGTGAGAATCGAATTGATGCTAGAGTGTTTCGAGCACATTTCTTGATCATTTGAGCTTCATCGGCATGTATGGAAGCGTGTGGATGATTAGCTTTGAATCCTTCCCAATCAATCCACCAAGTCCACCTGCATAGACTGAAAAATGGAGCTCGAATTCTTGGTTAGAACTGTTACAGATGGTTGTGATTGATCTGGACCATGTCTATGAAGTTTATAGATGATGTTTGAATCATTAGAACAACAATTGCTCAGGCCAAACTTGAAACTCGATTCATAAGGCAGTTTGGAAGTTTTGAAAAAATGAAAATGGAATCTGATTTTCAGCTTGATTTCAGTTGATTTTAAGTTTGTAACAAGTTTAATAATGATTATGAAACATGTTGGACACCAAAGATCATCATGGTTTTAGCTCAATTTCAAAAATGCTATGTTTCTCAATTTGCACTATATTGCTTGATTTTCTAGAAAGTAAAGAGAAAGCATCATTTTGCATTGTTTTGGTGTCTTTTGAGCTTGAATTGGTACCTCTATTTATAGGCCATTGTATTTGAAATGTTAGGCAAGCAATTGGGCATTGGTAATTCAAACTTGCCTTAGAGGGCAAGGAAGTCTTTTTTGCATTAAATGCAAAAGGAAGCTTCCTTCTTTTAACCATGGTTAATTTCAACTTGATCCTATCCTATAATAATTACATCCAACTGATTTTTATCAGTTCTATCCTCTCTTCGCAAGGTGGCAAAGGTTCTAGAAGAGGAAAATGCAAAATGACCTATAATCTTGATGTTTTGACTTTGAAAATCAAGTGTCATGGAGCCTTATGTTTCAATTTCAAAAGTGTATCTAGACTCCATGGATTTGAGATTTCTTGGACATTTTGGAAAGATTTTTCCACAAGCTACAACTTTCATGTTTTGAGTTTTTTCAAATTCAAATTGGAACTAGGTGAAAAAATGGCTTGAAGTTTGAAACAAATAAGAGTTTTCAACACTTAGAAAAATTTCTAAGTATGAAAACTTTTGACTTTTTGTTGACTTTTCCAAATTCTTTGATTTTTTATGATCATGATGGATCATGTGAAGTATTTTGATGATGGAAAAAGTTTTGTTTTGAAAAATTTGACCAAAAGTCAAAGTTTGACTTTTCTGCAGATGAAATTTCATCGACGTTTCGAAATCGATCGATGAAGTCTCATGAACCTCTGTGATGTTTTGAATCCAGAAATTAGGTCAAGATGTTGTATCTAATATATAATGACCAATCTCTATCCAAAAAAGTCATATCTTGCTCAAAAAATTAGAGAATGCCTATGCTCGACCAAAACCCTAATTGGTCGATCCTTGATTGATCAGTGAGGAAAATGGATATATGAGGATTGAAGGCTGATGATTTGATCAAGATATATCAAATGGAGTGAGAAAATCTCAAACCCTAATTGGTTAGCTCTTGAATCAGATGAAAATCTGATGAAACCCTAATTTTGACCTGTGAATGCTACACCCGATTAATGTTGTCTGAACTGTTAGTTGTGCAATGATGCAAATGTAAGGTGGTAGATTAGGTCAAAATTTGGGGTATGACAGATTCCCCTATTTAAGTTTCTTTAACTTGAGAGATGAAGATGAATATCTTCGTTTTGATAGGTGTAAAGAGACTTAAATATCAGAATACGCAAAATTTGGACCTAAGATACCAAAAAATGCGGATGATGCAAAATGATCGCAAAAAGTTTTACCCTAAAGGATATCAAAGAAATGACACGTTGAAGGGAAATTTGTGAATACTTCCTCGCTGGGGAAAGAATGATTCACGAATATGTGAACATTTGTTTCGTTTGGGAAACAAAGAGATTACCTTCGACTTTGTGACAATGTTTAAGGTAAGTGGAAATGATATTACCAATTATCGCCTGATAGTTTATGGTAATGAATTTCAAGATGTTACCAATTATCAAGTGATAACTATAACAAGGTAAATCTTTGAAGGAATGAGGTTGTGTACTCACTTTGTGAATAATGATGTTGTTCTATCCAGAATGAACCGAAAGAAAGAAGTTAATCAAGACATTGTTCCTAATGAGGATAATCTCACCGGGGAATGCGATAGAAAGAAGAAAATGTATTTCTCTGCTTGGGGACTCGCCGAAAAAGGAAGTATCCTTTCTGTTTGGGAATACTCCGCTGGAAAAAAGAAAATGTATCTTTTCTGCTTGGAGATATTCTCGGGGATGACTTGTACTCGTATGAGTAAGTATGATTTATACCAGTGATTTGGAAGCAAACATTTTGAGAGATGCAAAAAATGCAATGAATGATGCTATTATGTATGAATGTCATGAATGTTATATGCATGCTAACAATACTTTGACAAAGACACTAAAGAGATATTTGGGAAAAGGACCACAGTCGAATAAATACTTGGTGAAAATTGCAACAAATGGTGCAGATGTTCACTAATGAAGAATTTGAGTTGCATGTTTTAAACTTTCCGAGAAAGGCATTTCATTGGCAACTTGGTTGGGGATTCTTTTTGGATAAGAATACCGTCCTTTGATGATTTCAGCTGAGGAGAAGACTGCTGTAGCAATTGTCTTTATCCTTCGGAGATCAAAGCACTCATGGAGAAATGAAGTTATTTCCGTCCATAGTTCAAAGGAAAATTTTGCTTTTTATTTCAAAAAAATTTTGAAGTAGAAATTCATTTAAAACATTTTAGTTTCAAAAAGTGATTTTCACAATAAAAAGCGTTATTTTGCAGAACAGAATAAAGCAGGATTTGCAAACAAAAGGCACAAAGCTCAAATTTATTGATAGAATGGTAATCAGCCAAATGCGTGATTCCATGAACTATTTACAAAAGTTGGAAATGATAATGTATTGGGAAAAGGCTACATTGAAAGCAAATAACCACTACTATCCCTAACAACTTTGAATTCCAACTGTGCTTGTTGCTTCAGAAGAGTTGATTGAAGATCCGTTGATGGAAAATTCTTCATATGGACAAAATACATACTGACTGCAGTTACTTTGTCATTTTTTGTATCCTTGTTTTTGCCTAGATTGCCTTTTCAGGTTTTCAATCTATCAGGATAATTTCTGTTTATTGTCTCTAATTTTTGCCTGGATCGCCTTTTCAGGTTTTCAATCCACCGAGACGCTTTTGCCTAAGTCGCCTTTTCGGTTTTCGACTTACCGAGCTGTTCTTTTGTTTTTTTTTTAGACAAAGTATTTCTTGACTGCATCAGCATTCACAGGATGCGGGAGTTCATCACCGTCCATGGTTGTGAGAGTCATAGCACCGCCAGAGAAGCTTCTCTTGACGATGTATGGGCCTTCGTAGTTAGGAGTCCACTCGCCTTCTCGGAATTCATGAGGTCGGACCTTCTTGTCGAAAGCTTTCTTCATTCTTCTTTGATAGAGTTGTCCATGACACAGAGCGGTCAGGCGCTTTTCTTCAATTAAGTTCAGCTGGTCATATCTACTTTGACACCATTCGGCCTCAGATAACTTAGTTTCCATGAGAACTCTCATTGACGGGATCTCAACTTCTACGGGGAGCACTGCTTCCATGCCGTATACTAGAGAAAAAGGAGTTGCCCCTGTTGAAGTGCGTACTGAAGTACGATACCCATGCAGAGCAAATGGCAGCATTTCGTGCCAATCTTTGTAAGTGATGACCATTTTCTGGACGATCTTTTTGACGTTCTTGTTGGCAGCTTCAACGGCGTCGTTCATCTTTGGCCGGTAAGGAGACGAGTTATGATGCTCGATCTTGAATTCCTCACACAGTTCTTTCATCATTTTGTTGTTCAAGTTAGATCCATTGTCTGTAATGATCTTGCTCGGAACTCCATATCGGCAAATGAGGTTGTTCTTGATGAACCTCACAACCACTTGTCTGGTGACGCGCGTAAGATGCTGCTCGACCCATTTGGTGAAGTAATCAATAGCCACTAGAATGAAGCGATGTCCGTTGGACGCTTTTGGTTCAATCATTCCAATCATGTCGATGCCCCACATGGAGAAAGGCCACGGAGAGGAGAGAACGTTGAGTAGAGTCGAGGCACATGGATCTTATCGCGAGATCCGCACTTGTGACATCTTTTGACGTGTTTACAGAATCGGATTCCATCGTTATCCAATAGTATCCCGCTCTCAAGATTTTTCCGACATTGCATGCCCATTTGAATGGGTTCCAAAGGACCCTTCATGCACTTCATGGATGATCGTGTTCGCTTGTCCGTCGACGATCCGGCGTAACCATGTCGAAGTTCCTTTTGTAAAACACATCTCCGTTCAAGAAGAAATTCCTAGAAAGCCTCCTCAAAGTTTTCTTATCTTTGTACGAGACACCAAGTGGGTACTCTCGTGTTTTAGCAGTCTAGAAATCTCATATGGGATCTCTTCTTCAACTTCTTTTTCAGCGAATTCACAGGGGATTTCAAAGTTGGGAGAGAACGTAGAGTTATTGCTTTCAATGGATTTGTCCATCTGTTTAATCTGCATGTTTTGATTTTATTTTTGATTAAAAAAAATTTTTTTGTGAAAGTGTACGCAGATTAATTTTGTTTTTTTTTTTGAAGAGAGATTTTTTTTTATTGTGTTTTTTAGGATTATCATTTCCAGAAAAGGGTAAAAATGAAAATAAACACAAAATGTGGAATCAAAACAACGCGTTTTATTTATGATTCACAATATGAACAGGGCCCTAAAATACAAACTCATTTGTCTTGGGCTAGACAAAGAGAAATTTACTTAAAAGCTAAACCCTATAAAACATCTCTTCGCTTTGGGCGAAGCGAGAGTTCAAAACAAAAAGCAAAGATAAACTACTTAGAGCTATGAACATTAGTCCGAACTTCAACAGGTTTCCAGTAGTGACGAACTCCTTGGAAGTCGAGGTACTCGGGTAATTTTCCGCTTGGTTTAACCCTTGAGTAGACTTTGGTCGCTGGCTGAGCAGGCTTTGAAGATTCTGGACGATAGCTCTTGCCCTTTGTGCTGCTAAAGCGATCTTCTTGATTAACAGATCGGGAAGTATGAGATATAGCATTTGTACTTCATGTTGATCTCTGTGTTGAATACTGGGGATGTTCCTTCCAGTCTTCCGAGTGAAGAGACTCGTTGTCGGCAACACTTTCTAGATCGTATCCAGAATCATACTCTTGATCTTCAGTGATCATGTTGATGTAGTGATAACCGTGGATCCGCTTGGTGAATTCCACGTATGTCGCAGTAGATCTTCGTTTGGGATCTCGATTTGCTGATTAGGTTGAGAAGATGAGTATTCCTCTTCTGATTGACTAGGGTATTCAAAGTCATCACCCCATCCCGTAGGTTGGATATCTTCGATCCGGATTTTCGAGCTTTCTGGCGCAGAGTATTTTACCATGTAGTCAAATTTGCCACTTGGTTCTCCCAAGGTATCCCAAACTTCAGCAGGGACTGGTGGATTTTCATGTTGCTGCAAGGACATGTCTTTGAATTGATCAGTCGGTGCATATGATTCCTCCTGAGACACATATTCAGGGCTATTCAAGTAAGTGCTCCACTCTTCAGATTCGGATAGATTGTCTTCCTCCTCTTCTATGGTTACAACATTGACTTCTTGTGGAACAGGGTTTAGGAAACCTCCACTATGAAATACTTCCTTGATCGGGGAAAGTGTTTCATCTTTCCGCTTTTCTTTGGAGAATACGGGTGTGAACCCAAGTCCGGCTTTCGTTTCATTCTTGGATGTGTTTGATAACTTGTCCCCATCCTGAGTATTGCCATCTTTCACCATTTGTGCCGCTTTATACGAAGAGATAGATGATCCGCTTTAGTAGATTCATCTTCTAACGGATTTTCCGGGAGATGCGCGCTCAATGTCATGGCAGTGATGAAGGAGAATAGATGACTTACAAGTAAAGCATGTTCACCACCGATGGTCACCAACTTTCCATTTATCGTGAATTTTAATTTCGATGGAGAGTAGAAGATCGTCGCCTCATGGATCCAAGGTCTTCCTAGTAAACAATCAGATGCACCTGGTACGTCCATGACTTGGAAGGTAATTTGAAAGTGTGAGGGCCAATTGTCATTGGAGATCAACTTCCCAATAACGACTTCTCGATCCGTCAAGGCTCTTACTACTATATCATTGAACTTCATTGCCTTTGTAAGTTAAACGAGCGAGCGCTTTTGGCATTACATTTAAAGACGAGCCCGTATCCACCAATACATTGGACAGGGAATCTGACTGGAAAATCATTGAGATGTGTAAGGCCAAGTTGTGATCTTTCCCTTCTTCCAGAAGTTCTTCGTCACTAAAACTCAGATTGTTGCAGGCTGTTATGTTGGAAACGATCCCTCCAAATTGGTCTGTAGTCACATCGTGATCCACATAAGCCTGGTCTAATACTCTCACCAAAGCTTCTCGGTGAGCTTCAGAGTTAAGGAGTAAAGACAGTATTGAAATCTTTGAAGGAGTCTGCATCAGTTGATCTACGACTCGATACTCGCTTTTCTTGATTAGTTTTAGTATTTCTTCAAAGTCTGAGTTGATGTTGGTTCCATCAGTAGAACCAATATTTGTGTTTGGGTTAGCAATGGGAATCGTTGCAGGATTCTCAGCAGATATGCTAACTAGGTTCTGTTTAACAACAGGAATTGTAGGCGGTTTTGGTGGTACTGGAGTATGAACTCATCCACTTCTCGTTACTCGTCCGATTTCTGCTACATTGATATTAGCTGGAAGTGTAGGCAGGGGTTTCTCCTTCCCATCTTCTATCAGGGTTGCATTGTATTGGTAAGGAATTGCTTTGGTAGAACTGTATGGAACAGGACCAGGTGGGCAAATTACCAAAGGAGATGTTGGAATGCTGGAACCATTGTATGCGATCTCCACATGCTCGGGTATGTTGAAACAAGGGATCACAACGTTTACTTCGGGATTTTCCGAGTTGATATCTGAGACTAAAAGCTTATGCGGAAAATGCCCTACGGTATTTACGTCATGGTCATCTCGGTTTCTGTAAATTTGTAAATCACCAGTGTCTAACAAATGCTGGATATCTGCTCTTATGGTGGAACATCCTTGAATATCCTTGGAGCAAATGTTGCAAGCTGAATAATCGTGTTTAGCGAAAACGCTCATTGCACCGTATGCTTCGTGAAGATGCACCACGTTTCCTCTGATTAAATTTACGTTGGTGACAAGATACCTGTCGGTATTTCAAGTATCAAACCATCAATGTCCGCCTGATCGGAAGCGGATTAGCTTGCACGTTGGGCTCATATTCTTGAAGGAAAGAAGATTAGACCTTACTAACTTCTGTACTTCTGCCTTTAATGCTATGCAATGTTCGAGGTCATGGCCTGGTGCCCCTTGGTGAAAGGGCAAGATACGTCGGTTTTGTACCACCACGGCAACTTCTCAGGAACCGGAGGTGGTGACCTTGTCTGTATCAGGTTTCTTTCTATTAGCGCCGGGTAAAGTTCTGCGTACGTCATGGGAATTGGGTCGAACTGAGTGACCCGAGGCGTACGGTTTTGGTTATGAAACTGCTGAGCCTGTTGACGAGGCTGTTGAGTTTGTTGATTTTGTTGAAATTGCGGAGCAATTCCTGTGTTTGGAGTTATGTTGACAGAGGGTGCTATGGCAGCTACCTGTCGTTGTTGGATGACATTCTTACGTGGTTTCCCTAGGGATACCATTCCTACGTCATGCTCTTTTTTCCTTGGAAAACTGGTTCCATTTTTCTTGGTATTACTAGAAGATCCTACTTCCTTGGTTAGACGTCCAGTTCGAACTCCCTCTTCTAATCGCATTCCCATGCTTACCATTTTGTTGAAATCTCCGGGAGCACTAGCGATCATTCGCTCATAGTAGAATGAGTTTAGAGTATTCAAGAACACCTTAGTCATCTCCTTTTCTTCCAATGATGGGTTAATTTGGGCAGCAATTTCCCTCCATCATTGCGCATATTCCTTAAATGTCTCTCTTTCCTTTTGAGACATGGAGCGAAGTTAATCCCTATCAGGAGCCATATCCAAGTTGAACTTATATTGTTGTACGAAGGCTTTACCTAAGTCGTTGAATGTTTGATATTCGCTCGTCTAAACCCATGTACCACTTCGCGGCACCGTGAGACATCCCGAAGTAATGAATTAGCAGCTGATGATCCTCATTGTACGTAGACATTTTCCTAGCATACATTGTGAGATGACTCTGAGGACAAGAGTTCCCTTTGTACTTTTCAAAGTCAGGGACTTTGAATTTCGCAGGTATTTTTACACGAGGAACTAAGCAAAGATCCTGGGCGCTTTTCCCAAACAATTCTTTCCCTTGAATCGTTTTTATCTCAAGCTGCATTTTGAGGAGTTGTTCTTGGAGATTCTCCATTGAACCACGAGCGTTCATGTTATTTCCTGGAGTGTGATGAACTTCTTCGTCTGTGGTAGTGTGCACTACGGAAGCTGAGTTCAACATGATCGGTTGAGAAACCGACATTGTTACTTGTGGAAAAGTTCTTCCACGCTGTGAAGCAGAGTTTTGCTGCAAAGTAGGTATGTCAAGCGAGATTGTTTGAGAAGTCGGTTGGCGAACTCCGATGCCGAAGTTGAAAGGCATTCCCCATGGATAGCCTTCTAGCATGCTGAAAGGTGAACTACTGGCTGCGACAGCTGAAACTGGAGTAGTAGTATCCTCTGAAGTTGTTGTTTGGTTTTGACTGCTCGATGCTGCTTGTTGACTTTGCGCTGTGGCAAGTGAGTTGACCAAAGATGTGAGTCTTTCCACTTCTTCTTGTAGCGTTGTTACTGTACTACGAAGTTCAGCATTCTCTTGTTCAAAATTCTCCATTACTTTTCTTCTTTTTGATCTAGTATCGTACGTTCGAGTTGGTCGCGGATGCAACGAGAAACTCTAAGACGCGATACTGACAACTGTTCCTATCTGGAAAAATGATTCCAACTGGAAAAATGAGAATCTAGACAATAGACCTAAATGCAAGATATGATGCATGAATATGATTGTAAAGAAGAGGAATTTCCAAAGAATTTATGCTAAAAGAGATATTTCTTGGCAAATATTTGGATGGAAAAACACAAATTTCATTGATTATTGAAAGAAGATTACAACAATTGTTTTTTTTTTGGAGCATCGCTCACACAAATGATAAAATAAATGATAAAATTACAAACTAAATTGAACTAATTAAACGTCTTCGTCTGATGAAGATCCAAAGGCTTGATGCAGCTTCCTCTTCAGGATTTCCTTTCCATAGCGAGCTTTTAGTTCTGCTTTCTCGGCTTTTAGCTTGCTGACGACTCTTTTCCATTCGTTGGGAGTAAGATTGTTATTCATCAAATCTTAGGCCTTTTCTTTCTTTGATGAATTTCTTGATTGCGTCATGCTTCCGCGAATCTCCTCATCTTTTTCCATGAGCCATTCATCCCGGAAATAAAGCGTTTTTCATGATCTTTGACTTACTTGAGCTTCTCATTCTCGAGGTTAGCCTTAAGGAATTTGTTTTCCAAAGCTTCCTTCTCAAACCTTATCTTGGTCAAGGCTTCTTGGTATTCTTCCACAGCTTCGACGGGAAAATTTATTGATTTGGAGGCGATTGAGAACATGGGATCTTCATAGCGAAGGCATTCGAATTGCTCTTTCTTTACCCAAGAAGTGTAGGTTTCCATGGCTACACAATTCTTTGCCTTACCTTTCCTTTCTTTCGGATGTGATGCCAAGCTTTAATCATCCTAGCCTTCAATACTGGGAATCCTCCCTTCATGGTAGAAGTAGCTTTCACCAGAATCCAAGAGGTTTACCGTAGTTTGCGATCCGAGTTGACGCCTCGCTAGGAATGGGTTATAGTTGATTCCTCCTTCGTACCAATGAGAGGTACGTTGAAAATTCTCCACACTCTCAATGATTTCCATCTCATTGTTTGCCAAAGTATACCAATGGATATCTGCTTGTAAGAGACATGAGTCTTCCGACCAATGCCACTGCCTTTGTTTTCGGAAGATAGAGATTTAGGCAAGTGTGAGGTAATCCATTTGAAAACAGAGGTACGCAACACACGATAGTTCCATCTCCTTGACGATTCCTATGATGAATAGACGACGTATCACCAAGGAGGTGGAACGGATCGTAAAGATCCTTATGGCGTTGATATCAACGAAATTTGGGACGTTGGGAAACAACACCAATCCATAGAGGAGTAAAGCTAAATAGCTTCAAAGGCTACCATACTACCAGCCCGAGAATTTGAGCTTTCTCCATTAGGAACTTTGAGGTTAGTCCTAAGAGTTTTCCTCCGTAGTTAGGTTTTTGTCTATCTCGTATTTTTTAAATGAGTCATTGTTGCAATGACTTGTGACTTAGGAATGGCTTCCAAACCATTGAAAGGCACTTTGTCCGATATCGAGATTCCTAGGATATGCATACTCTTCCAAAGTAGGCATCAACCGATAATCGTGAAAGTGAAACAATGATAGACGGATCGTAGAACCGAACGAAAGTTTTGAGAAGTCCTTCATCAACGTTAGCTCGTAAGAGTTAGAAGAGTTCCATAGAGCTTTCAAACCGAGGGATCTTCTACCAAGGATGCTAACTCTTTAACTTTCCTACGTCAGAATCCTAAACCGATCTTTTAGTGAATCTTCCTCCGACGCTCATCACTCTAACCTAAAATATTTTACAAAGAAAAAATCTCTAAATTCTTTGAAATGGGAAGAGAAATGAAATTTTTTGTTTTGAATGAATGAATGAATGCATGAATGCGCAAACATGGTTAGTAGTTATACACACGATCAAGCTGCTCAAGTCACGAGCATGAAGCCAACGATAAGAATCAACGGGTTAAGTTCTATGGGCTTATTCATCCGTGAAACGGGTTCTATCGATAATACAGCTCAACACTCCCTTCAAAACATTGTTGGATTTGTTGAATACCGATGGTCCAATAATATTTTCAAGAGAAACTCGCCGATCGTAGTATCGCATGACAATTACTCTAGGCTTACACGAATAATCTCACTACATCCTAATGGCCGTGATGGTTTATGTGTTCTACGTCCACTTCTTAAGTTCCTCAAAATACGTTCGCAATTACTTGCTAAACACAATACCTCAAGACAACCTCCATCGCAAGGAAATATTAACTTCAAAGCATTGAACTCTCACGATTAATATCTCCACCTAGATCTTAAAATGTTTCTAAATCCGGTTAGGATTTCTTTCCATCAAGTGAAATCGCAAACACACAATAAAGAAAACAAATATATGCAAAATATGAAAAGCTTATCCCTTTTCTTTTTTGAAAACAAAAAGCTTGGTGCTCTCGGCGTAGTAACGCTTTTCTTTTTGAAAATCAAAGTTGCTGCTCCCACAGAGTCGCCATTTTTCCTGCTCAAGAAAGGTGACGCGCAGAGGATGCGAACGTGAGTTCGGATTCTCCGCACGCAACGATTTAAATCTTTTGATTTGTTTATAAAGATGCCATGAGCATCAAGCTTTATTATTTTCAACACAAGAAAGATGATTTAATGATTATGAAAAGGGAAAGCTGAAATACCCTCAATTGATATTGGTATGCGAATGACTCAGCGCAAACTAGACGCAACGCATCGGGGAGATTCGAGTAAGGGGATTGTTATATAAAGGAATAGATGGAGCACCCTAAATATATATAGTTATCTATAGCTTTTATATATGAATATGTTTGATATGTTTGTGTGTTTTAATTGCTATTTCTATGATTGGGAAAGTTTTCCTTTGGATTTTAAGAAAGAGATTATGTGGGATTCTAGGTTTGTTATTATTGTGCTCGCAAAGATCTGTGGATCTTCGATACATATCCCCTAGTGGGAATCATAGCATTTGTAGCTCGGATCTACAGTGGTTCTATGGTTTGTTTGGTCCGAGAGAAAGAAATTTGCTCGGCAAGGATGAGACCAGTGCCTCACGTATTCTCAAAAGGATGTTGAGAAAGTCGAGCAATCGTAGTTCCCACTTATGCTAGTGGAAAGCAACGGATGTTAGTAAGAGATGATAAATGTCATCTTAATGAAAATGTATCTAATCTATTTCATCACATATTTTTGAAAAGTTTGACGATTGAAATCTTTCATCGTAAGTATTAGGTGTTTTGCTTGAGTGTACAAGCGCTACCACTTACATGTTTAAGAAAGATGTTTGAAAAGATGATTGAATCTTTTAATGTAAGTATTGGGTGTTTTGTTGAGTGCAAGCGCTACTACTCATCGTTAAGAGATGTTTTGTTTGAAAATAGTTTTGAAAAGAGTTTGAAAAGTTTGAAAAGTTTTTGATCAGATGTGATGTGATAGATGAGATACTTCTTCCATAGAGATGATAATGTCTAAATCTCAAGGAGAAATTGATTGGATTAAGGGATGCTTTTAAGAAGCCGTGGGTCCTTGTATTGTTAGCCCAAGAGGAGGCATTCCGAGGGTCGAGGGTCATCGAGGGTCCTTGTATGAAGCTCAAGAGGAAGCTATAGGTATGGTCGGCTTTGTGTTAAAAGGATTTCACCGAGAAACCATCCTTTTTGAATAAGAGCAATTTCACCGGAAATTTTACTCAGGGATTTGAAAGTGATTTCACCGAGAAACCATCCTTTCGTGGTTCTATCTTAGCGGGTGATTCTTTGTATTGGAAGCCCAATAGAGGTCATTAAGAGATTTCCTATCTCTTTCATTGTATGATGCCCAAGAGAAGGCTAAACTCAATGAGGAGTTCTTTTGAACGAAGCCCAAGAGGAGGCTAACCAGGGAGTGTTTGTCTTATATGAAGCCTAAGCGAGGCTAACTCTGGGGAGAGTTTCTTTGTACAAAGCCCAAGAGAAGGCTAAAATCTGTTGGAGATAAAATATCTTGTATGAAGCCCAAGGAGGCAACCCATGCCGGATGGATTGTCTTGTATAAAGCCCAAGTGGAGGCTAACCGTGGGAACCTATTGATTAGTCTAATTGTTATGTTATAACTAGACAGTTGTATAAACAGTGTGTGTGTGTGTGTGTGATATGTATTCACGTGGAGTTTATGAAAGAAATATAAACAATGCATGATGTTTATTTACAAAGTTTATGAAATATAAACAAGTGTCTGTGAAACGAACGTTTAAAACGAGCGAACTTGATTATTTACAAGTTTGAATGTGTACAAGGAAATAAATATGTACACGAACGAGTTTTTATGTACGTGATAAAGATGGATGTACATAGGAGGGATGGGACTTACACTATAGGGTGGCCCATTGATTTGAAAGAAGTTTTACTAGAGAAAGCTCTTTCAATACCAATGGTATTCAGTTGGTCTACAGATGAAACGGAACGAATGATCAAGTTTATCCGTGTTGGAATATTTGTAAAAGGTATCGTGTTATGCATGATGAAAATTTTTATGAAAAGTATTTGGTATGTACAAAGAAAATATGTACACAAAAGACTATTTTGTTTGAGTATACACAAGTGATGTGAAACAAACGATCAAGTTTGTCTGCATTTGAGTATAAAAGGAGTATCAGTATGTACAGATGAAACTTTGTAAAAAGTGTTTGACAAAGTTTGATATGTACAGAGAAATATTATGTACATAAAAGAATGTTATGGGACTTACACCATGATGGAGGCCCATTGGTCAAAAGAAAATTTACCTCAAGAATTCTTCCTTTAGAACCAATGGATTCGCGATAGACAAACGAATGAAAACAAACGAAAGAAATTTGTTTACGCTTGAATATTAACAATGATAATTTGAGTATGTACAAGTAAAACTAAATATGTACATAAAGGATTGGGACTTACACCATAAGGGAGGCCCATGATCGATCGAGAAATTCGAGAGAAGACGAAATTAGTTTATCGTTTAAATCGGATCGATCATGGTAAAAGATGCAAGTTTGATGAAATGTTTTGAAAAATGATTTTGAAATGTTTTGAAATGTGAGTTCATTTATGAAAAGTTTTGAAAAATCGAAGTCGAAAACTTGAAAAATTCACCTTAAAAGGAGGTTTGAAAAGTGTTCGTAACTGTCGTCCGATTAAAATTTAATCGATGAAAGTTTTTCTCGAAAATTTTTGCACTATCACAAAATAGATGTATTTATTGACAAGTGTCAAAATCACCTTAAAATAAGGAGTTTTGATTGGTCAAAAATTGTGAAAGTTTGATGAAAAACATGAAAAATTTGGAAAGTTTGTAAAAGAATGGTCTTGGTGGGTGTTGAACCCATGACCATGAGGTGGGACGCGTGGCAAAGGAACTTAAAGGCAAGCAGACAACCACTAGACCAACGCTGCTTCGTGTTTAGTGGACTAGAACACGTGTTAGAAAAGGATTGAATTTTTAAATATTTGAAAATGAAGAATGATGAAGAACATCAGCATCCTCGGTTTTGATCTTTAGTTTACCCAATTCAATCCAAATTGTTTCTCAACCAAATTAAGTGAAGTAAAATCAAATTTGATCGGTTTTGCACAAAACGAACATGAATATGTTAATTGCATTTATTTTAAACCCGTAACGTTTGGTTTCAAGAACACCAAGAACCCTAATCTAAAACTCAAATTAAATGATGAAGGTTTGATGATTTTGGATTTTTTTGAGGGTTAATGATTACATAGTGCGTAAAAAGAATGGCCAAGAGTTTTTCAAAAGATGCAAGGAATCATGATATCATGCTCATATGCTTACCCGAAAAGTGAGAATCGAATTCGATGCTAGAGTGTTTCCAAGAGCCCTGCTTTGATCATTTGAGCTTCAATCGGCATGTATGGAAGTCAGGTGGATGATTAGCTTGTTTCAATCCTTCCCAATCAATCCAGCCAAGTCCACCGCAGACAGACCTAAAAATGGAGCTCGAATTCTGGTTAACTCATGTATAGTTGTGATTGATCCGACCATGTCTATGAAGTTTATAGATGATGTTTGAATCATTAGAACAACATTGTCAAAGCAAACTTCAAACTCGATTCATAAGGCAGTTTAAGTTTTGAAAAATGAAAATGGAATCTGATTTTCAGCTTGATTTAGTTGATTTTAAGTTTGTAACAAGTTTAATAATGATTATGAAACATGTTGGACACCAAAGATCATCATGGTTTTAGCTCAATTTCAAAAATGCTATGTTT